>JAQIUQ010004525.1:452500-616675 GCA_030378365.1 Hybognathus amarus
ACCCACCCTCTCGTCCGCGTTGGAACACATACACCTGATGCTCATGTTTGTGTTCAAAATTCAATTACCTACTTATTGATACTTCACAGAGATATTTAAGATGCAGACATGGTGAGTGATTTCCCAAGGGAGGCACTGCTTCCTCTTAATGTCCCAGCCAAGGCTCTCTCCTCTTCTCACCCTCCCTCCAGCCGCTTGACACCACAATCATTACACACCACACACACACACACACGCACAGTGCCAGCCCTGCCACAGCCTATCCCTGTTCAAGAGGTGTCCTTACATAGGCAATCAGTAAAATTCATTCATTAAAAACCCTAAAAGGTTTCACACAGGCGCTATGATTAGCTGGGAAGAGAAATCCAATGAATTCCTAATGTATTTATGGAAATAAGGTGTAATTTCCGATCTGTTGACAGAGGTGGTGGCTCAGGACAGAGAAGAGAGAGCGGTATAGATGAATTCCCTCCACTTTCCCTCTTTGCTGGTGTAAATTCTAAGCCACGTTCGGGTGTATCTGTGCAGTCTGAAGAGTCTGAATAATGTCATTGCATGTCAGGGTCAAAGTGAATTAATTAATGCACTGCAAAAAATGATTTTCTTACTCTTAAACATTTAGATTTACTTCGAGAGAGCAACATTACTTAAAGCATTACTTCACCCCAAAAATTTAAATGGTCATCAATTACTCACCCTCATGTTGTTTTAAATCCCTAAGACTGTCATTCATGTTCTAGAACACAAATAGAAGAGATTTCTATCCCTCCATTGACAACTATTTATGCAACTATCTCTTTGTCGCTTGAAAAATGTCAAGAGTCGTAAAACCAATCCATATGAATCAATTGGTTTAGTCCAAATTTTTGTAGAGACGGTGGTTGTCTTATATGATGAACAGATTGAATTTAAAGGGATAGTTCACTTTGAAATTAATTTCTTATATGTTTTAGCTTACCTCAAGTGCATCTAAGATGTAGGTGTCTTTGTTTCAGCAGTAGTTTCAATTTTTATATTTTTAGGTCAAACCGTTCGTGTCTATCAGTCATATAATGGAGGTCTATGGGGTCCACCTCAAAGAGCATGCACAGAGAAGTCCAAATTTAACATGATTCAACGATTTGTAAATGTAAATACACATTGATGGCCTAAAACATGAAACGAGCGGTTTGTGTGAAAAAACGAACAATATTTATATAGATTTTACCTCTTGTAACCACAGCCACAAAGCACCCACGCCCTCAGATCACTTGGATGTGGCTGTGGTTACAAGAGGTAAAATCTATATAAATAATGTTCGTTTTCTCACACAAACCGCTCGGTTTCGTGCTTTAAGGCCATCAATGTGTACTTACATTTACGAGTCATAAAATCATGTTTAATTTGGACTTCTCTGTGCATGCTCTTTGAGGAGGACCCCATAGACCTCCATTATATGACTGATAGACAACAACGGTTTGACCTAAAAATATCAAAATTGAAAATACTAGAAACAAAGACACCTACGTCTTGGATGCCCTTAGAGTCAGCTAAAACATACCAAAAAATTTTTTCAAAGTGAACTATCCCTTTAAGTTATTCACATATAAAAACTGATCAGCGAACTTAATACACGTAAAATGAACCTCATTGGTCCTTGCACGTCAGAGCAAACATGCTTGAGCTTCCTTTTACAATAACTGGTGTGTGAGTTGATGAATGTTTATATGATCAATCTGTTCATCATTTAAAGCAATCATGTCCAAAAATCTGCTCAATTCAAATGGATTAATTGGATTAACAATCTTGTGATGAACTTAGCAGCATCAATGTAGTAGTTGCGTGGACTGTCAATGGAGGGACATAAATCTCTCTGGCTTTATTGAACTGTCTTAATTTGTGTTTTTCAAGATGAACGAAAGTCTTATGGGTTTGGAACGACATGAGAGTAAATGGTATTTTCATTTTTGGGTGAACTCACCGTTTATTTAAGGTATTAAGTGTTTTCTGAAATAAGTGAGTTTTTACTTTAAAACAAGAGAAAAAATCTGCCAATGGGATAAGAAAAATAAACGTAATTCAAAATGAAGCCCATATGTTCTTGCATTTTGCTTCTCAAGCAAATATAGCTTAAAAAAACACTTTTTTACTTAAACTTTTGCAGTGTGAAGTTAAGGATTATATTTTGAACGACACCGCAAACATTCCCTGCTTTATTCTGCCACTATATCAGCCATAAAGATGCAGGAAGGACTGAGGGGAGGGGAGATGAGTGGACAGGAAGACAAGAGGAGAGTAAAGTTGAGGAGAAGCTTTCCCCAGCTCAGCCTGTCATCTAGCAGCACTTCATAACTGCTTGCCCCTGCGGTCGAGTGTCTCTGATGGATTGATGGAAGCACATTACTAGGGTAGGGTAGCATCACTGCAATCATATTCAGCGACACACTCCGCTTAATAGAGAAGAGATTGATCTAGGGGAGGAGGCAGTGAACATTGGGGCCATTAGCGCTGGACGGGTCTGACCTTCATACTGGGTGCAAGAACAGATTGAACAGCAGGAGGTTCTTGAATGTTGCAACTCAAGCCAGAGTTTTGTTCCTTACTGAATCTTTAATATTTATCATATGCATCTGGAGAAATATGCAGCACCACAAATGGGTCAACAACATCACAACCAGTTTTTGAGTAAGGATCTATTAATTTGTTAAAAAATACATTAAATTTTATTCATGAACACAATTCACTTGAACACACCTCTTTTGAGCATATTTTAAATTTCTGTATTAGAATGAAATTTTTTTTGGAGGTAAAGAGGTCAAAAATATCATACTATCTTGTATGATAAAAAACGAAAAAATTAAATTGAAATGAAAAATTATTCAAAATGTCTTTACTGCGAATTAATATTTTAAAAAGATTCGTCCATCAAATCAAAATATGTTGCAACCAACATACAGGAAAAAAAGGAAATGTTATCAGAGCTTGTTGACACATGAGTGCAGGTCAAGTGCAATAAGTCTCAAAAATATCAGATCATTTGACCAGTTTATTACAAGGCAAGGCTAGATCAGGTTGTAAAATGTCATGTGGTGTGGTGACTCAAAAACATATATAATTAATATTTCATGATATTTGTTTTTATACACACACTTGTGACAAAAGATATACTCAACCTACAGGAAAATTGACATTTCTACCATTTATTAAAATATTAAATTAAGCAATTGCTTTGAGAGAAAACATGCCAAATTGTAGATAATGTTTTGGAGAAGCCGTCATACAAAATGTATGAACATACAAAAACATAAGAAGCATCAAAATATTAATAACTTAAGTTTTAGTCAATGTATGCTTTTTCCTGTGAGCTTTCCAACAGTAGTTTGCTTTTTTTTTAAATAAATTTGTCAGATAATATCTTAACCAAGATTAGTTTTTCGCTCATATTTAAAATGTTTAAAAATAAATAAATTATATATATATATATATATATATATTATATATTATTCGGGCTGTGCAAAAATTATTTGCGATTAATCGCATCCAAAATAAAAGTCTGTGTTTACATAATATACTTGTGTGTGCTGTATATAATTATTTTGTATATATAAATACACACACTTGCATGTATATATTTAAGAAAATGTGTTATTCATATACAAAATATTTATATTTATATAATATAGATTATGTATTTATATATATATATATATATATATAGAGAGAGAGAGAGAGAGAGAGAGAGAGAGAGAGAGAGAGAGAGAGAGAGAGAGAGAGAGAATTTAAGCGCAAATAATTCTTAAATATATAAATGCATGCATAGGTATTTATATATACAAAATAATTATATACAGCACACACAAATTTATTATGTAAGCACAGACTTTTATTTTGGATGCGATTTATCGCAATTAACTTTTGCACAGCCCTAATATATATATATATATATATATATATATATATATATATATATATATATATATATATAATCTGTAAGTCATTAAAAACAAATATCCCCTCTGGACATCACATTTGACCACTACTGTATGTGTGTAATGGATGGAGGGATATTTAAAACACAGTTTAAACACACCAACATGTATTCAAGGTGGTAATATATTTTTACAAAAAATAGCTTTTTACTTGATTGTTACACCACATAAAATCTCTAGTCATTTTGAGAATCCAATGAAACCAACATGAATACAAACAGTATTTTTTTTAAGCTTGGCACGTGTTTTTAAACTTGATTTTTGAAAATTGTCTTTTCTTTATTGTATTCTTTACTCTTCTTTGTCATTGAGCCATTATGCTCCTACCATAGCATCTGTAATAAATCATGATATGTGTCTGGGAAACAGACTTACTAACAACTAAATTTTCTGAAGAAAATATGAGTGCCACTTGACTGTACAAAACATGCTGCCATGATACTAGAATGGTTGCCAAAGGTTTTTGGTAGTCCTAAATCAGATCACTTAATAACCCACCTCTCCTCAACAAGCGGCACGATCTGAGGTATTATTAATGTTTAATCCTCAGGTTAGGGTGTTTTGAAAACCCCTTAGTGGGCATTATTAATAGATTTTATGCATTCCTACTCTCATGCTGCTTATTTTGGCTCAAAACACACAAAAATGCAGTTGTAATGTTGTTATACCTACAAAATATTTCCAAATCATTTACCACCCCATTTAAAAAAAAAACACCCCCACAATTACTCAAGTAGAAACAAGTGTGTTACATCATCTATGCAAGCCGCCGCAGTGGAATCAGAGATATCATCAGCATCGCCTGAGGCCTGGCTGTCCCAGAGGAGCACTCTCCATTCAATTACCTTCAATAACAGTACTTATCAGTGTAGTGACTGGTCCTGTGGGAGCGGATGGGCCTGATGACCATGCTCAGCAGCCCCCCGACAGCAGCATTCATCACGGCCTGGAGCAGATGGCTACTGGTGGGGGGGCTGCAGGGGTAGGCACACGTCAGGTCCTCCCACAATGACCCTGATCAGCGTCACTCAGCTAAGAGAGGAGGGGTGAACGTCCCCAAGGAGACTGGTGTGGCACATGTCACGCTCACACACACACAAATAAATACACATGCAAATGATATTCTTATCAGCCTATGGTCGCACCCCAATAGGTTTACACACCACTCATGTAGCAGTTACAGATGAGAAAATGGGCTGATCCACTCAACACCAAGCCATTAAAATGCTTAGTATACACTTATTTATACGTTTTAAGCTTAACATAAGTGCGTGATTAATCAAAGCTTAATATATGCTGCCGTTATTCATATTTTTCCACCCCAAACATATGCGGCTAATGCATCTAAAGGCTCGGCATCTGCATGTGCCCGAGCTGAAAAAAATAAATAAATATATAAAACAAATGTGTGGCTGATAACCTTGCCTTTGGGGTGAGCTTTCACTGCCTGATTGCATTATCCCCATTAACTAGATCACGACTTTAATGGCCATCAAGCCAAAGGTGCAGTAAATCTTCCACACCCTCCCGTCTCCTAACACAACCTCTCGTCAGCTCGTTTAAAGGCGCAGAAGAGAGAAAGAAACATGATGAAAAAGTAGCTCAGATTTACAAGGCTTCCCCTGACAGCCAGGAGAAGGAAGAAAATTAAACCACACCGCATTAAAGGGCGCTGCGTTAAATGCTGCTCTGAGCCGAATGATAATCATAATTTCATATATGTCCCCTCGGAGTAGGAGGCGTTACATACGAGTACGCTTATTTACAATATCTTTATGGTTTTGAACTATAGAATATATTGAAATGATGCAGAGCAACATAATGAATTGATATAAGCACAGAGAGGGTTACAGCTTAGTTCCCTTACATTCAGGTTGTAACACGGGATCCAAACGCCTGATAACATAATTTTGGAATTAGATTTTTTCATCTATTTTTTTTTCTTTTCTTCCACCTCGAAATTATTATTATTTTTAATAATACACGTCTATGTCAAAATCTATGTTTTGTCCCCCCCACTATTTCCCAATGTAGAATTTTGTTTTGCCTTGCCTGCCTATCTCTGCCAATTTTGGAGTCTCCCGATTAATCCATTCTGCAACTTTTAAATGCATAATTCAATGTTTAAAAACGGCCGGTATTCTTCAGCTGTTTATGTCGTTCAGCCGACCATGATCGCGGCATCGCGCACCGCTCGCGCATGCGCATCTACACTCTCAGAAAAAAAGGTACAAAAGCTGTCACTGGGGCTGTACCTTTTCAAAAGGTAAACTTTTGTCCATTTTAGGTGCTAATATGTACATTTTAAGTGTTAATATGTACATGTTAGGTGCTAATATGTCCATTTTAGGTCGTAATATGTAGATTTTAGGTGGTAATACAGTATGTACATTTTAGGTCATAATATGTCCATTTTATGAGCTAATATGTTCATTTTAGGTGGTAATATGTACATTTATTTACAAATATGTACATTTTAGGTGTTAATATGTACAATTTAGGTGTTAATATGTCCATTTTGGGTGCTAATATGTCCATTTTAGGTAGTAATATGTCAATGTCATGAGCTAATATGTCCATTTTTGGTGGTAATATGTACATTTAGGTACTAATATGTACATTTTAGGTGTAAATATGTACATTTCAGGTGCTAATATGTACCAGTAAGGTTCCAATATGCAGCCTTTGGGTACAAAAGTGTACCTTTTTGAAAAGGTACAGCCCCAGTGACAGCTTTTGTACCTTTCTTACTGAGAGTGTAGGTGACGCGGATAAATGTACTCATCAATATGTTCCTGGGAGATCTGTAGTTGCACGGGATGTAGAAGCGCGCAAGAGTTCCAGAAATGTACAAAAGTGCCCTGGCCTTGAATGACAAGCTAAGGAAAATAAGACTAAACCAAAATTAAATAACCAAGACTTGGTTGGTATTTTTCTCAGGAGATGTTTTGAGCATTTTACTTCAGACACCGGATTATCAGCAAACTGCCAAGAGAACTGCTAGCTGGCTACTCAAAATAATCTAACGTTAGCAATCTATTCAGTCAGCATATTTGTGTTTGATCTGTGTGAAAAACTTGAAATATAATTGCTAGGCCTACTTTTAGCTAACAAGCAACCTTTCCACGAGGGATAGATGGATTTTATTTTTTAGTATTTTATAGTTAATGGAAATCAAATCAAAAATGTATTTGAGTTAATCAGTACATGACTGATTAACAGTAATGTAAATGCTAAATGCTCTAATACATGTTGATACTATGTTGATACATACCCATGGACACCCCTAGCATTTAATGTCCCCCCCCCCAGGTTCAGAATTGCTTCTACGCCCTGGTTCAAACGTTTGGGGTTGGTACAATCTGTTTTTGAAATAAGGCTCTTACACTCTTAGAAAAAAGGGTTCTATGTAGCATAGGCTTCTTTACTCAACTGCAAAGGACCTTTTATGCAAAAAAAAAAAAATGATGATGATGATAATGACAAAAACAAACCCTTTTGGCACAAAGGTTCTTTATAGGCTATTATTCATTTATATATTACATTATTCTGCAACATTTTGCTGTTGTAATTAAAGTATTGTTTACTAAACTGTTGTAGTAACTTAATATCACATTTTAATCATGCTGATTTTGAAGGATAAAAAACTGAAATGGGACTCTTCGTTTGATATTGATTCATTAAATTTTTTAACCCCCATATCTTGAATTTTTTGATCATTCATGCATTGCATTTAAGTGGTTCCAAATACGTAGCACTTTAGAACCTTTTAAGGTTCTATATACAGTAGAACCTTTTGTTCTAAGAGTGTATGATCACTAAAGCTGCATTTAATGAAAAATACAGTAAAAACAGTAATATTGTGAAATACTAAGACAATTTAAAAATACTTAAAATTGTATGTAATTTGTTCTATTTTCAGCCGTTACTCCAGTCTTTAATGTCACATGATCCTTCTAATGTGCTGATTTGCACCTCAAGAAACATTACAGCAATGTGCTTTTGTGGAAACTGTAATAAATTTCTGAATTCTTTGATGAATAGCGAGTTATTTTAAATTGAAATATTTAGTAAAATTGTAAAAGTCTTTAATGTCCCTCTAGACTGAAAGTATTAATTTCTTGAACTTCTTCAACTTAAGAATGGATAAAATGAATATGAAATATTTCAGTACCGACGGTCAGATATTCCTTCTTCCACTGAATAACAAGACAGCCTTTAAAACATGATAATTTAATGTTCCAAAAAACTTGTGGAGTTCAAGCAGCTAAGTATTTTCTAACTATTATTTCGCTCAATAGCATAGAGCTGTGACAAATTATGTTTGGCATAATCTTAGTTGAACGAGCCTACTTTAATCATGCGTCTTGATGGAGATTTTAAAAATCAACAGGAGACCTCTCATCACTTCACCAGTATATTTTCCACATTACAGAACCAGGTTTGACCAGAGACTTAAGTAACCAGTGTGTGTACAGCCAAAGATATATAAGAAACAAACTCACACTAAATCACAGTTTTGTCATGCAGAGGTTATATATTAGATGGTGAGGACCTGCTTCCAGCATTGGAAATTAATTTTCTTACTCCTGTTAAAAAGAATACTTGAAGTATGTTGTATTCCTACAGAAATCACCATGAAAAAGCAGACGACAAAATGACTGGAGGGTGGAGACATCTAGGCTGACTTATTACACTGCTAGGAAGCCTACTGAGTGCAAAGTCAAACATATTAAATGGAGGCAGAAAAGACTCCGGTTATGCCTTTCTACTTGCCATCGTTACATAGCAAAGGTGGCATAAAAGCTAAAATCCAAAAGTGGGATATTAACACCAGAAATCTGCATTTAGACAGCATTAATGCACTTTCACAGATTTGTTCTTTTTTATAATATAATAATTGCTATGGGATTTTCTAATTATTAAATTATAAAATAATATAACTTATGCTTGGTTTAATAAATATTCAGTGAAAAAAGAGGAAAGTATTAATATATAACATTGTTATTATTTTATGCACAATGGTCGCTTTCAAACTGTGCAAGATCTGTACATCTGATGCCCATTTTCATTTGGTAAATCACGAAAACACTTATAATTCCTGTAATCCTGCCAGAATGGATTAAGACTACCTCTAGCAAGTCTGTGATATAACATTTCAGAGCAACTGGGCAACAAGCCAGTTCTATTTAAATATAGAGATGGGATTCATTTGAGACTTATCAAATAAAATAAAGAAAAAAATATATTTTTTGAGTAATGGTGGTAGTCATTTTTCTGGTAGATTTACATTCTAGATTATTTATAAAAGTGAATGTGTTTTAAAGAACCTGTATCGTAAATCTAACAGCAGGGGGAAACTGTTTTTCGATTGACTCCACTCTTGGGCAAAAGAAAAATGGGCCAAACCAAAAATGGCAAAATATTTAATGCTTAACCTATTTTAAAAGCACAAATCAGAGGTCAGAAAAATAAGTATTGCACAAAGTAGCTTAGCACAAAATAGCTTTCCCCTTTATTTTTTAAAAAAAGTTTAAAGGATCCTTGATTACGATTTCACTTTTTTAACTTCAGTTAATGTGTAATGTTGCTGTTTAAGCATAAAAAACATCGGCAAAATTACAAAGCTCAAAGATCAATGCAAAGGGAGATATTTTCTTTTACAGAAATCGCTTATTAAGGACTACAATAAACAGCTGGATGGGACTACAACAAGCTTCTTCCCGTGTTGGTGACATCATGAATGAACCCTAATATGTACATAAACCCCACCCCCGGGAAGAAGCAACAAAGCAAGGGGAAGAGGCCATGTTGGCCTGCTTTAGAGAAGAGGATGAGTTGTTGTCGCCGTTTTTGGTAGTTTCTTTGATATAGATATTATGTAAAGCCTCCAGTAGCCTGCAAACATTGCAGTATTGATCTAGTGCAGGGGTTTTCAACTCCAGTCCTCGTGACCCACTGCTCTGCATATTGGGTATATCTCCCTTATTTAACACACCTGATTCAGATCATCCGCTCTATCCTAACGAGCTGAGGATCTGAATCAGGTGTGTTAAATAAAGGAGACATACAGAATATGCAGAGCAGTGGGTCGTGAGGACTCAGAGTTGAGAACCCCATGTCTAGTGTTTACTTTAGCTTTTGTTAAATCGCTGTTTGTTTTACCATAGTTTTCCAACAAATATGAATAAAAGGTGGATAACTTTGCATCTATAAGAAAATTACAACAAATAAAAACAAAAAAACATTTCACTCAGAAACGTCCTGTGATATCCGTGCATGAAATACGTTCAGCACAACACTCTTGTTCTTTAACATTGTCAGGGTCTGAATCGTGCTCCAAATAGTTTGAGATTGATGCCATCGTCAATATTTACATCTGAGTAGAGCTTGCGGTTATGAAGAGGCGTGACATTTCCTGAACACACACTAAGCACTGCCAATCACAAAACACTCGGACAGCTAACCAATCACAGCCTGTTGAAACAGACTGGGGAGACAGGAGCTGTAATAATGTAAAATATGTGAAAAATAATACAAAAAATAATAAAAAGAAAAAAAAATATTCTAAAATATTCAAAAACAAAACCAAGACTTCTTTCAAGAGCATAATAGGACCCCTTTAAGCCATGTGGGTAAAATTGTAAGACAGCTTTTTGCAGGAAAAAGAGTGTTCCACTCAATGTTGATGGCTTCAAACAGAGGTACCGGTAGTTGAAAAATGTCTCCGAGTTAGTTTGAGTTTAATGCGAGACCAAATATTCACTTTAGGGTTCAATTCTGGAATCTAGCCAGGCTAAAACATGAGCCGGATGGACTTGTTCTCAAGCCACTTCTTGGTAGTCTTTGCAGTTTGAGAAGGAGCATTGTCTTGTTGAAAAATAACATCTGATCATTTCTTTTCAAATGCTTTTGCATTTGTGAATGATTTTCCCCTCTTTGGTAATAACGCCATCTAGTGGAGGCTTTACAAAGTCACATAAACGGTGCACTGATGCGTTGACTGTTTAAAACTAAGGCCAGGATTAGACTTTAGTCCAACAAGGGCATTTAAATAGCTTTTATAAACGTGCCTTAGAAAGAAACTTTACTGGTGTGCATCTTGAGACAAAACACTGGCAGTGAAATATTTTAAGATCAAGTTGCTTTCCATTAAAACAGCTCAAACATAAATTTTAGTCTGTAAATATGCTTAAGCCTTGTCTGTGAAAGCAGAGGTAAGATTACTTACACTCCTCCAAGCCCAATTGATAAGCCAGATTCTGCAGTCCCTTCACCTTCTCCATCAGATTTGCTGTGGTCAAACTTCCTAATTCTAAAACAGAACAAGAAGACCAATCACATCTAGTCTGCCAATGCCAGAACAAATAAGTTCATCAAAAATGAACAGTTTTTTTAAATTCACATTGCAATTAATCTATTATTAAGCTCTTTAACTGAAGCAAGCATCGGTCACATGGGACCATAACATTAAAATGTTAACTGATGCATCAAGAGGCTCAATGTTAATTTGTTTTAATTAATGGAAAATTCAGCAGACCTTTCAACATTTCAATATCTTCTGACTCCAGTTCAGCCATCCATTTGGGCGGAGAATTTGTGATAGGCTGGAATAAAAAACAAAAGTCTAAAAATCATCTCTCATGTTTGAAAATTATCTATTATGATTAGATTTTTTTACTCACATTTTTGAAAGATGCAGCAAATTCTGAGACACCCGGTACTGTTAAAATATCAAAAGAGAACATGGGATTTTCAAACAACATTCAGAAACATAAAAAAAGCTACTGTAATGCACTTAATGTATTTCAACCAATGTAACTTTGTGTCATATGTGAAAACATCTGTGAATATGACAAAGTACTGTTCAATAACATTAGATAATAAAACTTACGCTGCTCTGGCCACAGGTCAGGTGAAGCCCGGTCAAGTTTTTCAAAACTCAGCAGAGAGGACTCAAAGTCCTCACCTATAAATATATAAAAACAATCATAGTCTTTATTACAACACTGGTTCAGAAAATAATAATAATAATAATTAGCATTCATTAAAATAGAACAGATAATATAAAATGAATAATACAACAGCAGTCCTCACGTGTTAATCAGGATATAATATTTAGTATACAAGTAAAGTTATGACAGGTCATATTGGAGGGGAAGTTTAAGTTATGATTACTCAGTAGTGCATTGTTGTGATCAAGCTGAACTTGCTGTATTGAATATCAATGCTTGACAAAAATATACAAAAACACATATTAAAAAAATATATGCAAGCTTCAAAAAAAAGTTTTCTTCGCGTAACCGCTGTACCATTTTATTTGTAATTATGTGATGTCGCTTACGTTAGCTTGCTAATGACTGACTCTAAACAATTTTATCACGCTATTCGGAGGTAAAAGCTTATTTTGAAACTCAATCGTTAATTCTTTTAAGAGGATATGCTGAACGGCATAATGGTTTATAAGCTTTAACTGTTCCGTTGCATGGCAACATTAACAACTAATGCTACCAGGGAAAAGAAGAATTAAAATTTACCTCCATTCGGAGACGCCATCTTGACAACAACACATGTGATTTGAGGAAACCAATGACTGAAGGGAGTGGATTCTCTGTAGCCACACCCTCTCGTGTTGCGCTCTGTCGCAACCATTGACAGAGAAATGTGAATCATTGGTAAACATCAGTTTCAGCTTACCTCAGAAGCAACAGTAGGTTTTAATAAAATTGAGTTCAAGATTCAATCTGTGTTAACCGGGACAGATTTAAGAAAATACATACAACTTTTGAGATGTTAAACTTACCAAATATACACCCCCAAATTCTTCCACTAAGCAGTGGTTTATGAAATAATATTCAGTAAAAGACCTAGACACGGTTTTGCTATTCAATGCAATAAATAAAACCCTCATACACGGACATTTTTAATGTATTCATTTCGGTCAGTCATTCATCTGCATTTAAGACAATTACGAAAGCAAAAATATCTAGCAAATAACATTATATTTCCAGAACTACATAGCAACATGAATCCAATTGAAATTTTATAGTAAGGCAATCTAATTGAAGAAGAAAAAAATAGAAAGATACTATTGAGATAGGCCTACATATCAAATGTTGTCTGTTTATGAATACACAAATTCATTAATTTCTTCTTAAATAGTGAAAAACACATTATGTAACAAATGAAATGTAAAAAAACACAATCAAGGGGGTGAATACATTATACAAAGTCTATAAATGTGAAATCTGAAAGGCACTTTATTATTTCTATCAGTTTATTTCAGGAAAAGCAAAACCAGGTGAACACTATCAAAAAAAGGATGACTGTAAAATACTGTAACTTTAAAATACAATTTTAAAAGGTTTCATCACAGCATAAAAACAGAGTAAAGGCTGTCCTTCAACAATGAAATGATTCAGTCAATTTGTAACAACTAAAATATTTAAAACATTTTAAGGCCCAAGATAAAAGGCCTAAAATTGAATAGAAATGTTGTCTAAAATTCCCAGGATTCCATCCACCGGAGGCCGGCCATGGAGGAGGCAGGGTCATCTGCCAGCGGCCCCCTCATGCCATAGGAGAGAGAGTGAAAGAGGTAAAAGCTGAAAGGAGATGGACAGAAGAAATTTCAGAAGAAATGGCCTAAATTTGTGACCCAAGCAAACATAATACACAAAAAAATCATACAATGCGGAATATAGTCCACTTTATTCATTTCTAACGAGAAATTTTGTAAAGAGTTTAAAAAAATTAAACCAAGCATAAAGCTGTTATGAGCCCAAAATAACTAAATTTAAACATTCGTGTATAAATTTAGATATATACATATGAAGAGTTCAAATGCAAAAGCCTCTAAATGCCATTTGAAATTTTCTTCTAAAATGATCATTTGTATCAAGCTTGTATATTTAAGTTCAGTAATTTCACTTAAATGACAATTAATAGGTAATCTTCATTGCCATTTAAGTGAAATTACTGAACTTTAATATACAAGCTTGATAAAAATGATCATTTACAAGAAAATTTCAAATGGCATTTAGAGGCTTTTGCATCTGAATTCTTCATATATCCTATAGAGCCTATAGGAGCCTTACCTATAGATGAACCCTAAAAAGAGTATAGATTGACCTCCCCTCAGAAGATAATGGGATATGGATGAACTAAAGAGAAGTTGAAAATTCTGAAGGAAGACGTCCAGAGTAATACCTTAAATAAAGAAAGTCATTAAACATGTTAACTGTAATGTTGTGCCAACAAATATGCTAATTAATGATGACCAAAACATGGTTTTACATAATTTACATAGTGCTAATTATTAACCTTTAGTCTATATGACAATATTTTGATAAGTATATCAGCTGATTTCTACCCTTTGGCTATCTGGTTTGCCTTTGTACCTGTGAGCATACTGCTGAACAGCATGGCAGGAAAATAATGGTGGTAGTAGAGTATGCGACCCATGATGTAGAACGGGAGGTAGTGTAACAGCCAGCCCAAAAGCAGCATCCCACCACCCTCCATGAGAACATGACAGTGCACTGAAAGAAAACACCAGCTGTTTTAGACTTCTGATTGGCTCCTGTACTGCACAATCTGCAGTGCTGCTTACCTTTCCTCACACCCTCCATCTTCACTCCTCTCTGTACGGCTAAAGAAGCCACGGTCAGCATGACAACAAATAGAGCCAGACTCAATAGATTCAGCCACCAGATAACCTGAGGATGAAATATGATGTTTTGGCAATGACAGGACAGGAAATCTTAGCAAATAGAGGGCATAAAAAGACAGAGACACTTACAGGGTTCCCGAGTAGATAAACATCGATACTCCGTCTCATTTACTCCAGAAAACCGCAAACCCTATTATGATGAATAATGATGAGATAGTACACAGATGTGGATTTTCAAAACATTCCTGTTATGGTAACTGAAAACAAAAACAATTAAAAATCATTTTTATTCATAGAAATGAAGCTGAAAATTTTTTTTTTTGATGGTAACTAACTAAAATAAAATTAGTTGAAGTACTAAAATTAATAAAACTAAAACCTAAAGAGCCTCTAATTAAAAGCTCCTAATTTTGTTTTGGGGTCTCCTATAATAGGTTTACATGCATAATGCTAAAAAAACAACAACAAAATAACATTTTTTTCCTCATAATATACATTGCACATCAGACATTTAAAAAAAAAAAAAAAGTTAAAAAATTATTAAAACAAACAAAAATTTGAATAAAATAAAAGCCAATTCAAAATATGAATAAATACTATAATAGTACATCAATAACATTAACATAACACTGCTATTAATAAACACTGCTTTTTCTTGACAACTCAGATTTGACACAACTTACCTGATAGTTGATGGGCCAGTGCCAGGGCTTAGAGTTCACCTCATTGTCTTTGGCTTTCAAACCACTGTTTCCCTAAACAAAAATAACAAACGTTTTATTAAACTTAAACCATATAAAATTAATTAATACAATATTCCCATGTGAAAATCTTACCCTGATCATCACAATATGAGACTCCCAGAGGATCTCCAGGAAAGTGGGTTTGAGCACTAAAAGACTGATGTTGGGCACTGCAGATACACAAAGATGTGAAAAACCCATCCAGCGGCACATTTCTATTATCATATTTTTAAAATGTAGCTATATGTACATACATTTAGGGTTGATGTGATCTTCAATGTTCCACTGCGAGTTGGGGGTCTCTTTGACATATGGGCTACATGTGACCTCCACTTGCTCCCATCCCCTGTTGAAAAGTAAAATGCAGTTTAAAAAATGTCTTCTGTGATATGCTATGCGCTACTGACCAGAGGTGCGTTTACTATACAATGATGTAACTCGCGGAATAACTACCATAGTATGATGCATCATTGGAAAAACTCATCACCTAATCATGACTGTTTGCCTAAAAACCATAGTAACATGGTCACATCTCATTGGTTAGTAGTAACATTGGTTCAACAAAATAGGACTGTCTTTAAGACGTAATCTATTCGCTGCTAATTCTGCTAACTAATTTAATGCTAATTAATCTATTCGAGATCTCAGAGATGCTGCGGTAATGAACAAGGCACCTAATGACTACTTCACTGTTTTGAACTGTAGTTCCAAGTTTGCAATGGTTTTTGTGAATGTTTGTTGGAACTATAGGTTCGGAAAACACCAAATTGTTGAACTATGTTGGTAATAGGGGTGTAACAATATATCGTGCCACAATATATCGCAATACAAAACTGCAACAAAACATATCGTGGATAGTCCCCCAAAATAAAAATTACTGTGTGAGAAAAAATTCAATTTTTCAGAGTTTTAGTGTAAGTACTACATTGAACTACTATATATAATGTTGATTATAATGTATAATAATTAGGGCTGTCAAACGATTAATCGCGATTAATCGCATCCAAAATAAAAGTTTGTGTTTACATAATATATGTGAGTGCACTGTGTATAATTATTTTATATATATAAATACACACACATGCTTGTATGTATTTAAGAAATATTTTCATGTATATACTGTATATAGATTTATATATAATTTATATTATATATAAACATAAATATTTTATATATAAATAAAAAAATAAAACTTAAATATACATGCATGTGTGTGTATTTATATATATATAAAATAATTATACACAGTGCATCCATATATATTATGTAAACACAAACTTTTATTTTGGATGCGATTAATCGCGATTAATCGTTTGACAGCCCTAATAATAATGCAACGGGGAATATTTGTGGGTCCTGATAATGCTAAATGTCTGATGTTACCAGTAAAAAGTGGCCAACATTATTTTAAATATATCTAGTCAGTGAAAGCATGCAAGCATATTCATCTACAATAACTCAGTAATTTCAACATCAGAATCATAAATATTTTTATTCTGGTGTCACCATTTTCCTTGGATTAAAAGCACCAAGTCCAAGCCTATGCATTTAAATCTACAATGTAATATCAAATTTAGCATTTCAATCAACAGTACATTTTTAAGTGTATCGCAATAATATTCGTATCGTGAGTTCAGTATCGTGATATGTATTTGAATCGTGACATAAGGGTATCGTTACACCCCTAGTTGGTAACAATGGAAATTGCAACCATAGTTGGTTAATAATGCTTTATGGAAATGCACTCCTGATCTGAGTTTTCTCTGAACAAGCGCTCTCACCACTTGGGTAGGGTCTTTCCAGAGGAGCAAAGCACGCAACCCGTGGAGCGATGGAGAAAGCGCACTTTACTACGCAGCACCTTCACTGGATCTCCCTTTCTCCCTCCACACACCTCCACCTGCCACAAGTCATTCATGTCTCCGCTTCCATTCTGAAATGAAAAGTCAACTTATAAAAATGATCAATGTTCATAAGAGGTTTAAAGTTGCACTGCAGTTCGCTGTTATCTAGTAGTATGAGATCATCCTTTTTCTGGCGATCAGATAAAAATATTTAAATCTACAACTTTAACTAAAACAAATTGAATCTGTTACACTGATAAAACATGAAACCATCTGATCAACTGACAGGTTTCTAAAAGGTTCAGTTTCTATAAGGATCTCCAGGAATGATGTATTTTTGTCATCCAAAACCTGTAAACGAGTTAGCCTTTTTTCACGTCACTTTCCATTGTCCTGAAGGAAATAGAGTGGTGTAGGTATGACGAACATTTGTAGGCCAAAACTTGGAAGCGAGTTTGCATTTTAGCACTTCCGTTTTCTTTTATTGGTTTTGGTTAAATGGCTGAAATAAGGTCTGTGGTGTACACAAGCACAAGACACTTTCACGGTTTATTCCACATCAGAAAATACATTAGTATTACCACACCTGTGATTTTTTTTTAAAATTTGTTACTTGTCTTGAAAAAGGCGATTGCTAGTAAAAAGTGGCTAAATGGGACTACAGAGGCAGTCTGTGACATTAAACGTCCTCACGTCAAACAGGTAAACACAGTCTTCTTTTACAGCCTCATTATGTTTATAATCTATTATAAACTACTCTAACTCAAACATTCTGGGAAAATGTTTTTAGATAAAAACTGAAAGAGTTGTCGGAAGCTTAGTGAAGCTTAGCGACCTTGGTGTAGTTTGTTTATAGCCTGCCTTTAGTTTTTTTACTTCTGGCGACTGCATTTACGCTTTATTCCTGTGTTCATCTTTGAAAATGATCTTGATGAATAAAACATGTCAATATCATAAACTTTTGGGCTAATCCAAAAGCCTATGGAAAAATGTTATTGGGTTTTTGTCGAAGGAACCAGCGTGGCGCTGAACTGCGCCTACAAAGTGACGTCATACCTGTATCACTTTATGGTTTATTTGAATGGGTTTTTGGTTGAATGCCTGAGATAAGGTCTGTGGTTACGACCAGCTCAAGATACGTTTTATATTACGCACTTAAAATACGACCCACTTGTAATTTATTTAAAGCAAGTTTTACTTGTTTTGTGGTAGCTAACAAGTGGCTAAATGGGACTACAGAGGTTGTCTGGGACATCAAACGTCATCAAACTCATTTAATCCTAGTCCGCTTTCACAGCCTCATTATGTTTATAATCACGCTCTTGCAAACTCTTCTATCTCAAACTTTAAGGGAAAATGTTTGTTTTTTTAAATACATCATCACTGCAGCACTCTATAGCAATGAACCTGTAGTACATGAAAAACGTATAGTACTCACAATGCCGTATCCTGTGACCTGCAGGTGTTTTTTGGTCAGTGGAGCTTCATGGAAATGACTGTGAAGATTCCTTGTAGTTCTGATGAGGAGAATCAGGGGGTGCACTGTTACTATTATTTTCACTTTTACAAAAAACAAAAAAACACAAAAAAAAACTTGATGCTTACTCTTTGTGTTCCAATCTAATAATGTCACCATTTCGGACCAGCTCTGGTGACCCTGTGAGATCTTAGTAGAGAACAGGAGTTATTGACTCTTGTGCAGTGATATAAGATAGTAAAGTAGTGCAAACATGTAAAGAACTCACCGTCAGAGTTGTCAGGTCTCTTGACCAACCACATGTTGTTATAATCTTTGTGCAAATAGGCTGTAACCTACATGGGTGAAAAATACAATTATTTATTGTTACAGATCACATAAAGTTTCAAATACAGGCCAGATACAGTACTAAAAATACACATTTAGATACTGTACACTACTGTTAATGTTTGGGTCAGGAAGGATTTTTAAAATGTTTTGAAGGACGTTTTTTATGCTCACAAAGGCTTTATTAATTTGATCAAATATAAAGTAAAACCAGTAATATTTTGAAATAAAAAAACAATCATTTTAATATAATAAATGTTTTCTATTTTAATGTATTTCAAAATATTTTTTCCCCATGTTGGCGAAATCATCAATAATCATAAATACTATAATGATTTGGTGCTCAAGAAACATCACAGATGACAATAGATACACTGCTTAATATTTTTGTTAAAACCATGATATGATTTTCAGGATTGCAGAATAAACAGAAAGTTCAGTAACACTTTGTTTAGGATCCAGTTCTCACTATTACCAAGTTGCTTATTATCATGCATATTACTTGGATACAGGCTGTTTATTAGTACTTATAAATCACATATTAAAGCCTTATTCTGCATGACCATTTTCTATCCCTTAATCCTACCCAATACCTAAACTTGGCAACTATCATACTAACTATTAATAAGCAGTAATTAGTAGTTTATTAAGGCCATAGTTAATTAATAGTGAGAATCAGACCCTAATCTAAAGTGAAATTTTGAAATAGAAATCTAAAGAGAGATCTAAAAAATCTTTTTAAACCTACTGAACCTGTAATTAGAAATCATAAACCAAAATAAGAAACAGATCAGATGTTCAGCTTAAAACTTCCAGATAATGTCATTACTGTAGTCTTCCTGTTTACGTACTGACCTGCTGCTGATGAGCTCCAACCCCTTCTGGGTAAAGGTGCCAGTGAGAGTGCAGATATCCTCCCGCAATTCGCAAATTCTTCACTGTTATGACTGAGCCATACGCCAGATCTGTGGAGAGGGCCCAAGTGAAAAAAGAAACACAAGTAAACATGTAAAATAATGAGCTTAAGATGTGCTTACACTCCGGCATGGAGGCGTTGTGTAGATTGTTTCCAATCAAGCGAGACTGGAAAGCAGAGCTGAAGAAACCGTCCCCAGGACCACTGTGTATGAGAAAGAAGGCTCTTAAAATGACATTTTATTGTGTTAAGAGAGTATTAGAATAGAACAGAATATAAATATTGGCTCGAACAGACCTTCTGTTCAAGACAATGAAGTGGACGGCAAATATTGTAGTGTACAGGAACAACGGGAGCATTATCAACCCGAAAACTCGAGCAAGTAAGTGCTTCCCAAAATCCACCTGGAGAAAAACAAGAAATATTTTCAGCATACACTACCATAAAAAAGTGAGATTAAAAAAAAAAGAAATTATTACTTTTATAAATGCATTAAATCGATCAAAAAGACTTCTTTGTAAAGACTAAATAAATGCTGTTCTTTTGAACGAATCCTGGAAACATACATCAGCAAGGAAATATTAAGCAGCACAACTGTTTTCAACATTTATAAAAAAATAAATTATTCTGGTGCAGAAAATCAGTATATTAGAATGGTTTCTGAAGGATCATGTGACACTGAAGACTGAAGTAATGATGCTGAAAATACAGATTTGCATCACAGTAGTAAATTTCATATTACAATGTATTAAAATAGACCATTTCTAATCCATTTCTAATTTCTATTTCTAATTTCTATTCCATTTCTATTGTAATAATATTTCACATCATTACAATAATTTTGATTAAATAAATGGAGCATTGTTAAGAATAAGAGACTCCTTTCAAAATTCTTTAAAAAAATAAAAATAATAGTAAATATTTGAAACTGTCAATCTTGAAACAGGTTCACATTTATACCAGAGACAAGCTGAGGTCCCCAAGTAGCCTCCACAGATCAAATGCTGTGTTGATTCCCACCAAGAGGATGACAAATAGCCCCACAAACTTCACTCCCAGAGAACCAGAGAGGCAGACCCCCGTCAGAAGCAGCCAGAGCCACCAGGAGAAGCTGAAAGACCTGAAGGCAAAAAAAGACCATTTGCATTCCTGATTCATTACGTATACAAACTCAAACAACAAATCTACCGAGAGATTCCTCCTCTACCTGTGTCTCTGTGTGTTGAATCTGACCATGCACAGAACAGAGCCCATGATGAAAAACATTAGAATGGGATCCAGGAGAATGTACTGAGAGAGGGTGATGCAGCCAGTGTCTGTTGTAAAATAGAACAGTTGATTTAGATTCAGATTATTGTCATTGAACACAGCTCGGTGTTGATGATCACTACCACACTCACCAAAAATAAGAAGAGAGGCTGCGATTAGCGCTGCTGCTGGAGAATGAGACAGCTCCAGGACAATGAGAAAGGCAAAAGGAGGAAGACAGGAACCAAGAGCTGCACAGAACTACACACAAAGGAATAATAAAAAAACATTAGAGCTTACACTCAAATTATGATAGGATTTTAAATGGTAAAATTGAAAAGATGAATTAGATCTGGATTTAGTAATAGCTTGCTAAATTGTTTGGATTACATTTAAAAAAGCTATACTATAATATTTTTCTATAACTATATATATATATATATATATATATATATATATATATATATATATATACACTAACTAGTACTTTTATATATTAGTGTGTGTGTGTGTGTGTGTGTGTATATATATATATATATATATATATATATATATATATATACATATATATATACACACACACATTTGTATATTTGTGTTGGGCAATGATTAATCTCGAAATAAATCCAAAATAAAAGTTTGTTTACATAATATATGTGTGTGTACTGTGTATAATTATTATTTGAGTACACTCAAATAATGATAGGATTTTGAATGGTAAAATTTAAAAGATTAATTAGATCTGGATTTAGTAATAGTCTGCTAAATTGTTAAACATTGTTTAAATTAATACATTTAAAAAATCATTACTATAATATGTTTCTATATATATATATATATATATATATATATATATATATATATATATATATATACTAACTATTTAGTAATTTTTTATATATTCTTATATAAATAATCAATTGAAATGTGTTTTATATATACACACACAAATATATATATATATATATATATATATATATACACACACATATATATATATATATGTGTGTGTGTGTGTGTGTGTGTGTGTGTGTGTGTTGGGCAATGATTAATCTTCGAAATAAAACCAAAATAAAAGTTTGTTTACATAATATGTGTGTACAGTGTATAATTATTTTACCTTATTTATTTATTATTTTTATTTATTTAAAAATAAATATGTTTAAATTATTTTACCCATGCATGTATATATTAAATAGCATGTTATTAATATATAAATAACACAAACTTTTATTTTGGTTGCAATTAATCATTGCCCAGTAAAAATTTATATTTACATATATCAATTCTTCTATATTTTACTAACTATGTGTTCTTATATAAATTACTTAAGTTTACATTTGTCCTAGAAATCTGCATGAAACTGACAGGGAGACAATTAAAGGTTTACCGCTCTCATTCCCCAGTAGTTATGGTGCTCATATTTGTCCCCTGGTTTTATGAAGGGAAAGGTGCCATCATAGCCTGTCAGGTATCCAGCAAGGCCGATCAGCATCTGAGTGATGAGTGCAGATTAATTCATCATTTTGAAAAAACTGACAAAGAGAGATTATAGTTGAGCAACAGGGGTTTAGACTCAATGAAATCTATACCTTTCCAAGGGGTGGATGGACATCAAAGAAGAAGGTGCGATTAATGTAATAACTTCCCATTTTCCCGAAATGAGTCTCATCCCAACTGCAATAATGACCATAATATGTATTGGTCGTGTAGTGATATTAAAGTTATTATCATAATTCTACAGATCTAATGCTTACCATACATGTGGAGGCTCAGTGATCTTGTAAAAGCGTGTACATACAGATAACACAAGCACCAAAACCAAAGTATAACATGGAACATGATCATCATCTCTGCAGGGAGAACTGAAGTGTCCTCCTCGCTTGGGGATCCTTTTATTTGTCCCGTTAGAAGGTTGGGAAAGGCATTCAGCACCCTCGTTTACCCTACATGTCTGTCGATGTCTTACAGCTGATGTGTGTTGTCTTTGTGAGTAAAGCTCCTTCGGTCTGCCGTCCATTAGCAGGTTTTTTGATGAAGACAGTAAGTCATTATTAGAGTGGCAAAACACTTTAAAGACAGTGCCTTCAGACGCATGGGTTTATGAACATTGAATCCTTACAGGATTTAAGATCTTGCAGCCTGGTCGTGGTAACATATTGCTGGATGAGACTTCTCTGTTCTCTCCCATTGCATTCCAGATCATGTTTCGTGGGCTGTTCTGGATGGGGAAGTTTTGGGAATGTCTGCACTTCACTGTCATCTGCTGGACAGGAGAGGCACATGCAGCCACAATAAATCCAAAGCGTAGGAGGAAAATAAACTGTCGACAGTTTCAGTTAGGGGGTAATTTCTTAGCCAGCTTATATCCAGGAAACTTATATCCAAGCATAATTTCTCGCCACACAATTTGGAACAACAATATTCTTCATAAGAGGAAATCTTTATTTCTTGAAAACTGGTTCAATAATGGATTGATGTTAACAAACCAGCTATTTGATAGTGAAGGTAATTTACTTAATTATTCCGATTTTGTTTCAGGATACCAATTCCCAGTATCTAGTAAAAAAAAAAAATCATGATTTTTTTCATCAAACAACACATATATATATATATATATATATATATATATTTGTATTTTTTCTAGCCTATTAATCTCGCCTTGAAAAACATCTCCCTTCTTATTTAATATTTTTTTTTACCAACATTTTGACATATTTCTCAGTATATTTCTAGCAGGAAGATAAACAAATGTCAAGGTTGATTTATAGCTTGTCTGATTTTTTAGCACATTAGTACAATAAGTCAAGATTGAGAAGGTCTAATATACTATTTTTAAAAACAGAGTGTCTATTTTAATTTTATTATAGAATTTAATTAACACATTATAAGTAGCAGGTGTAGTTTTTCTTTTAATTCAATTTTTTTACATGTTATTAATTTATGTGTACATATGTGTGTACAATAAGGGTGTTATCCTCTGCTGCATACTACTACTACTACAACTTTTAATAGTAAAAACTGGCAAAGATAGGATACAATAGTTAGCGATATTTTTTTTAGTAGTTACAACCCAGAATTATGTACAGCAAATAGGTGACATTCACAGAATCACAGCACTCATGAAGATCACATTAATGCAGACATATACACCAGGCTTATGCCTTGCATTTTATTCAGGAGTGAAACTATAATGTGTGCATTAACATCTTTTGTACTTCTGAATCAAGTACTTCAACTACTTCAAACCACTGCTGTGAAGAAGAATCGACAAACAAGTGAAAAAGTCCTTAAAACTCCATTAGATGAGTGTATGGTCCGTTTGTGTCCAGCTTCAGTACTTGTCGGTTTCCATACGTTCCATGTTTGACCTCTGTAACAGTGTCACTGTTCTTACAGGCTGAGAGTTCACTTTGACAGAGAGACACAAAACTGTCGTAGAGCCTTAAGCCTTCATCTTTCCCAATGTTGCCATGGTACTGCATCCCTTTTCCCTTTGGTTTTCCTCCAAGTGTGGCTTGTGGTACTATGAGAACACTGCCAGGTAGTGCAAGGACTGAGGTATACTTTCCAGATTCGTTCTCACAAAGCTTCATGTTCAGCAGAGTGTTCACTGAGAGGGGAAAAAAGCAGCCATTTAAGCTCTTATTTTATTGTCTAGCCTATATTGTATTCAGAATTAATGCATACAGTATGTTTGATTGCAAATGTGAAGAGAAATTGCATACCCATCTTGGGGATTATATCTTCAGTTGCACCTTTGAAAAAGCAGATGTAGATAACCATTCCTCTGTTAATCTGAATGATCAGAAATACACTGGACAGGTCATCATTTGAGCAAAAACTGTACATTAAATGTATAATTATTTTTCTGCTACCTCAACCCATTCAGCTTCACTCTCAGCATCTGGAGGTTTGACCTGCAGTCGAGCATGCAGACATTGCTGGAGAATCACTCGCGCTTTCATGTCGTTATCTGTTCTCTCGGACATTGCTACGAAATAACACGGAATAAAATAAAATTACGATTGAGATAAATGTGACCAATTTACTTCCGAGATAATATAAATAATATCTATTTTGATGCGTGAACTTAACTGTTTCATTTGTAATTGAAATGAACTCTGGAATAACAGTGGGTTCCGTTTCCGCGTGTGAATCCAAACATTATACGTCATCAACAGGAGACAGTGCAGCGCTAATGCACGACAGCTCATGCCATATATTTTGACCAACTGCACTGTATTTACAATCTTTAATGTGTTTTAAAGAAATACATTGATGCTCCACCAGCGTAACCAAGTGCTTTAAACTGATACCACCGCGGTGGTAGTCTTTATTTTGCTCGTGACATAGTCTGTGATATTTTATAAACCTGATAAGATGGTTCAATTACACTACAGCTACAAAAAGCTATTTCAAATATATACTTTTTCCTCAAATATTATAGGCAGATCGCTATTGCCCAGCAGATTTGTTCCATCTCATCAAAATAGACATGAAATTCGCTTCAAGGTAAGGAAATGTCAGAAATATATAGTGCTTACATTGCCAGTATAATGGCCATTATTATGCTTGCTTTGGTTTTGTCCTGTCTGTTCATGTTATTGTGTCTAGATTGTATATTTGTATATGTCAACATTATGTAAAGTATCCTTGAGCTCTTGAAAGGCGATATGTAAATATCACTTATTAAATGTTGTATACAGCAAAGTGCATGTTTCACAAAGATGCATTCAACTACATTGAATTATAGTGGTGCACGTGCTCACACCTTATTGTGTTAGACTTCAGGTGCTGGTGAACGAGCTCTACAGGAGAGACAGAGGCAGCACATGGCACGAGGTTTGCCAAAACAGAAGCCAATAGCTGGAGTGAAGGAGGTCATTGTTGTTGCATCAGGGAAAGGAGGGGTGGGAAAGTCCACAACAGCAGGTCTATTGTCTTTTGCTTTCATTGACCTTTGTTTGTTTCATTCCACAATAATCTAATAATAAAAAATATGCCTTTGGTCAACTGCCAATATTTCTCTGAAACACTAATTTAGTTGAATGTCTTCACAGTGAATCTTGCTCTTGGACTTATGGCTAATGATCAGGTAACGTACATAATTCAGATAACCCAATGTAAGCCACTGTATTAAATCCACACAATTATTGCAGCGGATTTGCATTCAATAAAATCTTCTTTTATACCGCATTTGCTTGTAGAGTAAATCGGTGGGTCTTCTAGATGCTGATGTTTATGGCCCTTCAGTTCCCAAGTTAATGAATCTAAAAGGAAACCCTGAATTAACAGACAGTGAGTATTGTGGCCATGTTTGCTTTGAAACAAAAATCATGAAAATAATACAAATAAAAAAAGTGTGTTCAGTCATGTCGGATCTATTTTTCCTCTTTATTTTCAGATAACTTGATGAGGCCACTTGTAAATTTTGGAATTTCTTGGTAAGTACATTTCTGAATAACAGCTGTAGTGCAACAATATTATTTTATATAGACTACCATTTAAATATTCTGGGGTCGTTTGATAGAACTATCTTGTGCTCCTCAGCATGGCTGCATTTTATTTGATTAAAATACACTAGAACAGTAATACTGTGAATATTATTATTACAATTTAAAATAATTGTATTTATTTTTTATTTAAATATATTTTAATTATTAGATTCTATAGATTATTATTCCTCTAATTGCAAAGCTGAATTTTCAGCATCATTACTCCAGTCTTCAGTGTCGCATGATCCTTCAGAAATAATTCTGATATGCTGATTTACTGTTCAAGAAACCTTTATTATCATCAGCATTGGAAACGGCTTAACATTTTTGTGGAAATCATGACGTTTTTTTAAGTTCAATAGAACAGCAGTTATTTGAAATAGAAATCTATTGTAACATTATAATCTCTTTTTAACAATATATCTTTACTGTTACTTTTAATCAATTGAATGCATCTTTGCTGTATAAAAGTCACTTACTAAATAAGTGTCACTTTTGATAATTCGTGCTGAATAAAATTATAAAATTATTTTAAAACAAATAAACAAAAAATCTTAAGGACCCCAAAAGTTATTTTTTTTTTTCTCCAAATGTTCTTTTTTTTATGTCTTAAAGTTTGCTTCCCTGCCCTCTACAGCATGTCAATGGGCTTTCTGGTTGAAGAGGTGGCACCTATTGTGTGGAGGGGTCTGATGGTGATGTCAGCTATTGAGAAACTCATTAGACAGGTGTGTAATTTACATTTAGAAATTGCTGTTGATAATGGGATTTATCAAATCCTCATCCTCGTCCAGCACAAATAGATGCGATTTCTTCAAGGGAGTTAAATTTCCATTCATTATATCTTAAATGAATGTGCATGAATTGGTGTTTCCATGCAAAAGTGTGTACAAGTTATTTAAAATTGTTGTTTTTTCACTACTATAATGACTTTTCCCTTGCAGGTAGACTGGGGGAATCTGGATTACCTTGTGATTGATATGCCACCTGGAACTGGAGACGTTCAACTATCGATTACTCAGAACATTCCTATAGCAGGTAAATAAAATTTAATGGCTGATTTATACTCTGAAACTTTTTTTTTACCTAATGTCAATCACAACAAAGCACCATGGATTTTCAGATTCAGGTCTGATTGTCATTTAAGGTTTGATTGTCAATTTCTTCTATCAGGTAGGAGACATTTGGATGCAATAACACTCTAGTATTCAGAACATCAGTTTTTACCATTTACTCTATATCACAATCTAAGTAGTAATTGACAGGTTTATTCATTAAATGACAAATAATCTTTCTGTGTACTTTATGTGGGCTTATGTCTGTTTCACCTCTTAGGTGCTGTGATAGTGTCCACTCCTCAAGACATTGCCTTGTTAGATGCACGAAGAGGTGCTGAGATGTTCCGAAAGGTTAACGTTCCGGTAAAGCATTTGCTTTTGTATTTAAAGGGTTCTACCTTTTCATTCCTTTATAGTGTAAAGTAATTACATTGAAGCAATGGGACAGTCACATATAACTGATTAGTATCAGTATTTATTTATTGCTTTATAAATATAAATTTAAGTATGTGAATTGCTTTTTTTCAGGTCCTCTGGTTTGGTTCAAAACATGAGTGTTTTTCACTGTCCCAAATGCAATCATCAAACACACATTTTCGGCTCTGATGGGGCTAAAGAGCTGGCTCATACCCTCGGTGTTGAGATGCTTGGTAAGATCTTTCATCAAAATATATTGCTTTATGATTGATTGTTTAGCATGACATTTATGAAATATAATACAATTGTTTGTAACTAGATTTGATTCAAGTGGATTAGCCAATCTCTGAGGACACACTGTTTCTCTGGTTCTCACTGCAGGAGACATTCCTCTTCATCTTAACATTAGAGAGATGTCAGACAAAGGACAGCCTGTGGTTGTGTCGTCCCCAAATAGCCCAGAAGTAAGTGGATCATAATGGACTACTGTCTTACTTTTCATTGTTTACTTTTATGGTATTTACTGTAAGCCTTTCAGGATCTTTGGGTGGCAAAATTTGCTACAACACCACTTTGGTAGCATATATTGATAGATTTTTAATCCAAAATTTTAAGTAGCATGTGTTTATTATAAATCTACTGAATTTGTACAATTCAGAAACCCTTGTTGTTAGCGACACCGGTGGCTGTTAAGTGAACTGCAGCCACCAACGTACAAGAAATTGAACGTTACATCATTCAGTGCCCTGATATATGTAAATATATATGTAAAATGCTGATCATATCGATGTGGAGATACATGCACAAGCTCTGCAATTCACTGGCATTATGTCGACAGAGAACATATGAGATAGAATTACACAGTTATAATGATAGTTTAGTATATTTGACACTATAGAGTATATAGATGTGACTATGTTAGACTAAAAGTTGACTGAAATCCTTTTTTTGCACAACACATTGACATTACAGTATAAAATGGCTCTTTCTGTATTATCTGGAACATTGTATAAGCAATCATTTCATGTGACAGAAGGGAAGAGAGGCTCTCTGGAATCACATCCTTTTGTTTTTCCCAGAAAAACATCCCTCAATCCTTCACATAAAAAACAGTTTGCCTTTTATAGACATATTAAAGTTCTGTTGCAAGCTGTTTACACATTGGCAATAAAGTAATTTATACATGAAAATTTCTGTACATATAGCTCAATTAAATATAGGTACATAATGTATAATATAATATTATACTTGAATACTAAATTCTATTCCTCAAACTACTTGTAAGATAAATGGCACAAATGGCAATATAAATATTGTATATACGTGTACATAATAAGGTATTTACTTAAATGTAAATGCTCTTTGAAACTTTCTAGTTTGTGCCAAAAATTCTACAACTTCCCCAGAGTTAAACAGTTGAACTTCATCATTTCTGAATCCATTAGCTGATTTTCTGATATTTAGAAGACTATCAGTAACCAGCCCGCTTCTGGTCTCATTGACTTCCATAGTAGGAAAAAAATATACTATGGTAGTCAATGAGACCAGAAACGGGCTGGTTACTGATAGTCTTCTAAATATCAGAAAATCGGCTGAGTGGATTCAAAATGGTAAAACTCAACTGTTTAACTCTGGGAAGTTGTAAAATGAGCCTATTTCCAAAAAAAGTGGAGTATCCCTTTAACAGAAAATACATCACTGAACTACGATAATATGACTTTAAGTACCTTGGTTGTAAAATGTTAAACTAACCAAACCAAGTTTCTGATTTTTACAAGTAACAAGATTTATAAAAAAAAAACGAATTTTATGTCTAATTTTAATATAGTTATGCATATTTATCTGTTCTGCAGGCCGAAGCTTACAGAAGAGTTGCAGCAGCAGTAGTATCGGCGACTGCGAAGCATCCAAGTTAAATGACTTCCAGATTTAATGTAGTCTTGGTGACCTCAGAAAAATGTCAGTATTGCATATCATTGCCTCCTAATCAACTTATTTACCCATTTTAATTGGTATTACATGCCCATTAGAATGTTATAATGTATCTAATTTATACACAGACACACTGTTAATGTTATTTACAGGCATTAAAATAACTCATATTAATAAAAGAATTTTGAGTGTGTAAAGTTTGAGAAATCACAGATTTTAAGTTACTTCAAATTCACTAATTTTTCCTTTTAGTGTACAAATTTAAGATCTTTTCCCATTAGAATAGTTGTGTTTACCCTGGAAGGAACTGGGATAAAGCGCATATTTAGTGCTGCTTCAGTCAATGTCAATAATGTGTCTTCCAGACTCAACATGAAGATGGTCATTACAGGTCTTAGCCACTTGATGGCACTGCAATTATTATTGCTACATCTTATTGTGCTTTGTGTTTGATTTATAGTGAAACAAGCTAAATGAGGTCTTTCAGTTAAACTGTGACTTTTCCTATTATGACAGTTAACATGATTTGACTATTACTTAACTCCATTTAATAAAGAAAAATGGTTCCAGTCCAGTAGGAAAGTGGGATGAAGTTTTCACGGGATGAGAAAAACAGGGTCACTTCCTGCATATTTTCAGAGTACCCTTGACTCAGCTGAAACAGCCGTATTCAGTCCACCCCTGTGTAACAGGCCAGACAGACCGGTCTGTGATTCATCACCGCAATGAAGCTATTCTGCTTTCTTTTAGTCTCAATAGCTTAACTGTTCCCAGAAGAACAACCCCGGGGTTTCAGCTGTACAATGACCTCAGTTGAATTTGGACAGTTACACATTTGGTGTTATTTATTTTCACGATAAATAAAGCGCTTATCCCGATAGCATGTTTTGTCTGATGTCACTGAGTGCAGTGGTGTGACTCACACTGCCATGAGTGTGTCATTGAGGTGTGTAAAAGGGCAAATAAACATTCATTCGTATAGAGATGTGGAATTCACCCAAATTATGTTTGAGATTATTATCCCGGAAAGGGGATTTCACAATGAATTGGAGAAAAATGAAAAAATGAACCAACCAGCTGCTTCCACTTTGTGTTTTTGGAGACTCTATGGCATATTTAGATTAAGTAACATGATTGAGCATGTTTCAGGTAATTCCCAGTTTTGCTGGAAATGGACTTCTAAAACATGTCCCAGTGTCCTTGGGGTGTTATCTGTGACATTATAAAAGCAGACTTTGCCCCATGTGGTAAATACAGCATATAGCTCCCAAGGCTATGGGGAAAAAATCAATAATTAAACGGGGTAGCTGTGCAGCCCAAGAGGACAGTCTTATATCTGTGTCATCTTTGATTCATGAGCAGATACTGTTAATAAAATAAGCTGAGATGCAAACAGAGATTTAAGGAGAAATCATTTATTTTTTTAATGCATTTTGCTCAAGAAAGATCACATGGGTCCCGTGGCTGTAAATTGTTCTATTTACATTATTTATAGTAAAACAGAACACTTTTTTTCAGTCAAATGACCATCAACTATCACTGAGTTAACACAATATTTTAACTATAGTAGGCTTTCTCTGCATCCTTATGTACATGAAGTCTTCATGGCTAAGGTATTGGCTTCATGCCTGTATATTGGCTGAAATTGAGATCTGCACATGCATAATAAAAGACATATGTATAATTGATTAAAATTATGTAAGGTACATGCCTTTTGAGGCCAAGGTTTTCAAGTGGTGCTCACTATAGCTCCCCCTCTCTGGATGTCGTGGGTGGAGCTTGACCTAGTCCAGCTCCACCTCTGTGGATCTAATGGGTGGAGGGATGGGTAGGGTTAGGGTGTGTTTGGAGCTTCTAGCTCCACCCATTACACGTTACATCCAGAGAGGGGTAGCTGGATTTCATGCTACACCCATGGTAGTCTCAGCTTGAGACGTCTCGCCCACGGGAAGGTCTGAAGGTCTGGCTATGCGAGACTACACCCATGGCTCTTGAATGAGCAGCTTAAACATTTTTCAAAGCACATATATTAAACTGATCCTAGTTCAGACATTTTCCATCCACTATCTGTTTTTGGTGACTCAATGACATATTTTGATTACTTAACAAGCAACATGATTGAGCATGTTTCAGGTAATTTGTAAAACATGTCCTGTAAAACATAATGTTGCCATGTATAATACATCTTATTTAATCCTATATGGGGACCTGATTCCTCATAACATCAGAACACAGGACCTAAAACATCAGAACTAGGGCTGTGCAAAAATTAATTGCGATTAATCGCATCCAAAATAAAAGTCTGTGTTTACATAATATATTTGCGTGTGCTGTATATAATTATTATAAATATATATTATAATTTATATAAATACACACACTTGCATGTATATATTTAAGAAAATGTGTTATTCTTATACAAAATATTTATATTTATATAATATAGATTATGTGTGTGTATATATATATATATATATATATATATATATACAGAATTTAAGCTGCAAATAAGTCTTAAATATATACATGCATGCATAGGTATTTATATATAGAAAATAATTATATACAGCACACACAAATATATTATGTAAACACAGACTTTTATTTTGGATGCGATTAATCGCAATTAATTTTTGCACAGCCCTAATCAGAACACATTCAGGAAAAAAAAATTATCTTATACAACTTTGTATCTTATTTACCCCTAAAATGACCAAGTATACGTGGTACACACACACACACACACACATATACATATATATATATATATATATATATATATATATATATATATATATACACACACATATACACGCTCAGTACTTGTATAATTATGCAACAGGGACACATTAAAATAACATTTAGTCTAACCTTAGTTGTTATTTATTAATTTTACTAACAATTCACTAATTTTACTAACAAAAGTTTTTGAAGTGTGCCCCATAAAGATAGTTTTTTATGCACATTTACTTCCTGAGCGTGCATAGCAGTCAATATTTTGTACATTCACCATGTTGACCTTTCCTATTTGATTTACTCTGTTAAGTGGGATCATCTTTTCTCCACCTGTCAGCATATCCATATATCAAAATATCCCATTAGAGTTGTGGTTGAAATCTTCAGAACTTATTTAATTTTTCATCCATTTTCAAGCTTTAGATTTTAAGATTAGAGGGACATTTTGACAATATTCCACATGTACTTATTTGCATGATATCTCTTCTCCTCAATAACCTGGAAACCCAGCCCTTCCCACAATCCTAAGCGTGGATCCATAACCATGGCAATGTGCTGCTGCTCAGGCTAAATTGCAGCAGCTGGTTTCCAATTGCACTGCAGCACAAGGGAACAGTAGAGGAGGATAGGAGGGGAGGGAGAGGGGGCGATATGCTTAAAGAAACGCCTGTGAGTTGCTTTTAACTCTCTAGCATCATGGTCTTGTTAACAATAAACCTTTGGGCATCTCTATAAGCAATATTAGCCATATAAAACTGAAGAAGTAGTTTGTGTAGTTGATCAGGTATCAATATATATATATATATATGATGAGAGAGAGAGAGAGAGAGAGAGAAGAGAGAGAGAGAGAGAGAAGAGAGAGAGGCAGAGAGCAGAGAACAGAGACAGAGACAGAGACAGAGAGAGGGGAACTTTGGGGATACCTGAACATTTACCTAAGTGCTTGGCTATTTTAGATAGCACTAAATCCACACAGCGATGACTAGCCCAATCTTGCACAATCAGGCTTCACACAAAGGGTGTGGACATCAGAGCTTCTCAGCAAGACTGCAAGCACAGCTGACGGTGAATAGCAGATCTGAGGGGTGTTGGAAGGAGATTTGGGGGGAAGGTAAATAATTCATGACGTAAAAAAAGAGAGGAAAAGAGATTTAAAGGAAGGCACTGCAGACATTAGTGAGGTATGATGCTGAGCGTTTGATGTCCACATGTTTGTGTTTACTGAGCAGCTTCCTTAATGAACATGAATTACTGCTGATCTGCATAAGCCTGACTATGTTAGGGAAGTTCAAGCATTACTGAATTCTGCATTTTCGGTATTTAAAATAAAAGCAAATAGAAATAAAAAACTGTTTTTTTACTAAAATGAACAAATAAAAGCTAATTTAAAATATTAATAAATACTGCAGTATTTAAATAACACCAAAATACCACTGTTTTGAATCCAGAATGACACAAAAATAGTTTCAAATGAATATTTTCATATGTTTTTATTGGAAGTGAGGGCTGCATGTGGCTGATGGCAATAAAATTTGAATGTCAAATCCAGACATATATGACACTGTGATGAAATTCATTCGGCAGTCTTTTAAATCATTGTTCAACAACTAAGAGAAGCTTTGGATAAAAGAGGCATATGTAGTCAAATCTGATTTATGGGCGTAATTTACAAAGGGCAGACCCAAAGAACCCTGAAAAAAAGTGTGTCATGTTTCTTGAGCTCCTAATGAGCATATGACAGTGATTTCTGATGGATCATGTGTCAACGAAGACTGGAATAATTCAGATTTGTCATTACAGGAATAAAGACAATTTTAAAATATATTAAAACAGATATTTCACAAAATATTTTACTGTATTTTTGATTAATTAAATGCAGCTGTGGCGAGGTTAAGAGACTTTCAAAAAACAGTAAAAAATATTTTTGAACTTTTGAACGGTATATATGTAAATATGTTATGGCATATTCATATAAAAATGAAAATTTCGTTTTTTATTAATTGTGGTCCCACATTTATAACCTGCGGTGGTATGTTTCATTGCACTTTCTTTAAATGGATAGAAACAAAAAGGTTGTTAACCACATGACAAAACAATGATTTCAGACCCAAAGTGGTTAGATTGACCATTTGCATTGCCAAAAGAAGAAACTTGACATTTGTGTTGTTTCTCGGGACAGGGAGGGGCCGGCTGCTGACCACAGTAGGCGTTGTCTTGGGAACAGATGTGCTCAAGACAATAGATTTGTTGAATAGAAAATTATTTTATAAAACACAAGCACATCAGACACAAGAGAAGCAGCAGCGTGGGATGACCCACTATCATTCCTTAATCAGACCCACCCATGTAGTTCTGCAGGTTATAGTAGCAGAGGATCCTTGCCTGATGCATATTTTATTTCAAAACCTTTTTAGGTGTGAACACTGAAGGGGTATTATGATTTCAGATACGCTAGTGTCTGAAGCTCAACTGAAACTCAAAGATAAAGTTTAGTATATAAGTTTTTATTTGAACTAATTTCAAATAAAGGCTTGAGCACATGACATGGCTGTGAAAACCCAAAATGTATAGGTTGGTTAACATCAGTGCAGTTAACTCAAATGGTAAACAATAACCTCTGGGTCCAAAAAAAAAACCCAACTGTATAGACTACAGATGTTTGCTAAGTTCAGTACAGTGTACACACTTGCTAAATGAACACTCGTCTCATATTGACATATTGATGGAGTCAAGGTATAACAAACTAGTTTATGATAAAAGCTGGGTTCAGAAATTGGTTTTAAATTTAACTTTAGACTTTGAGCCAAATCTTTCCGTTAAAATAGATAAAAATTGTGCTAAAAGGATGCCTTCCTAATCTGTGGTGTCATTCATGAAATGGCAGATGAGCCAACAGAGCTTCAACTTCCAGCTCAAATGTAAATAATGTAAAGTAGAAAATATTTCACAACTTAAAATATACAAATATTTATTAAAATACATAATTTGAATTAGAGACTGGCACTTAAAAAAAACTATAAAATGGTAGGCTAGCCTAACTTAGGCCTACTTTTTGAGAACACACACACAAAAATCCACAGAAAAGGCCCAAATAACTGAAACAACTTCAAACTTAACCTGCAACCTTGAAGCAAAACGTTAGTGGTATTTCCAATGCTAGCCTACTGTTATTTCCATATAGCCTACTGTAATTTCCAGTCAACATCAATCGTAGATAGACAGATAGATGGAATCGATGCATTTGTAATGGTTTATTCCTTGCTTTTACTTAGCCTACTTATTTTTTTGCTATAGCTTAGATCACATTAAGATATAAAAAATCAGAAAGTATTAACCAACATGATCCTAAGAGGCAATCGTGAGCGCGCATCGTGCCCCCGCGGTGAGCGAAATGGAAAAGTTAGTGTGGACTGTGGAGAGAGTCAGTGAGAGCCAGATCTATCCGTCGCCATTACTGACTGGAATGAGAGGGGAGGGGATGGCTCTCCGATTGCACGCATACCACTCTTACTGCTAAAAGACTGAAAACAACCACTTTCGGGAAAATTTGCCGATTATTCCAACCACCCACGGGAAACACAACAAAACTGGAATTTGTTTCGGAATCGCATCCGTTGAAATTAAAGGAAATAGTTGGAATGCCACCTCCTATCTGTGGTGTCGGGAGCTGGGAGCGACCATGTTAGGTAGGGGAATGCACACGGAGTATGTGACTTTCTAGCACGCTTTTGTCGTTTGCTTTACTGAATTTGGTTAAATGTGTGATTGTTTTTCTATGTGTAAGCGATAGTTGTGTACCTTTAGGTAAATGGACAGATTTGTCTGTCTCGCCTACAGTGTGTTGTGTCGGTGTCACACTTAACTAGCTCTGGCTAACTGGGAAGCTAGCAAGCAAAGGAGGCATCTAATGCCTTGTTAGGAGCAAGGCCCGGGTCGCTGCGAAAAAAAGCATATTAACAGACATTAAACTGACCCAAATCGCCTGGTTATTTAATAGAACAAGCGCGTGTGTGTAATTAATTTGATGCGATAAAACTACTCTGACGTGAAAATCAAATCCTGGGAGTTAACGTTAAATGCTGTGAATACTGGGTTAAGGTGTTTCGAAGTAAATTATACACCAATTCATGACAATTTGAGCCCTCCATTCAGTTCGTTGTTATAGCAATCATTATGAATAATTCACTGGACTAGTTCTGGGAATCGTCGCGTCCACATCTGATCTCAGTGTGGCTCGCGACTCGCCGTAACAATAGCGCTGCTGCTCGCGTGCTGGTCGGAATTCCTTCTCACCTTCAGCAGATGCTTCTGTCTGCTATACATCCTGGCGCTTGAAATACAGCCCGCAGTCATTTACATACGCTTCTGGACACTGATGTCCAATGTTTCCGTGATTTGATGCTCGTGAGGTCTAGTCCTTGATGTCTCATAAATGCGGCCGTTATTTATGACATTTACAACACAAAGGGTTAATTCGGTTAAAATTCATTGTTTTGTCATCTTATATGCTCCATAATAAAAAAATACAAATAAGATAATATCAAATAGTGTTTTCCAGACCCGGATAAATTAAGTAAATTATGTGCATTTTAAAAGGGCAAACGTTTCATCAATTATGAACCTCTGTAGAGTGAATCGATTTTTGAGCCGATTGTTCTTTTGAGTCGGTTCAATTCAATTGGTCAAACCAGTTAGCAAGAAAGTCTAAAAGATTCATTAGAGACTTTGTGTGAATCTAAATGTCCTTTAAAAGTCTTTCCCCGGTTTGACAGGTTTCAGACTAAAATGCATGTTTGAGCTATCTTAAAATGTCAGTGACATTTTTACCTCAAGATGCACTCCAGTAATGTTTTTGTTTTTCTTGCCGGCACGTTTGTAAAATCTACTTAAATGGCATAATTGAACTAAGGACTAATCCTGGCTTAGTTTAAGCCCTGTCTGTGAAACTGAGCCTTTTTCCAGTAATGATAAATTGCTCAAATGGTATGGGAATTCATTACTTAAAAGTTTGTATGACTATATATCAAACGGTGGAGCACAGAATGACAGCCTAAGTTATCATTCACTTTCATTATGTTGAAAACCGATGCAATGAAAGTGACTCAGGCTGTCATTCTGTCTAACATCTTCGTTTGTGTCATACGACACAACGGCAGCAGGAGTAAAGCATGACACACTTTTCATCAAAGCATCTCATACTCTTTAAAAGATTCACTTCAGGCTTCACATTGCCAAATGTTGAGTAAATGCATATTCAGAAGTGGTTATAGTTATGCTATCAGTGCCAACACTGAATTGAATGGAATTTATGAAATACTTTCTAGCAGTTATTTTGTTTGTCATGAACAGATTGCTCTTGAGTGTAGATTAGTTCATTTGTTTCCTTATTTCTACTGACAGAGACATTAATTTATCAGCTCAAAGCTTGTCACTTCTGATTTGTTGATCTTAATATAAGTAGAAGTAGTGATACTGTGGCACAAGCTCATTCACTGGAATACACTTTAACTAAATGTACCCCAGTATCGCTACTCTTACTTATATTAAGATCAACCAATTCTTGCGCTAGCTAAACATTCATGAATCAGATTTGTGAAGTGGGTCGTGAAATTTTGGGATAGTTTTGTACCTAGAGTGGTTGTTTGCAGACTTTAACTGTGCAATTGCAAATGCATTATATTAGTAAATGCAATAATATTACCATTATAAACAGGTCTGCCACACTTACATTTCTGCTATAATTATGTTGCTTATTATGCAAGGCAACAATTTTGGTTGTGTGTGAAGGCAACAATTTTGGTTGTTCGTGTTGTGATTGTGTCTAGGTTGTCAAGTTATCAAATGAATGATATTAAATGATCAGTGTTCTGCTATTGTAAACTTTAAGCTTTATCTTATTGTTGAGTAATTTAATATTTTTGTTTTGCAGGTAGGTGATAGGAGGGGAAAGAGCAGTCGTGCGGGACAGATGATCCAGATTACATCGACTCATTCAAAGTGAGAAATGGAAATGTGCCTGCGCTAGCAAATGGAAGTACATGCTTGCCTTGCCGGCATACTTTGCTTTGTGTAACAAGCAATGAGAGGGGCAATATAATGGCCAAGAATAAGGAGCCCCGTCCTACATACGCCGTCAGTGTCGTTGGGCTCTCAGGCACTGAGAAAGAGAAGGGCAACTGTGGTGTAGGTAAATCCTGCCTATGCAACAGATATGTACACCCCAGTGCGGACTGCTACTACTCAGAGCACACTTCTGTGTTGAGCACAATTGACTTTGGAGGGCGTGTGGTGAATAACGACCACTTCTTATACTGGGGTGAAGTATTACATCGAGGGGATGATGGCCTCGAGTGTAGAATCCAGGTCATCGAGCAGACTGAGTTTATCGAATGACCAGACCTTTTTGCCTCATCGGAGCACAAACCTGCAGCCTTACTCGAAACGGGCTGCAAATCCGAAGCTTCAGTCTGCTGAGAAGCTGATGTACATTTGCACAGACCAGCTTGGGTTGGAGCAGGATTTTGATCAGAAGCAGATGCCCGATGGCAAGCTCAACATCGATGGCTTTGTATTGTGTATCGATATAAGCAAAGGATGCAATAGAAAATTTGATGACCAGATGAAATTTGTCCACAGTCTTTATTCCCAAATTTCCAAGGCGAAAAAACCCATAATCATTGCTGCAACGAAATGTGACGAATGTGTCGAGCAATATCTGAGGGACGTTCAGACGTTTGTTGCAGGTAAAAAGAATCTCATGTTGGTGGAAACATCAGCTCGATCATCTGTGAACGTGGAACTTTGTTTCAATGCTCTGACGCAGCAGATGGACAAAACCCGAGGTAAACCCAAAATCATCTCTTATTTGGAAGCATGCAAATCCCAGAGACAATTAGTAGCTTCTGTCTCAGACAAGTTTGAAAAGCTCATTGTTCAAACTGTCCGAGATTATCACACAAGCTGGAAAATTGTCAGCAATAAATTGAAAAGCCACCCAGACTATGAAGAGTACATCAACTTAGAAGGCACCAAGAAGGCCAGAAACATCTTTTCAAAGCACATAGGACAGCTGAGACAAGAGCATATCAAGAGGCGGCGTGAGGATTATCTCACCAGTCTGCCAAAAATTCTTAATAAGTTGCTTAACAACCTGGAGGAAATTGAGACTCTGAGTTGGACTGAGGCTCAGAGCCTTATGAAGAGCAGGCCTGAGTTTCAGTACTGTTTCATTGAGTTAGAACAAACGCCATGGTATGAGACCGACCACCTCGATAAAACTGACGACAGAAGAGTGCCCTTCGATATACTCAAAACCATGGAAGGAGAGAGGATTTATCAAAACCACGTCCAGCATTTGATATCTGAGAAGAGGCGGATGGAGATGAAGGAGAAATTCAAGAAGACGCTGGAGCGAGTGCATTTCATTAGCCCTGGCCAACCGTGGGAAGAGGTCATGTGCTTTGTCATGGAGGATGAAGGGTACAAGTACATCACTGAATCAGATCGCAGGGATGTTTATAGTCGGCATCAGCAGGAAATAGTTGAAAGGGCCAAAGAGGAGTTTCAGGAAATGCTTTTTGAGCACTCAGAGCTGTTCTATGACCTCGATTTGAATGCGACCCCAAGCTGTGACAAAATGAGTGAGATTCATGCCGTACTTAACGAGGAACCTAGATACAGAGCTCTCCAGAAACTCGCCACAGACAGGGAGTCACTTTTACTGAAACACATTGGGTTTGTCTATCACCCCACAAAGGAAACATGCCTCAGCGGCACGGCTTGCATCGATCTCAAAGTCGAGCAAATCCTCGCCAACAGGCTAGTTCAGCTGGATCATGGCCGCTCTAATATCTACTACAACAGTGCCAACATTGAAAAGGTTAACCTGTGTCTCGTAGGCAGGGAAGGATTGGCGCAGGAGCTCGCAAATGAAATCCGAGCTCAGTCCACTGATGATGAATACACCCTTGATGGGAAAATCTATGAATTAGACCTTTTGCCTGTGGATGTCAATTCTGGCATGCTTTTGAACCATTCCTGGATATCGACTTTCAAGCCCCATGGGTTCTTTTGTGTCTTCAGCTCTATAGAGTCGCTTAATTACATTGGTGACCGCATAAGCCGAATACGAGCTGAGATTGCCCAGAGCAGAAGGGATAGGTATAGCCAGCCAGTGCCATTCATTCTCATTTTAGCAAATCAGCGCGACAGTATTTGCAAAAACATGCCTATTTTAAGGCATCAGGGCCAACAGCTTGCAAATAAGTTACAGTGTACTTTTGTAGATATACCCACCGGCACATTTCCCAGGAAGTTTAATGAGTCTCAGATAAAACAGGCCCTCAGAGCTGTGTTGGAGGGATTGAAGCACAATTTCGACATGATGAACCCCATGCCCTCAATTAAAGATCTGTCTGAGACAGATTTACGGATAGTCATGTGTGCCATGTGTGGAGATCCGTTTAGCGTGGATCTCATTCTCTCACCGTTCCTGGACTCGCATTCCTGCAGTGCCGGACAGCCCGGGCAGTGCAACACATTGATCCTTGACAAAATCATCGCGACAGTCGCAGACGCATACAGGTCACTGTGCTCTCCTACCACTCCTCCATTGGAATCAGAAAGGACGAATTGGTGCATGGTTACATTCTTGTTTACTCAGCAAAACGAAAGTCTTCCATGGCTATGCTGAGGGCGTTCCTGGCTGAAGTCCAGGATGTCATTCCAGTTCAAATGGTGGCCATTACGGACAGCCAAGCAGACTTCTTTGAGAATGATGCGATAAAAGAGCTGATGACTGAAGGGGAGCACATTGCCACGGAAATTACTGCTAAGTTTACCGCTCTCTACTCGTTGTCCCAGTATCACAGACAGACAGAAGTTTTCACGCCATTTTTCAACGAGGTCCTCGAAAAGAAGAGCAACATCGAAAGCTCCTTCATGTTCGACAACAGCAGAGACGGAACAGGCACCGGTGAAGATGTCTTCCCCCAGTCACCTCACAGCCATTCGCCTGCCTACCAATACTACCCTGACTCCGAGGATGATGGGAGGGACCGCCACCTTACAGCCCGATAGGCGATGATGTGCAGCTGCTGCCTAATCCTAGTGAACGGAAGTACAGAATCGACCTAGAAGGAAACGAGTACCCGGTTCACAGCACACCTCTTGGTGATCACGAGTCGTAACCACAAAGTGCCTCCCCCAGTAAAACCCAAACCTAATGTGTTGCCCAAACCCAATGTTAAGAAGCTGGACCCCAACCTTCTGAGGACCATTGAGGCTGGAATGAGGAACTCCAGAAGGACGCGAAGTCCAATGATGGGTCACGGTGATGACCTCGAAGCATCCGACAACTATGCAGAGCCGGCCGACACTCTTCTCAAATTCAAAGGCTTTAGTGATGACATATATGCAGTACCGGAAGATGCGCACAGATCTGGCAAGATCCGCAACTCGTTTGGTGGACTCGCTCTGCACGGGGATGAGGAGAACGGCTTTGACTCCATGTCTAAGTCTCAGGGTGGCAGAAGGCCTTCCAAGTATAAACATCGTTCTAAGATCCTCTTCAGCAAGACAAAAGCTTATCAAAGACGAAGTGCACTCAGATGTCAGTGATGATGAGTCGGGGCCTGCAACGCAGAAGAAGAAGAAAGGAAGGGGTAACCGAGGAAGTGAAGAAGATCCACTTCTCTCACCGGTGGATCCTTGGAAAGGAGGGATAGACAATCCAGCCATCACATCTGACCCAGAGCAGGATGATAAGAAAACAAAGAAAAAGAAAGCACCAAAGATCAAGGAACCCAAAAAGGTGAGCTGGTATTTGTTTATTTTTTACTTATGGACTCAATTATCATTTTAAACTCCAAGGATTTTGAATCGTATAGGATTAGGTACCACATCGACTAATATTATAGATTTTTTATTTTAATTGTTTGTGTTGATATTGTGTATTTAATTGTGCATGCTCGTTACCTTTGCTGGTGTCTAAAGCTCAAAGTTAATCTTTAAAAACTATAAATGATAATTTAATCAAACTTTTAAATCTTTAGTAAATCTCCAAAATGAATATCATTTTTTAAATACTGTACATTGTGATTCTTGAAAACAAATGAGTAAGTTTAGGTTTCAGTATTTAATTTAAGTTAAGATATTTTTAGTTTATTTGTTTGGACAAAATAGCATATAATTGTAATATAATTTGTCAGAATTGTCATATATGTGCATCCTTTAAAAGATTTCCAAAAGATGTTATATTTTTTCTAAGATCCTTATTGAAAAGATGATTATATGATGATAATTTCCAACATTCTGCATTTAGAAGCGAACAGCAGGCACATTGAAATGTGATTGTCGTCAGTATGAATTGTAGTGATCATAGAATCTAATGTGTTCTCTTTTCTCAACAGGCAAAGACAATAAAGACCACAAAGCCATTGTACCCACCAACTCGTAGAAATTGGGAGAGCAACTATTTTGGAGTGCCTCTTCAGAACTTGGTCACTCCTGATAGACCCATACCTTTGTTTATTGAGAAGTGCGTTGACTACATTGAACGAACTGGTAAGTTAACTGTTTTCTAAAGCTGAATAACTGAATATCATCTGAAAATGTGTAAAACTCTCTTGCCAGTTCTCTGTTGGAAGGCTGATTGAGAATTGTATCTTTCTTGAGTTTGCAAGAATGAAGTGATATGTTTTAGTCATTTTTGGTTTTGGCATTTTTTATTTAGTAGATTGCAGTTTTAGTAACATTTACTAAAAATGGGTACTTCCTGGTCCTGAATTGCTTCACTGAAAATTGTACATTTGTGCGTTTCACATTGCATACTTTGTGTGCCTGATACAGTCTATATTTTACAGCACAGGAAATTTTGTGTTTGATTCAAATACCCTCAATGAGTAAATTAATGAATGAAATCCATTTCTATGTGGTAATAAATTCTGACACAATAAGAAGTTGATGGGCAGGGGAGGAGGAAGTCAGTCTGGTAAATGATTGAATGGATTTTTATGGCACATTGTGATGATCTAATTTTTCCCAGAGCACTTTGTTCAGTTAGATTGTGGTTTGCATTTTCATGGACTCCGCTAATGATATGTAAACACAGCATATATCATAGCCACGGGTGGGTTTAATATAATTTCTGGACATGCTTAGCAATTTTGGATTCTTACAAAGTCTGCTTCATATGCTTAAAGCAGTGATAGAGGCCTCTTTACTGTGGCAGTTTGTTTGGTGGTTACAACATGCCCTTCAGTAGCTTTTTCTGTAACTGTGGTCAATGGAAACTTTGACTAACACTGCTGTCAATAAGCCCAACCGACCCGTAATATAGCTTGAGGTTTCATTAGCGAGTAGGTGACACCCACATACTGTCGTTCAGGTTGGTTGTGGCTATCGATCAGTGAAACTCATGCATGGATGACATGCATTGATGTGGTTTCTTAAGGAAATTATTAAGCTGCTGTTTGTGGTTGTGGTTTTTATGGTGAGTACTGGAAGTGGGTAAACTGTGTGGTGAGTGTAATACTAGGTCAATTTGCTGGTTGGACTGGTTTTGATTTGTGTATGTGTGGCCGTACACCCGTAAAGCCTATATGTGATGATCCAAAACAATCCAGATCCGAAAAAAAGTACCTTTTTTTTGTTGCTGATCTCATGTTTAGATCTCACATAGTGCTGTGTGCACTGTTAATGTGCAGGACTATTGATTAGTTGGTGAGTGGCTTGATTTTCTTTGTGACATGCAGGTTTGTGGACTATAGGGAAGCATTTAGCACTATCATTTAGCTTTACAAATTGGGGTAATTTATAAAATTATAAAGGCAAAATATTAAAGTTTCTAAAAAATGTTATGTCATTGCTGATGGCAGATAAATGGATGCTATGAAAATTCTACACAATTTTGTCTAAAAAAACTAAAAGACTAAAAATTTAAATCAGGCATTTTAAATGATTCAGATGACAACATAACGTACATACAATATTAAAATATTTCCTTTTACATTTAGCTGTGGATGATATTAAAACTTCGCAAATAAACCAATTACTTATTTTCATTTTATGGCTGACAACAGAGAAATGGATGATATTAAATATCTATACAATTTTGTCTAAAAAAGTCTAAACCAAAATCAGGCATTTAATAAATGCTACAAGTGAATTTAGGCATCACTACATTATAATGTACCGCATGAAAAATAATAATTAGATTAGATTTAACGATGAATCATTAGTTTTTTTTAAAGATTAGCTTTAAGTGATTGCTAGGTGTTGGTGAAGGTAATCTAAATGTAGAAAAAGATAAATGAAAACGAACTCAAGAGGAGCATTTTACTAAATATATGCTTTTTATTACATATTCATTATGTTTACCTAACCTGTTCTTTAATGTAATGTTTTTATAATATAATGTTTGTATAAATCTGTCAGGAAAACAAGTTTTTAGCAAATGTTTAAACTGTCTAAATGTTTATATATATATATATAAAACGAGAATAGACATTATTACATCATTAAATCATTATTACATAAATTGTTATTTTTAATACAATATATCGGCCGATATTGAACAATTTTTTTTCAGAAACACGCTATAAAACATTAACAGATTTCCCTAACATTAGTTATTTGTAGTTATTTATGAGTTTTAACTAAAATAATATGATAATGCATTTTAAAAAGAAACTTCTTTTATTGTCACAACAGAACTTACAGAACACAACATTGCCTTATTGTTAAAGTGTTTTTCGTTCGTTTTTATTTTATTTTTTAAATATTCATTTATCGTCCATTTTAACTGCCGAAATCGATAGTTTGGAAAATGCCTAATATTGGCCTGCCGATAAATCGGTCTGGCTCTAATCAATATTGAATAGAATTGAATTGCAATCAGAAATCGTGAAATTTGTCTGTTCAGCACTATAAATGAGCATGAAAAATTATGTCCAATAACAACCAATATATGAATAATATTAATTAAAACTGATTTAAAAATATTAGAATATAGTAAATATTCATTTAATAATAGTCAGAATTAATGTTAAATATTTATTTTATTTGTTGTGCTATCATTTTTAAATCAAGCCGTATGGTCTGTGGTTGAATGTGGACCTTCTTTGGTTTCCACTGGAATGAGATGAGATGGCACATTGTGCCCATGGCTGCATCTGAGCATCGCGGGGCTCTGTTTAAGAGCTTTTTGAAAGCATCTTGCTTCACAGAGCTCTGCAGATGAAAAGGTTCATCAAACACCCTGCCCCCTAAGCCAAACGCTCACTCCCTCCCATTTATGCCCCTTTATCTCGCTCTGTACTGCATTGTGAAACCCAGAGGAAATTATAATACTTGACTCAATTTTTTTTTCTGTGGTCAAAGAAGTAGTCCAACAATCCACTCCTCCAAACATGGTGTATGCACACACACAGTCCTTTATTTCTTGTGGCCCATCATTTCTGAAAACCAAGAGCCTGTGGCGTTAAAAACTGCATGGAGAAAATGGACTTTATGGATGTTTCCTAATTGACTTTCATGGCTCATTTAGGCCTGGATGCTTCATTTATCCATCAGAAGAGAACCACCATTGTCATTTCCTCCTTGCAGGGCTTCACAGTAATAACCTCTTCTGTGTGCAATGTTATGGATGTTTAGATATTTACATGAGACACTAACCATAAAATAAACCATGAACTTGACAGACACATTTCATCAGTTCCAGCAAATTTTCCCAAGCCTTTAATAGGACTACATAAATGAGCTGACCACAATGCATAATCTTTGAATCTCACTGTAACATGCTTCTATAAAAATTGACATTTTGTGGTATTTTTAGAAATTTTAGCAAATTAGGTGCATTTTAGTTGGCCTGATGTGTTCCCGATGGGTGCAGTGGTGCGTTAAACAGCTCTTTGGAAAGGAGGTACCATTTACAAACAGTTTACATGTTTGAATTGTGCAATACAGTCTGGAACATTAGCAATTTTTTATGGAACAAATCTTTTCCTAGAAATATCGTTTATTAAAGAGCCCCTATCATGGATTTTTGAAAATGATTGTTCATATGGTATGGAATATCGGGAATGAAAACATCCTGCAAAGATTTATATCTGAAAGTGCACCGTATTTAAAGTTATTGTCTTTCAAAAGTGAGAGTCGACTCTGAGTCTGTGAAATGAATTGTTTTTGAAACGAGTCATTAGCTGTTACAATGTGACGTAGAGACATATTGGCTGCGCCCAGTTACTGCGCACACAGACGGAAGTGTAAACTTGAAGTCTAAACGTTCATGTTGAGAAGACGCTGTGTTCTACAATGCAAAGATAGTTCAGCCACTTTGTTTTCATTTACCAGGGACAAGCATGTGAAGAATCGGAGGTTAGAGTTCATATTTGCAACGATACCACAACAGTAAAGCCCGATTGTGTTCTCATTATTTTAATTCGAATCATTCAAAAACATAAATTAATTCAAATGTGGATTCGCCAGCGGTTGTTCCTGAAGGAGGGCTCAGTAACTTACTTACCCAGTGTATATGGATCAGCTTCCTCCTATGAATCACAACCTGTAAGTATTATTAATAATTGTTGCTTTTATGGGTTTTGAACGGTTTTGTAGCATCGGGGCGCGAGGATAGAAGCGTCTTGTAGTACTGCAGTGCTTTATCAATATGTTTATGCATTATGCTAACAAACAATAACTGACTGGGTCTGTCATCTGACCAATCACCGCCGATTAGCGTCACGCAAAGGAGTGGTTTGGAAAAATGAGTCGTTGTACGAATCATTTGGGAGTCTGTGAGCAAATCAGTTAAAAATAAATGCATATTATAAGACAAAGTGTTTTTTATTGTTGCATGCATGTTAAACTGTTTTTGGGAACTCCTAAAACAAAAATAAGAACATTTCAAATGCTATGATAGGGGCTCTTTAATGTTACAATTAATGTATGTTCCACTTCCAAAATTTCCAGAAACATCTGTGCCATGTAAATAATTGGGTAATATTACAATGCATTTAGTTGCATTGTAATTTTACAATTCCAAGTAGTTAATATTCCAACTAATTATTTATTCAACTAAGCATTTGGTAGAAATATTTGAGTATTGATTAATTTGAAATGAAATTTGAAAACTGGGGTTGGAATATTAACTAGCCTAATTATTTAAATAATAAAGCATTTACCTCAAATGTTGAAATATTAACTAATTGTGTATACAAAGTGTTCCCTTAACTTTCTTATTTTGCGACTCAAATATTTTTAGCAGAAGCTATTTTATATATTCTATGTAAAACACAAAGTTCAATTGACATTGCTTTGCCAGCATCATTTGATCAGCTGTTGTTGAAATCCACAACATGGACTCAGGGCTGATTGCAAAGCCAAACACAAAGACTTCCCTGTGGGCACATTTTGGTTTTAAGTCAAATGGAAAAGAAAAGCCCAATAACTCGGATTGGCTGTCTCTGTAGCTGTACGGTGGCTGCTAAAGGCACCAATATCATAAAATGTCAGTTGTAGTTGCTCCCCAGCAGTAGACTATTGCAGAGGCTACTTTGAGGCAAATTTGAATGCTTTGACAAGCTGTATGAATTGCCAGGAAAAACTTCAGAAATTACAGTTTCCAGCCTATATAGCCAAATGAAAGATGTCAAGGTTTAAAAACCTGGCTTGGCCAATACACTCAATGTGATCAAGCGCAGATGTTGCCCCATACGCAAGCTTAACAATACATTACCTCGCCAATAACTGGATGCTACCAAGTGTGAAATAAGATATGTGCCAGAGAAGCTCATAGCTGAATGATTTCAGTATGCTTTGGCAGACTGGGTATGAGATTAGCAGAAAATGTCCTGCATAAGCACAGATACGCAGCGGTTTTGGCCGGACATGCAGAGCTGCTTTGAATGAAGAAAAAGGCCAGAGTATTTGTACAACAGTTAATCAGCTGACTAATATTTCATGATCAAGACAGCACTGAGCTGAGAGGGTCATAAGTGTGTTTACAGACAATCTCTAAACCATCATTCTGCAACATTGGACTGTTTTCCTAAAACATTAGATGAATCGTGAATAGGAAATGGACAGGATTGTTTACAGCTTGTTGATGTTTCCTCTCAAGGTCTATGTTTAAGTTTATTTACATTCTATGATACTATAAACCGCAATGTTATTACTGTATAACAAATCATTACAGAGATTTTTTTCTTAATACCGCAGCCTAAAAACCCCTTTCACACGTGTATCACCTTGTTATTCTGGAGTCAGATATGAGTATTAGATTACAAGCTGTGTCTGTTGGGTGTGTTTTAACCTAGTGAGCTGGCTAACTAGACAGCTAGATCTTTGGTTGCAATGTTTGTACATCTTACTGTTTCAGGGCATCTGTACTGTTGACCAGGTCACAAAAGCAAGATGCTGCACATTTGCGAGGATGCTGTTGCAATGATGCACTTTTTAAAGGTGCTCTTTTGCAGTGAAAATGCAGGAGTCAGCCTTTTCACAAGTCTTTATCCCTTTAGCCTTGCTTTTCAATATTGTACGGCTTCCTCGCAGCCATAGGGATTACTTAACTCGGTAGGGAATAATTGTCACAGCCCGTTTCTGCACTTTCAGACCTAGTATTGCAGAGTATCACAACTGAACATGATGCATTGCATTTTACATTAGGAAATAGCTCAATCTTAATAGATTTAGCTACAGTGGTACCTAAAGTTATTCCATTTATTTTTGCAACTGAAAAAAATATATATTTTTAATCGATTTAAATTGTATTTTAAGTTATAATTTTTAAACTGTGAGAAATTTGTCATTTTGGAGTAGTTCCTGGTTGCTAATTTTGGCATTTTGCTGAAAACTGGTTATTTTTGTTTTGTTGGTAATGTATTATATTTTAATAATTTGGCTGATGTCATGCTTGTAGACCTTATTCCATGTAAAACCTGATATACATGAAAACTTTTTTTTTTTGAAAACGAAAAACTGTAAAATTTTGTGAATACTATACGGTTTGAACAGCAGCCCAATAATGCAACTTTTTTTATAGAACAATTTTTTGAAACATTTTAAAACAAACATATATATATTATTTTATTTTGTTAAGTATCATATTTCATACATTAAGCTTTTATAGTTTATAGTGATATCAGAGAACTATGGAGCTCACTCAAGGAGGGGAAAGAAAGAAACTTTTTATTCAGAGGCCCCAATCAAGCAGCAATGTGCAATTTGGTGCAGTTTTGCTGATATTTTTGGCCAAAAATTAGGATGAAATTCTGACATCTTGAAATGAAAATTATGATCTTTATAACCAGATAGCAGAATACTTAAATAAAATATTAGTATGACTAGTGGTGCACGATATATCGCCCGCCGATATAACATCGGCCGATTTGGTAATTTTTTTATACATCGGTATCGTTCCGATGTCAAAATAGGGCCGATGTGAACAGGCCGATGATCATTCCTATGTATTTGACGTGCGTGTAGATTTGAGTGTGGGGGCTGGGATGTGCGCAAGTCCGTTTAAAACGTCAAGCGCCTGAAGACTGGAACTGGCGCACTGTTTTCTGTCAGCCTAATGCGTATTTTTGTCCCGCTAAAGCCATATTTGACCGGTAAGTGATGTAGATTGACTGCTTCGCTTGTTTAACTGAGGGAACGAGAGAGAGTGAAAGCACCGGTCGCGCGTGTCGTCTTCAAACGGTCTCTCTCTCCCTCACTCGCGCATGTTTATGAATTGAGTTGACTGAATATCTTTGAGAATACACGATGGTAAAATGTTTTTTTTTCTGAACTACTGGTTGTGAATTGTGCTAAAATAGCGTTGCCTTATCTTCTCTGAACAGCTTTCCACACATCAGATCAGATGACATAAACCACACTTTCAATAAACCAAAAAAAATCTACCTGGTGATGAAATGTTTTCTGTGTCGAGAACTATAAAAAATAGGTTGAGACAAATCTCAGTGCGTTGTCCTAAACTGCCTGGATAATCACACAACATGTGCCGTCACCGTGCTCCGTTAATGACGCATCCGATCGCGAACTAATGACTCATTTGTACCGATTCACTTTAATGAATGGTTAAAACAACTGATCTGTCCTGCACTGAACTCAAGAGACATAAATCGGAAACACTTTACAATAAGGTTCCATTTATTAAAGTGTACATTTATTAACATTCTATTAATATTAGTTTAATTTAATATTATAATATATTAAATATATATTTAATATTATTTAATATTAGATTTACTCCATGACAAAACCACCCCAGCCCAGTCATTCTAGAATTATTCATTCTTTCCAAATAGAGATATTCAAGTAATCTGGTGAAATTGTTTTTATCACAAATCACAATATATATCACAGAAAAATAAAATATCACAAAATGTAAATTTTTACCAATTTCGTGCAGCCCTAATCCTCGCTGTGTGTTTTCTATACAGAGATATCGACATCGGTAAATATCGGTATCGGCAATAACGGTTATCGGCATCGGCCACAAATTTTCACATCGGTGCATCACTAAGTATGACTATGAATCAACAATAATGTCTTTTGTGGGGGGCGAAACGTATAATGCAATGCAGTGAAATTATGAAAGAGATCTTCAAAAGCCTGTTGTATCATATCTGATACTCTCATTAATATGATTTTCCTAAAAAATGATGCATGGACAATCAAGTAAGCCTAAGTTGTTTTAGTCCAGTAAGTGTTCTTCTTGAAATATCACTAATATAGAAGATATTTTTACTTTTACTTTATAAAAATCAATATATGAATTAAGATTTTACAGCAAAAAGACACGCTTACCACGGTATACGACCGGAAAGGAATTAGATTAAAATGCCTTTTACTTGCTAAAGTGTTTTACGATATCAATCGGATGATATAAGGTATGTAGTGGTGTGTATAACAGCTTTTTCAGCCAAGTTTTGATCATGTTGATAATTTAGGGGCCGTTAAAATATGCGTAATATGATACAGTAGGCTTTATAGGGTTAAGTGTCATGTCACTCTGAACCCCTCACATCCTGGCCACTTCCTCTTTAAATTGTTGCCGTCTGGTCGGCGCTACAGCGCGTTGAGCACCAGATATACCTCATGAAGAGTTTAATTCCCCCACTAGGCAATAAACAAGTGCAATACACTCCACTATTGTTCATACATAGTGTACATACACATTGTGTACTTTTTTATGTATTTATTTTTATTAACTTATTTTACTTTCCTTATCTGTCTTGTCGCTGTCATTCTGTCTGTTCACTGGAAGCTTCTGTCACCAAGACAAATTCCTTGTATGTAAGCATACTTGGCAATGAAGCTCATTCTGATTCGAAATCTAAACAAATCGACAACATTGTTGAGTGCAGTGGGAGGAAATGTGGGATTTTAAAGTGATTTGCAGTTTTTCCGATGTCAGAGTATTGTCGTGTAGATTGCTGGATCTATTTTGTATAATCTGCAGATAGGAATGCAAATGTAAAGGACAAGGCCAAATTTCTGGCCAAATTTGCCTCTTGGCATCTGTCCATCATGGCCTCCTAATCATCCCCTAGACTGCTTGGCTTCATCTCTGTCCCCTCTCCACCAGTAAGCTGGTGTGTGGTGGGCGTTCTGGTGCAATATGGCTGCCGTCGCATCTACAGGTGGATGCTGCACGTGGTTGGTGGTTAAGGAGATCCCTCCTTCCATTTAAAAGTGCTTTGAGTACCCAGAAAAGCGCTATATACATGTATAGGGCCCTATAATTTCTGCGATCACGGAATAAAAAGCACACTCTTTTTACAACTAAAATAACAGTAAAGGGTAAAAAAAATAATTCCCAAAAATTAAAACAGAAAAAATGGAATTTGCAAAAATTAAAACGTAAAAAACGGAATTTGGGAAAAAATAAAATGGAATTTGGGAAAAAATAAAACGGATTTTATAGGGCCCTACATGTAACGAATTATTATTAATTACCTGAAATTTGATTCCGGTTCCTGAATGATACTTTTTTCAATACCAATTTTATTAAATCCATTTACACAAGATTACAATTGTATTTGCCAAAAAAAAAAAATGTTTTCACTTTGTTTACTTGCTGCAGAGCACTGGCAAAAGTAGCCTAATGAAATATGAATGTGTCATTTAAAATGTTTCCTTGCTATTTTTTCCTGTTTATTAATAAACTAGTCTTTTCTGAGTCAGTGGTGGCTGCAAGGATGAGATTGACGTTGCTAACTCGTCATATCCGTAGTAATGTAAATGCGCAAAAATGTGTAAATTTTTGATTCGAATTGGTTCTTTTAAAAGTAGACATTTCAAGCTTTCTATATATGCATATTTTTCATATCTGTGAGGTAGCCTATACTAGGGCCCTATAATTTCTGCGATCACGGAATAAAAAGCACACTCTTTTTACAACTAAAATAACAGTAAAGGGTAAAAAAATGAATTCCCAAAAATTAAAACGGGAAAAAACAGAATTTGCAAAAATTAAAACGAAAAAAAAAAAAAAACAGAATTTGGGAAAAAATAAAATGAAATTTGGGAAAAAATAAAACGGATTTTATAGGGCCCTACTATACACTGAGTTTCGGTTCATTGGTGATGCTCCCGGTCGAGTTACTTTTGGTTTATTCCGTGTACTGTCAAGTCAGGTGCTTCATCAGATTTGTCAAGTCGTCAATTGATAGCAATTTCATACACACTTCCCTTTGTATGATATGGATGAATTAAGCATATTAAGGACGCATTTAATCTGCTAGGCTCCTCTGCAAGTGGAGTTCCCCACCTGATGACTGTTGCTTTGCCCACTGTAGACATGCACCTTGCTAGAGGGTTGCAGAAAGTTTTGATGACTCTGGCTTTTTCTTCCTTTGACACATTAAGGTCTCTGGCGATTGCTTAGCAATAAGTGTCCAACAACGCAAAGTCCTGTTATTCCCCTTGGCCTCCGACTGCTTGTCGTGCTCGAGGGGAGAGGATGTCTGAAGCACTTGGCTTTGACAGGCTGTCGCCACATATCAGCCAGTGCATCTAGACTCAGGATGAGGCTTAGGAAGTGAAATGAAGTGGAGGGCGATGATGCCATAAGCTCTGGGAGTTTGGAAGAAAGCAAGAATGAAACTTATGTACTTGAAGAACTGACAAACAGAAATTTACTAACTTTTTAAGCTCCTATAGTGATGATTTGGGGCTACTGTCCATGAGAACTGCTGCTGATTTCTATCATCAGTTTAGTCAGTTTCTGAATCAGTTCATGAATCAGTTAGTTGTGAATCAGCTCTCTCAAAAGTACTAGAATTGTTAATGGAATTAAGGAACCAGAATCTTTGTGGACTTGGAATTGGAAACAAAATTGTTACTTTTTGTACAATTTGCCTTCATGATTGCATTCAGTCACAAAAATGTTACTTATTAGTTATTAATGTGAGCAGGTGCAGGTCGCTATATTTTGTTCTTGTTTTCAACATAAAGCATTTCCATTTATTTTTTTATTTTTTTTATTTTTTATTTTTTAATGGGCTTATTCTTGTTAGCTGATTTGCTTGCAGGATCTGCCAAAAGTGAAGGCTCGTACCCTTTTCCCTGTGATTTTCTTCCACTGCAGGTGCATGTGTATCAGAGATGTGTTTTTCGGAAAAAAAAGTTTATTTTTGTTTTTATTTTGTAAACACATTCTATTTATTTATTTAGTTATAGTAATTATAGTTTTTTATTATAACCAAGTTTAATGTTTGCACAGATTACAGTTAACTCTTGTGCAGACATCTTAATAATAAAAATACAATAATGGTTTGCGATTGAACAAAGCACCAAATTAATGCAACTTAAAAGTATACAAGTATAAACTATGAAAAATTCAGACAAACTAATTCATATTAAATATGAAATCGTGTTAAACATGCTTAGTTTACTTGTTTCAGCTGTACAATATAGCTATGTGACAACTGGTACATCAACAAACAAAACAATACCCGAGGGTGGGGTTAATGTACATTTAAGTAGGGTTGGGTATCGTTTGAATTTGAACGATTCTGATTCCGATTTCGATTCCTTGTTTCGATTCCGGTTCCTAACGATTCTCGATTCCGATTCTTTTAAGAGGCAGGGTCAAAAAAGTTTAGCTAACCTTGCTAACCAACGGTCTTTCTGAAGGAAATAGTCCTTCTGTCACAGATACTCCTTTTGTCACAAATTTTGCATTTTGCCGATATTTCCTTATTTTTAGAAAAGTGAAGCCACACTTTGGACCGCTGATGTAAGCTGCTCATGTTCGACTTGCGCGGTTATGCCAACACTTCCGGTAGACGCTTCTTCGTTGGTGTTGTTCAGAGGTCTCTTCTTCCGGTCGCGGACTGTGAATAACGAAACTAGGAATCGAAATTTTAACTTTTGAACGATTCCGGGAAAAACTAAAAGTTAGTCCCGGTTCCAGTCGATACTCGATTCTCGATACCCAACCCTACATTTAAGGGTCATGATGTCACCATCCCGGGAAGACGCTCGTTGTAGTCCCTTCCAGCTGTTTGTTGTAGTCCTCAAAAAGTGATTTCTGTAAAGAAAATATCTCCCTTTGCATTGAACTTTGAGCGTCGTAACTTTGCAGATGTTGTTTATGCTCAAACTCAAACAGCAACATCACACATTAACTAAAGTCAAAAAAGTGAAATCATAATCAAAGACCCATTTATCTAAACAGACATGCATAGAAAAACTTTGTTGTTGGTTTAGATTTTGCTGTGGAGTAAGAATGTAGCCATAATGTAACCATCACTTTGGCTTTCAGTAAATACACCTACTCCCAAATGAACATGGTATCTTCTGCACATGACACAATCGCAGTAGTTTGCGGCTTAAAAAAGGACTATTTTTAAGCATATCCCATCTGTTCATGATGAATTAGAGATGAGCTGGAGCGAATGATGCCGTCACTGTTTGCTGAAGGGCAGATGTCCTGGGTATGCCGGTCAGTCCATGGTCGAGCTGACCACAGCTCATCCGCCGACACATTACTCATGCATTACTGCTTGAAGTACAGACCCAAAAACCATGTCGCTGCAGTGGCCTTACAATGAGCCCTTGATTATAATTCGCACTGAATAATAGAACGTGCTGTGTTGTTTGCTTTTTTAAATTGTTTTGCTTTTAGTTTTATTTTGTGTTTGGCTCTTTGCATTTGTTCCACAAGCGGTTTGCTTATTTTCATCATATCAGAATTTATGTCCATCAGCGTGCTGCGCACCTGTGCTGCTTGCCTGTTCACCGCGAGCAGATATTCTACATTAAATCAATGCCACATAGTTCTTAGGACTGTGCAAGGGGATGCTGTTTAGCTGCAGGCAGTAGATAAGGCCGCTCGGCTCTGCTAAATCCTCTCGACTGCCATGCATTTCTCATGGGGCTAAACACACGCAAACCCACCCCTCTTTGATAACAGCCAACTTGCTGCGCTCACAACTTAGATTGGACTCGTTTTTATTTAAAAGTGCTGCCACTCACGCAGCTGTCAACTCAGCAAGACTAAATATGTCAGGGCTTAATTTTTAACCACTTTCAGACAGTTGTTTGACTCTTGAATCTAGGCATCTAAGCGTTTATGTTAAAAGCATAGGATTAGGACCTTACATGCCTCTTCTTGACCTAAAAGTAGCTGAGCTTATAGGGATTTCTTTTGACATAATTTCCCATCACCGTTTTGCATTTTCTGCAGATTGTGTGTTGTTACTTTAAAGGGATAGTTCACCCAAAAGTTAAAGGGGAACTTGGCAACTAATTTCTTCTGTGATTTTCACTTTTGTAATTGCATGTTTTCTCATCGAGCTCCACCTACAGCTGTGCGGCATAACACTGTGATAAAAAAACTCACTTGCGGCACCTTCCTCTCGCTTTCTACCGCTGCTCATTGCATTTGTTATTATCGGAGCCGGACAACTTTATCGTGTGGAGCTCATAGACTGTAAAAAATATGGACAAAGCGTCTGTGACGTCACCCATAGACTCTCTGAAGAACGGGTTTGAAGCTGTTTATGGGGGTACGGGCGGCGCCATACTGGAAAATCTTGGAAAATAAAACACAAACGTTTCAGAAAGGATACAGAGGTGGTATGATGTGTTGTGTCCGATCATGGCCGAGACGTCAAATTCACTCGGCGCAGCCCTTTATCAGCTGTCAATCAAAGTTACCCGCCTTTTTTGTCATACATTTTATATCCAAGTATGATCTAAACTAACGAGTTAGAAAAAAATTCACCCCTCACAGTTGTCAGGCATGTGGAACATATTGAAGATTACAATAAAAGTCCATGGGACCAAACTGTAAACATATGAATTTATCCTGTGAAAACTGAGATTTTAACATGACGTCTATGGATATTTGCTCCCTTTTGGGACCGGCCTCTAGCGGATTTGAGATGTATTGCAGTTTATCGCACTTCCGGGTAGGTTTCATCTTTCAGATTAGAATGTTGCCGCTTGGTGGAGCTATGTCTACCGTAATAAAACGGTATGTCTACCGAGATGTCTACCATAATAAATCATACACAGTATCATAGAATTATGTCGAATTGCCATAAAGCAGTTTGTGTGTCTCTTTCGCTCTCGCTTCTCACGAGACTTCCTATTTCCATCTTACCGGACGTTAGTTCCCATGTTGCAAGGTTGGTTTTCCGCCTGGGAACGCTGGGGGGAGCGGGGAAAGTCACCATTCTCTCCAAAACAGGTTATTAAACCATTAAAATTATTTCTAAATGGTTTTATTAAGTTGAAATAGTTGCCGAGTGCCCCTTTAAAATCGTCATCATTTACTCACCCTCATGTCATTCCAAACTTAATTTCAATGGCTTGGACGTTTTGTTGCTTCGTCGACCAAAGCGCAAGTGGATCTAGCTAGACGTAAACAAAACAGGCACGCCACACACACACTTGTTTGGGCTTGCGAGCCGGCCAAATAGTTGGTTAATGTTTCGTTTTGAGTGGATGACGAGCGTGAGACGCCGAAATGGATGCCAATAAGATTCTGAATGGAAAGTTTACTTTTAAAAAGTTGCCAAATGATTCCATTGACAAGACCAAAGTGATCTGTGTTTTGTCGTTTTGAACTGAGCTATTATCATCTCAGCACGTACAGTCTGAAATACCGCTTGATGATGGCTAAGCACACACACACACACACACACAGCTGATGCGAATTCTCCGCCCCCTCGTCAATATCAGGACCTCGTCAGTATTTCTTTCACCCTTTTATTGATGGACAGTGTTACATTGTGAGAGATTATTTGCTCCAAGTGAGAATTTTAGTGTGAATTTGAATACAGTAACGTTATATGCCAGTGTCGTTTTCAATAAACAACATTTGCACAAAGCAAGCCGATCCACTTTTCCATGTTGACAAGAGCATTAAAATGAGAAATAAATAATGGGACAAAAAGAAATCAAGAGACTTTTAGAATAGATAAAAATGTGCGATTAATTGCTATTTATCGCGAGTTAACTGACATTAATGCGATTAATCGCATTTAAATATTTTAATCGTTTGACAGCACTAATATATATATATATATATATATATATATATATATGTGTGTGTGTGTGTGTGTGTATGTATGAATATGTGTACATATGTACATATAGTGCATAGTATATGGACTATTTCTACTTTGATGCTGCTTTTGTTATTTTTTTAAGCTTGAGCGCTCCACTCTTCATTCTTTAGTTGAACTGAAAACTGCACCCAGCTTGTTCTTTACAACTTGGACGAATAGAGTCATAATCGTTTGAAACCGCATTAGGATGAGTAAGTGATGACAGAATATTAATGTTTGGGTGAACTGCATTTAATAAAGGGACATTGTCAACATGTTTTTTTTTCTTGCATGGATTTGGAAATCAATAAAAGGAGAGCTGATACGCTTTGATATTTTCCTTCACATCTGCCGCTTTGATTTATAGGCACCAAGAGCTGCAGAGGCAATTATTATCACAGTAGTGTGGAAATTGATGGCCTGACTCAGATTCTGCCCCCCTCTACATTCTGCAAGGTTTGATTTCCAGAGAGGCTTTTGTTTGCGGTCTGTCTAAGTGACACTAATGTTGGCATTTGAGGCTTCACGTCTCACGTCGCAAGATCAACCGTGACCTGAGTTTATTTCCTAAACCTTGTTAAGTATATTGAAAGCCTGTGAGGAATAAGGTTAATGAGGGTTGGTGTATTTTTAAACCGATTTCCTGTGGAATGAGCATGTGACTCGACGCTTCCCTCTCTGCTGATTTATTATTGTGTGTTAGTGGAATGCTGAGGCAATAGCTTTGAAACTCACGTTTGCCCCCCGCTAACACAATCATACTGTATCTCATGGAGCATTTCTTCACCAGGCTTCTGCGGTGACGGATGGAGGTTGGTTTAGAAAAGCACTTTCCCTCCATGTCTATTTGTAGACCCTGATATTTGGTCTTAAACTCCACCATGGGGTGGGCGTTATGACAGAATAATTAAGCAGATGGTGTCAAGTGATTGTGTATAATGGTTTAGCATCAGCACCAGATGCACAAGATCTTCCATGTAATCATTTCCCTTCATTTGAATGGTTTTGGGTTATGGGTAATCGCTCATACTGGAAACATGCATCGGAAATCACTCTAAATTCCTGCCAACACACCAGCTCTGATCCAAAATGTAGAGAGCCACTTTGTTCCTTACTCCTTAAGCAGCATCCTTCTAAATTAGCATCCGAATTTGTATGTAGATATTAGGGGTGTAACGGTTCACAAAATTCACGGTTCGGTTTCGATACGATACACTAGTGTCACGGTTCGGTTCGGTACGTTTCAAATACAGCAAAAAGAAATGGCAGAGAAATTTCCTTGATTTAATTTTTTTAATTATATTTTTATTAAAACTAACATCATAAAGTATGATATTTTTTAACTTAGAGCAATGATGGAACTAAACTTGACTTTTCTTAGGAGCATTCAAAACAAAACAGCTCCTTGGACAAAATGAAATGTAATATTGTAGTAGGCCTAGTTATATACAAAGATTTATTTTAGTTTAGATTAACATTTGAGGAAAGCAATTGTATTCATAATGTCAAAATACAGCAACGTGATGTTACTTGAAAGCATTTTAGCCTACTATTCCTGCCAAACTTACAGATAGTAGTATTATACAGTAACGTTAAATCCATGGTGATGTTGCTGATCTGTGGACACTGGATAGTTCATTCATGGCACAATGTTTCTCTTCCTGGTTTCCACGTCAGCGCTGTTTGATCCGTTAATAACGGAGAAATGTGAATGTTTCTCACTAGATCTCGCAGCGATGTTATTACTTCAGTGGCGAATTCAAATGTTTTCTTTACTGGATTTGGCTGTGTAGTAACAGTGCTGATCAAGATCGGCTTGCGCTGCATTGGTCCAAACTGATAAACGGTTCGTGAACCAGACAACCACACAATAACGAGTAGCTCAGGTTCGTTCCGCTTACATTACATTTGCCATTTGATGTTGGACAATGTTGTGGTCACGCCAGCGTCTCTTACATTATGAACGCGGCAACGCGCGCATACATTTGAAGTAACGAATTGTTGGTCGGCAGGACAATTGAACCGAACAAACCGTTCGGTTCAGAAATGCGTACGAAAACCGAACCGAAAGCCTTCGATACCGAATGGTTCAATGCGAATACGTGTCTCGTTACACCCCTAGTAGATATATAAAATGTGTTGTATTTATTCTTAATATGTTTTGTAGTAATACTTTGTGGGTATTGAGTTGAATATCTTTGTAATCAACATTTTTCTTATCTGCTATGGTGATTATTTTTATTATTATTACTTTGTAATAATCTTTTCTACTTTATCATCTTGTCACAGTGCATTCTGGGTTAGGAATCCAAGAAGGATTTGTGCAGCAGTGCTGCCTCAAATTTTAGCCAGGAGAATGTGTCTTAAAGGGAATAATTATGCAGCCAACCTTTTAAATGATCTTAACACCTGATTTTTACAACAGAGCTTAAGTGTTTCAAAACAGATATACATCTATATTTATGTAAAAAAAAAAACAGGTGCAGTCTGGGTACCTGAAATGAAGAAACATCAAATATTTGATATGTACAACAGATTCCTTTTAAGCTGCTCAAACATTATATTTCAGAGTAATATGACAAGATACAATTCTCAAGAAAAGGTGTAGCGTATAATAAAATGGATCAAAGCAGCACCCTGGGAATACTCTTTGTTGGGTTTACACAGGCCTCTCGTGGAGGAATGAATCTTTTGATAGCGGCCCATCCCTGGTGTTTTCCTGTACAGGCACGCCCTTTTCAGAAAGGATTTGATGACAGCATTATAGTGAAAATGTTGCAGTTCCGGTGTGACGTTCGTCTCAGCTCTGAAGCCAGAACATTGATTTCTCACAGACATGCGCTATAGCATTTACACCCTGAGCTTTGCCCTTTGTTTTTGTACGACCTCTTCAAGTCATGGTGGCAACATGGGAATACAATGCATGACATTTGCCATTATGCTCATAGAGTCCAGCCTAAAGCATCACCTCGGAAAGAAATTTGATCTCTGGAGGTCGCTGCAATCACAAATAAGATGTACTGCCAGTTAAAATAAGATACCATTGTATTTTGCTTCTGAATATTAATGTTATTCTTTTCCACACTGACTTACAGTATCTCACAACAGATGGATCATGTGGGCTCATTCTTCACTTCTATAGAGCACAACATTCGGGTTCCTGGTGTAAATATTTCATTCGCTTTCTCCATGGAGAAATAGAAGCGTATCACTAATATAGATTTATTTTGTTGTTTTGTCATTTTTAACTTAACTTACTACATCGTATAGTATTAAATTATGATGCTACCCACAATCCTGAAGCACACAGCACCTTGGATCCACCAATGAGAGAAGTTGCTGTTGCCATAGAAACGAAAATCATGGCAAAAAAAAGAGACTCAGAATGAATTATTGGGAATGATGTAACTGAAGTCTCCCAGCAGTCTCAAACAACTTGTACTTAAAGTTTAAAAGAAGAAATTAATACATTTATTCAGCAAATATGTGAAAAAGTGACCATGCTGTTCTTTTGGCTTTGCTATCACTGGAATAAATTACATTTTAAAATATATTAAAGCAGAAAATAGTATTGTAATAATATTTTGCATTATTACTGTTTTTTTTAAATCTGTATTTTACTGATCAAATAAATGGAGCCTTAGTGATCATAAGAGACTTTCAGAAACAAAAAAAATCCCCAATCTTTTCATCTGTTGTGTATATATTTTACTATGTTGCAATACACTGAAATATACTAATATATTTTAGTATTAGAATAAAATGATGATTTATGTGGATTTATTCTAATTACATCATTTGTATTTCATCATGGGCTTGGTTTAAAACTTTGTTTTGAAGCAATAAAGTAATGAGATACGTTTCAGAGCTGGTTGGTCTTGGTTTAGGCAAATATTTATATAAAAAAACTTTTCCAGCGGTCACTGTTGTGATCAAGTGGTAGCCGTTGCTTTGCAACAATGCTCATTTGCATAAAGTTGCAACTTATCTCATCCTTGTTGAGTCACATGCTTACATTGTGTATTAATGCTAATACTCACGAACGACTTGACATTTTAGTTCCCTAATGAAGCGTCTGACATTGACAGGTGATCACGTGTGTGCGGTGCACTTTTTGTGTGATATTGTCTTCTGCTCTGTAAACCCTTCATCAGGAGATGAAACAGCACAGCAGTGCTCATAATGGCAGGTTTTCCACGCTCACCTTTTTTAAATAAGGAACTACTAAAGCCAGACTGATAAATCTGTTATTTTGTGATTTCTGGATTTTATATGGGTGCCTGATTTGATTTATGGTCTGTTTTTGCATATGAGCTCTATTTTGACATTTCCTATCTTGCGGTAAGGCGTGTGATTTCCTGTATCATGGTGGCCTTTTGTTGCCTCTGAGGTTGAGCTTGATGGTAATCTGATGATGTGGACGTGCAGATAAAGTCCAGCGGTGGATGGGAAGGGCTTAGAGGGGACAATAGATGTGCATCCAAATTAAGATCACTTCCCTTAGTATGACTTCCTGTTACTGTTTTCACCACACTTTTGCCATTGACCTCTCTTACAGCATTTGACTAAATAAGATCATCACGTCTGAAATTACTGATACGCTACACAGAGTCTGTATGCTGAATGATTTGACTTTTTAGGCCTAGCAACTAGGGCTGCAGCTATCGATTCTTTTTGTAATCGATTAATCTAGTACTTAATAGAATCGATTAATCGGATACTGGTTTTTTTGTGTTTTTAAACAACCAAAACAAATAATGCATAACGAAAATGATGTGGCTGTAAAAATATCAAGCCTTTGGCTTTTATTTCTCAAAAAAACAAAAAAAGTTATGTAATCCCATTATTATTTACCCATTTAGTTAAGTCAATACAGTTAAGTCAACTTACTATAAAAATGCAAAACTAAGAATACAAACTTAAGTAGTAAAGGCCATTTGTCCTTAGACTTATCTTAATACAACATTACAAAAAAGGATTGCACCTTCTACAAATTACCCACCTGGGAACAAAAATAAATGCATATGAAATATCAAGCCAAACAGGTACACAATGTATATGTGAATACGATTACTACTTAAAAACATCAAAACTAAACATCCTATCTAGTCAAACCGCATACACGACATCGCTTTCAAATACAGTATGGGATTAAAATCAGTGAACATCAATGTATAGGTTTAGGCTACGTTACCTTGTTTCAGCGACGCTTGGTGAAACAGCATGGAGTGGATGTTTGATCCCAAACTTTAGCCATTCTCTGGCATTTATGGACCTCTTTAATCTCCGCCATCGCGCCAACTAAATTCAAAATGTATCATGCGCTATGGTATGATCCCTGCGCATATAGTGCTCATCATAGGAATCATAGGAATTTCACAATCATTGGAATTTCACGAGGTTCGATGCAAGTTTTTGCCTCGGAATTTTGTAATCGAGCCCTACTAGCAACTGTTTGTCACTGTGATTATTGGTGTGTTCAAGTCCTCCTGGGAAGATAGTAAGTCGTGATTTAAGATGCCTGGTGTATTCAAATCACTTTGGTCAGAGCAAGATAGTGATGCAGTTTTTCTACATAAACTAAGAAGACCCCCCTATAGTGTTTTTTAAAAAAAAATGTTTATATGGCTTTGTGTTAGTTTATATAAGCTAAGAAAAACCACGTGCAGATTTATTAATCAACACTTTTGCTGAGTATTTTCTCACTTTCTAACTAACTAAACTGCAGTGCACCAAAGACAGTCTAAAAACGTGGTCTGAAACCTCCCATTGACGAGACTACTTTTTGTGCGAAAAAACAAATAATGTCTTTATTCGACTATTCCATTACTTCCTTATGGGCGCATGCGCTAGAACTGAGACGACGACGTTCTTCTTCGACTATTTCTTGTCACCGGCTGCTCACCGCTTAGGAGTATTACCGCCACCTACCGTATAAGATGATGATCCATTTATATAAGGCGCTCCAGATTATAAGGCACACTGTCGTTTTTTGAGAAGATTAAAGGCTTTTAAGTGCGCCTTACCGTACGTTCACACCGCCACCAGCAAGAGCGGCAAAATTCGCTCTTGCCGCTCTGTCAACGACGCCGTGGAAAGATTCGTGGATGCTCTGATGCTCTGACGTAGATCGAATGCGTGACTTTTTTAAAACGGTATTTAAAGGGGCCACAAAGCAAACAAGCATGTCGGTCGTTATTTTTGCAGAAAATTGATCGATGGAAATAACTTTAAAATTATAGTGACATGTTTGCTAATGAAATAAACAAATGAAAAGCCATATGTGTGTGGTGTGGCTTTTGTGTTCATGGTTAAGTGCTATTATAATTTGCATTACCGCTGAAAAAGTGTTCTAGCATCTGAAAATAGTGCTGCGCGCCCTCTTATCAAATTCAAATGATCAACCTCCTCTATTTTGCTTGGGAGCTAATGTGGCCGGAACCAAAGTTTACAGGACTGCGTTCTCTGGAATCCTCTCAAACGGAACACTTCTACATTCCGATTGGTTGCCGCTGGTTGCCGCCGAACTGCGTCATTGCTCATTACCATAAAGTTGAACTGATTTCAACTTTCCTCGCCGCTCTCACCGTCCAAGACGCGCCACCCTCGCCGGAGCTCGCCGCCGGCTCTCATTGAAAATGAATGACTTCCGGCCACTTTGACGCTCTCGCCGCGGCAGTGTGAACGTACGGTTATAGTGCGGAAAATACGCTAATTGAAAAGCGTATGTACAGGGCAGATCTTCCTCTGCTTGTAAACAGAAAGTTTTGCACTTCCAGCTATATCAGCACATCATCTTATACGGTAGGTGGCGGTAATACTCCTAAGCGATGAGCGGCCGCTAAACAAGAAGTAGTCGAAGAAGAACGTCCTCATCTCAGTTCTCGCGCATGCACCCATAAGGAAGTACTGGAATAGTTGAATAAAGTCATTAATTATGTTTTTTTTTTTCACAAAAAGTATTCTCGTCACTTGATAAACTTATAATTGAGCCGCTGTAGGCACATGGAATATTTAAACATTTTCTTTAATGACTTTATGGGCCGTCAAGAGCCAGTCCCTTAGGCAGGAGTGATCCAGGTCTCAGATTAAATCAAAAATATCTTTATTTGTGTTCCGAAAATAAACGAAGGTCTTGCAGGGTTGGTACAGCATGGGGGTGAGTAATTAATGACTTGATTTTCATTTTTGGGTGAACTAACCCTTTAAATTCTTTTGACCAGTTTGAGTGAAACGGGTGATTCAGTAAAACAACCCACATTCGACACTACACACTTGCCCTTTTTCTTAACAACACTGTGGTGAGTTAAGAGGCAGGCTCCTCTGTGTAGCCTCCCACAGCTCTGGAGGAAGAACCGGCTCTGACATGTGGGAGCATCTCAAGAATGCACAGTGGTTTTGACTTGTAGCAGTTAGCAGCCCACAAGGCTTTGAGAGTGACTGTGGGGGCCCTGTGTTTTGCATCAGTGCTCCGAAGCACTGCAGAGCTGCACAAGGTCATGTCTTCACACAGAGCTATCTTTAGATTAATAAACGGGCTTCAGTAGATTAGACGTAATGAAAATAAAGAGATACTCGCAGCGTTATCGGTCAGGGAATGGGGAAGTGTGGGTTGAATTCTGCTGCATTATCTGCATTTCTGGCCTACTTTTCTCTCGGAGAGATCCGCTCGTATGTCCACTTATCCATCTGGAGTGGCCCAGTTTACTGGGTTGAGTGCATGATTTTAAATATTTGAGCAAAGGTTGTTGGAAAAGAGCTGGTCTGTGATATGGGAACTGTGGGTCTAGTGCTGCACTGTAATATTTGGTTTTCTGTGGAAGATTTACACCTCTGTAATGACAGCATTTTCACGGATGTGAGACAAACATGTAGTGTTTTGGTAGACACTTTCTTACCGGTAACTGACAAGAATATCTATATAGTGTACTATAACTGTAGAAAGTATTAAGCATTCGGATGAATACTGAAGCTATTTGTGTTAACAAAAGCAGAAATATTATTTATATTATCTCAATCTGAAGTAAAACTACTAGGCCTATATTGTATCGGGCTTATACATTGATAATACAATGATTGAAGTGATAATTCAGGGCCTTGTAGAGGGGTATTTATAAAAAAAAAACAATTATGCGTAAAAACGATTTTGTGTAAAATGTTTTTAATTTCGTTTTTTTTACTGATTTATTATGTGTAAAATACAGTTTTATTTATTATTTGTCAATTATGTTTTTAATTATTTATTATATGTTCATTAATAAAGTTTCTTACAGTTCAAGCTATGAAAAGCAGATGATCTAAATAATAATTTATTCTGAAAAATATCCACAATCAACTAAACTAAACTTTTGTTGAATTGTTGTCATTTTTTATACTTTAAAAATACTTTAAAATATTTAAAATACTTTTAAAAAATCAACTTGTCCTTGGAATAAAATAACAAAGGATTACTGTAAAGATGCATTTTGTTTAAAAATGATCAAAAGCACAATTTTCTGTTAAAAACATGGTCTTATTGTACCTTAACTTGTGAAATTGTCATTCTTTACTGTTTGTCTTCATTTGTATTCACTCCATATTTAATAAGAAACTGTGCAACTGACACCCATGTCATTCATTTTCGCATCCTTTTATATGGTTGCTTCAAGTCTGTTTTCGAACACTAACTGCTTTGTTCCACTGAGGTTTTTTCGCTCAACCTTTGCTGGATTGATTTTAATGAAGCGTTGCTCTTAATTTGCAGGTCTCACCACAGAGGGCCTTTATCGAGTGAGTGGAAACAAGACGGATCAAGACAACATTCAGAAACAATTCGACCAGGGTACGTACTGATTTTAACTGGGCTCTGCGGGAAATTAGCTTTCATTTGCAAGTTTTTGATGGCATACGGCTAGGACATATGTTGAAAGACATTTCACAAATTGTATAAGTGTCCCTGATAAACACCAGTTTGAAGGATTCTTTTATATATTTGATCTTCCCGCTTCACACTGAGTGTGAAATCTTGTGTTTCAGTTAGTTTTTTGCTTAAATTTTAATTTGCAATACATTCATTATTATTTAATATAAAATTGCATGCGTGTATGTATATGTTTGTCTGTGTGATATATATATATATATATATATATGTGTGTATGCATGTATGTGTGTGTGTGTGTGTGTGTATATGTATATGTGTGTGTGTGTGTGTGTTTGTGTGTGTGTATATATATATATATATATGTAATAAGGGTGTTTGTATTTGTATGTATTTTTTTTTTTTATTATATTTTGGGTAAGCTGATCTAAAAAAAGTTATTCATTTCTAGCTTCTAATTACATCTTCAACAGTATAACCTGATTACTGTACTAATTACTCTAAGAAGTATTACATTACTTATTAATAATTACTTTTTAAATTGCAAATCAACCTTGACCAGTTGAACAATACAACAGACATGAAACTGCATTCAAATAAATACATAATAGTATACATATTTTTTTTCTTGAACTGACCAAAGTATGTAAAGGGAGAAAGTTACATTTAAATACATACATTTAACATTAGATGCAATTTTTTTATGTTATTGGTTTATAATTATTGTATAGTCTATACATTATGTAATACAATTACATCAGAAGTAACTGATTCAATGATTAGTAACTAATAACTAATTAAAAAAGTCCTACCTTACTTTTTTTAAGGAAAAAGTAATTCAATTGGAGTGATTAATTACTTTGTGATTCATTACACCCAAAACTTATTGTTGAAATATTTACTTTAATTTAAGTAATTCTATACTTAAATAATAATAAATAATACACTTAAATACTAAATAAATAATTTACTTAAATACTATAATTGTTTAACTTTCAAACTAGTGAACACTATCGATACCCTTATTTCAGCGATTTCGAATACATATTACGAAACTGAACTCACGATAAGATTTTATTGCGATACTCCAAGACATATGATAAAAAGTTAACAAAAATTAACTGTTGATTAAAATTCTAACTTTGATATTACATTGTGGGTTTAAATAAATAGGTTTGGACTTGGTGCTTGTAACCCAAGGACAATGGTGACCCCAGAATAAAAATATTCATGATTCTGAAGCTGAAAATACAGAATTTATTATTTTTATTTTAGACACATATGCTTGCGCTCTGTCACTGAATAGATATATTTAAAATAATATTGGCCACTTTTTACTGGTAACATAAGACATTTGATATTATCAGGACCCACAAATATTCCCCCATTGCATTATTATACATTATAATCAACATTATGTATGGTAGTTTAATGTTGTACTGACAAACTTGCCATTTGTGGCTTCTGGATGGTTGGTGTCTGCAGGCCTCCATCAAGCTGTGATTCGCACTCGTTATTCGCTTATGCAGGACATTTTTAGCTCAAATCTCCTTGTGACACATTAAGGGATCTGTTATATTCTCTTTTTAAACCTCAGAATTAAATTGTCACTACGCTGATGATATATTGAGGCAGTTACAGTCTAGCGGTGGGTGGTATGACCAAAATGTATTCAGTGCACTGAATAATGTTATTTCACAGGAACGGTTTACATCATAATGTGTGTAAAAAAGGCTCATATATTAAACAACCGTGACCATTGTAGATAATGCAGTGAATCCTATCTTTTACTTCCATCTCATTTTTTTCTTTTCTTTGGAACTTGATGGACAGGAACCAAATGATAAGATTATCCGTTACAAATGAAGTCTGGCATTCGTGCACAAGCAGCTTTTAGCATGTAATGTAACACTTGAGTTAAAAACAAGGGCATCAAAACGGTAAAAGCCCAAACAAATTTTTGCTCTTCTTGGCAAAACCTTTAAGTTCTTCCTCATTTTGACTTCATTTACTATATTTGCACTGCTGTTGCTCTATCAGCGATCACGTGTGAATACCATCATACTGGTCACTATTACAGGAAATAGGTTTATTTTGTAGCCAAATTAAATCCACTGTTTTCATTTATCTTTCAAATCAAACACTAGTCATGGCTGGTGAACTGGGTTGAATATATTCAGCCGAGTGACCACATTATTCATTCAGTGAGCCATCGTTTGCCCAAAAGAGCCACTATAAGCATCAGTGCCCACTGGCCCGGAGCCATTAGTCTTCCTCTCTTTTTCTCTTCCGCATCCTCACGATACAGTGAATTGGGTGCTTTTTACCCCTTCTTGTGTTCATTCAGTGCCTTTGCGAAGAGATCTAATCTGACAGCTGTCATTTCACCTTAAACCCCGCTCTTACAGCTTCTCTTTCTCCTCTCTTTCCTATTTATTTTCCCCTTTTCTTCATAGTTTTCCTTCTATTCTGCTCAATCCCGTTAAATCTATTTTAGTGGCTTTACCAATACTGATAAAGGCAGTTGGATTTTTCCACAAGCTCACACTATTTTCATTCTTCTCTCAGACCACAGCGTTGACCTGATAGTGATGGATGTAGCCGTGAACGCTGTGGCTGGGGCCCTAAAGGCCTTCTTTTGCCGACCTCCCTGACCCCTCATACCGTACTCTCTCCATCCAGAGCTGGTGGAAGCAGCCAGTAAGTATCCACACATTTCTCCATCGCTTCCTTTTTTTTGAGGTTTGTGGTAGCGGATTGGTTTAGAAGGGTTTATCTAGTTACAAACTGACTGTTGTGTAGCATTCAGTTTCATGCTTTATTAAGCCTTAAAGGGTTAGTTCACCAAAAAATGAAAATTCTGTCAGTTTTTACTCACCCTCATGTTGTTCCAACCCCGTAAGACCTTCGTTCATCTTCGTTCAAGATATTTTTGATGAAATCTGAGAGCTGGATCACTCCTGTATACTAGTCCCTTGAGGGATTGAAACTTGCGGCCTCAAAAAGTTATTAAAGACATCGTTAAAATAGTCCAAATGACTACAGTGGCTCAATCTTAAGTTTATCAAACGACAAGAACACTTTTTGAGTGCAAAAACAAACAAAAATAACGACTTTATTTCAACTATTCATTTACATCTCTCTCTGCCTCGAGTCAGGTTACTAGTTTAATAGCGTAAGCTTCTGTTATTGTGCGTCACATGCATCACACACATGACCGGCGTCAGCCAATAGTGAGCCTACGTGTGACGTAGCTCTACGCTATCACACTAGTTTAACTGACTTAGAGGCCCACAGAGAAGGAAGTGAATAGTTGAAATAAAGTCGTTATTTTGTTTGTTTTTGCGCACAAAAAGTGTTCTTGTCGCTTGATAAAGTTAAGATTGAGCCACTGAAGTCACTCAGACTATTTTAACGATGTCTTTAATAACTTTTCGAGGCTGGCAAGTTTCAATCCCTCAAGAAGCCTATGGACTATATGCAGGAGTGATCCAGCTCTCAGATTTCATCAAAAATATCTTAATTCGTGTTTCGAAGATGAGCAAAGGTCTTACGGGGTTGGAACAACATGAGGGGAGTAAATACTGACAGAATTTTCATTTTGGGGTGAACTAACCCTTTAGGTTAAAAAACAAAGTTTTTTTTGTCTTTTTTGTTTCAATAACATTGCCTCTGCATGATTTGGTCATAAAAACATGGTACATTGGTAGTGTTCGAGTACTGTCGCACTTCATGGTGAGGCCTGCTCATACAAAATCTAATGTGATTTACCAACATCAATAAAATTATTGCTGTAATCTTCACACCAACTGTTTACGCAGTGTCTGGTATAATATATTTTATTATTCCTGTGATGGAATTTTCAGCAGCCATAACTCAAGTCTTCAGAAATCATTTTAATATACTGATTTGGTGCACAAGAAGCATTTATTAATGTTGAAAAACGCAAACTGTGAAACTTTACATGCTGATGAGAAGATGAAGATTCAAAACAACAGTATTTATTTTAAATAGTATAAATAATTTGAGTTTCATATGATCAATTTAATGTGGCCTTGCTGAATAGTATTAAGTTACTTACTGACCCAAAGTTGTCAATGGTAGTGTATATATTTTTTAAAAACTAATAAAAATGTTCCAATTTTGGAAATGCTATACACCATTAGGACGAAATAAAACCTTGAAATATGAAAGATTACGTTTTTCTAAAACAAAATACAACTGTTTACCCACAGTTTGAAACAGACTTGCTGACTAATACATCTGTGAAATTAGTAGGGCTGTGAAATGATTAATCGTGATTAATCGCATCCAAAATAAAAAAAAGTTTGTGTTTACATTATATATATATGTGTGTGTAGTGTGTATAATTGTTTTGTATATATAAATACACACATATGCATGTATATATTTAAGAAAAATGTTATCAAATATTTATATTTATGTATAATATTAATTTTGTGTGTGTGTGTGTATATATATTTATATATATATATATATATATATATATATATATATATATATATATATATATATATATATATATATATATATATATAAGTATATACATGCATGTGTGTGTATTTATATATACAAAATAATTATACACACTACACACCCATAGTTTAAACACAAACTTTTATTTTGGATGCGATTAATCGTTTTCACAGCCCTAGAAATTAGATTATTTTCATTATTCATTAAGTGTTTTAGCAGGTCCAGGTCAACATAATTGGCCCAGTTTTTCCATAAACATTGAGAAGATTGTAGCAGACGATCTGGGTTAGCACTTTATTTAATTGCCAGTGTAAGCGTCAACCTGCAGTTGGCTCCACCTGCGATCACGTGTCTGACCTTAGCCTCTCATTCATACATTAGTCTTCACAAGCTGCAGGTGTGCGGCAGTGTGTCGAGGCTGGGCTCAGTAAAACAGCATTCACCTGTCACATCAGCACAGGAAAGACAGGAAGTGTGTCTGCTGCAACTATGAGTACAAGTAGAGACCTGCTCGTGCTATTTCACCATTTCAACGGTTGAGTTTTTTTTCTATCCTTTGTGTGCCCGGTTCCTGCTTTCAACTACGTTCAATATTAATCCCATCACCACAGCGTCTAATCCCAGCCCAAGGTAGCTGAGAAGTCGTTTAAATGCATCTGCGTTTCCGTTTGATGCTTCAGTGCTAAATCTAATCCAGGGCCCCCTGTGACGTACTCCTCATTAATTCTGATCCACACTGCTGTAGATAGATGACTTTAAGTACTGGGATGCTGTTCTCTATGAACTTACTGATATTTCATCTTTATCTTTTCCCTCCCTTCACATATTCTCAGCCAGGCAATTGCAGCTCATTGCATCTTATCGCGAAATCTCTTTTTGATGATGCTTCAAAAAAGATGGTTCAAATCAAATCACCTCTGTCATACCACCAACACACAGAAGTGTAGCAGTGGGTGAAAGTCTTTGATACGTACTCTAGACACAGACTGTGCACTTTTATGACATGACGTACATAAAATAATCCACAGTGTATATAATAGGGATGTCCCGATCAGGTTTTTTTGCCCCCGAGTCAGTCATTTGATTTTGAGTATCTACCGATACCGAGTCCCGAATCCGATACTTCTATCATAATAAAAAAAAGAATAAAGAGTGAAAAAACATCCAGACTTTTTCTTTCCACCTCTTGAAAACCCAAATTTACATATCTCACAGTTTGCTATGACAATGTTGTCATCAACTTTATAATGTTAAGCATAAATACACTGATAAAACACTGTCAGCAGTATTGACAGTATCGCAGAGAATACTGTAATTTTGACCGATAACAATAATCCAATACTTATAGGCGACTTAAAGCACGTCTGTGTTTATTTAATGTCTAATAATCAATAAGGTACTGATTATATAATGCATCCTTAAAGGTATACTCCACCGTTTTTTTCATATTAAACTGTTATTCCCTTAACTAAGACGAGTCATGATGCGTAGCTCTGTCGTGTCAGTGCGCACACTCAAACGCTCTGGCGCATGAGACACTTTGATAGCACTTAACTAGCCCAGTTCATTCAATATGGGCCAAGCAGAGAGGCGACCAAACACTTCGGACTCGGCGCATATATATGCTACTCGGACTCGGCGCAGTAATATAATCACTTTATATGATTATAGAGGACTTTTAACGAGCTGATATTACTGCGCCGAGTCGAAGTGCTCACAAGCACTTACTGTGGTATTCCGCCATACAATATGGTTATCCATTTTACACGCTTAGAAAAGCGCAACGTTTTATTTTGTGTCGCTGTCCTATGTCAAGTTACACTACTCGAGTAACTGTATTTAAATAGTGAAAATGTGGAGGTGTTTGGTCGCTTCTCTGCTTGGCCCATATTGAATGAACTGGGCTTAACTGTCACCGTCCCACAGGTGGGACGTTTGCCACTATATTTTTAAATCAATTATATCTTAGTAAATACCTTTAGTAATATTGACAAACTATATATCATTTGAAAGCTTACAATCTCTAGTTTCCATATTTGGTGACTGATTTTCAAAATATATTACAGAGGAACCATAATTTATCAATATGCAACAAGAATATTTTCATACTCATAAAGCGAGTTCAGACCTTTATTTTCAAATAGCAGTGAACATGAAAAATCATGAAAAAATGGTAGATACCTCAGTTTATTTTCATGCCAAAAGTTCTAAAGATAGCATCCATACAATTATTTTGGAAAAAAGGACTGAAAAGTTTGAAATATCAAGAAAAAAATAATGGAGGCGCCCTTATATGGGCAGTAATGGAGTCTGATTGTGCCCTAGTGAAAAAGTTTGGTACTGCGCTCAAACAAAATCTTACTGAAAGCTCATTTTTTGAGATATCAACCTAAAATTTGAAACACAACTTGTTCAGATTTTTGGCTTTGATTTTTCTGCAGTTTTAGAGTAGCCCAGGTTTTGAAAATATATATTTTATGTAAAATATAAATAATTAATATTTTTACATTGTAAATTTCCATAAACTCAAACTTCTATAACTTTTTTCCTGTTTAACTTTCTTAATTTATTTCACTTCTGCAAAAATCTGCCAAATATCTTCTTTAAAACAAGACCAATCATATCAATCATGTCTATATTCCAATGCATTCTTAAATTACAACCATTTAAGTTTAAAATGTGCATTTTCATGTCTATTCAAAAAAGGGGGGGGGGTGACAATTAAGAGGTTAAGTGCTAATACAGTGTTAGTTAAGGGAATAACATAGTTTATTATGAAAAAAACGTGGAGATATCCCTTTTATATAATATGTAATTTACAAATATTGCTAGTATTATGTGACTCAGAAATTCTTTCTCTCTTAACTTAAATCAGGTCTTTATTTATTTGTTCATTTATTTAGGAAGTAATATGCGGGTTAATGTATAAATAGCTAGTTATTATGACTAAATAAACCCTAACAGGAAGGGTTTGTATCAACTGGATAAAGTTTATGCCATAACTATTTTAAAATCTGTGACTATTTATTCCACAATATTTCCTTCCTTTCTCTAATGAGTTTCTGTGTATTTTTCTAGAAATCGTAGATCATTCCGAAAGACTGCAGGTGCTTAAGGAAATCGTGAGAAAGTTTCCTCCTGTGAACTATGAAGTTTTCAAATACGTCATCACTCACCTCAACAGGTAAAGCTTGGTGTCCTGTTAATAAGTCATTTATCCCAGCGATCTTTATTTTTAAAGAGGTTGATTTCCAGATTTTTTATTGTAACATTATGAAAATATATTTTGTATTTGTAATGTCCTTTCCCCACCAGGGTAAGTCAGCAAAGCAAGACCACGTTGATGACGGCCGACAATCTCTCCATCTGTTTCTGGCCTACGCTCATGAGGCCTGATTTTGAGAACAAGGATACGCTGTCCACCACCAAACTCAACCAGTCCGTCATCGAGTCCTTCATCCAGCAGTGCCAGTATTTCTTCTACGGTGGTGACATCACAGAGCCCTCCAGTGCTGAGGGGACTCCTCCTCCACATGGTCACGGTTTGGAGTCTCTGATGGCCCTGCAACTCCCTCCTCCCCTCCAACCACAGCAGATCCAGCACCCGCTGCCCCCGAACCCCTCATATAGACCCCCAGATCACATTCGGCTGTGTGGAAGCCTCCTAAAACAAGAAGTGAAAATGTTTTCTTTTTTTGTACAAAAGATGTGACTTGCAGAAAAATTTCAAACATCGTGAACACAAGGAAGATATATTTATGAAACTTTTTTTTTTTTTTTTTTTGAAAGACAATGGAGCTGTCAGTCACTCACTAAAACCACCAACACCACATGCACGGCTTGCCATAATGGCAAAATGTGCCATTTTTCTGCTTGTGTTTGTCCCTTTTTTATTTTACAATGGACTAAAGATATATTTTTAGGAAATTTTTATCTTAAAGACAGCAGTCGTTGTTGGGGTGGTGGTATCCCAAGGCGTTTGGGATTGAACTAACATGAGTTTATAAAATCAGGGGCGACTGCCTAGGATGCACTTTGTCCTACAGACATTGAACCGGGAGCCCCTCGTACTCTGGAAACCACAGAAAGGGAAACGGCCCACTGCAACCACTTGGCACATCTCAGAGACCCAGGCTTCAGAAGACGCCTGGTCATCTCCGTCTCGTTTCATGTTCGTTCGTTTCGGTTCCGCAGACCACCGTTCTATGGTTCTTTTTGATTCATTCGTGAACTGAATTTGCATGTTCTTTGCCACTTGTAATAACTGAAAGAGTTAACGCGGAGGAAAACCGTAAATGCTTAACTGTTTTTATGCAAAACCTTTTTTTTTACCTAACTTGTTTAAGGGAACATTAAACTGGGGTAAATTTGTTATATTTGTTTGTTTGTGTCATGCCATAGTTCAACTTTTAATATCATTATTTTGGCTTTAATTATTTCCCTAAAATAGGAAAATATAAATATCTCTATGGATACTATATATATATATATATATATATATATATATATATATATACTATATACTATATATACTATATACTATATAGTGTATGTATGTGTATATATATATATATATTATATATATATACTATATATACATATGTCAGCTTCATTTGATGGCTGATGAAACAAAAATCACGGGGTACTGGAGCTCTGTATAATCTTGTAAAACCTATAATCAGATCTCTTTGTGGTATGATGTATTAAAATCTGGGGTTAGATCCATTGACTGTACTTAATTCCCTATATGAATTTTTTTTTTTAATTAGATGGTACTGAATTTTGTTCCACTGTAACAGATGCTGTTAGAAAGCTTGCATTCTTTGTGTGGAAAACAGCACAACTCAGAGATGTTTAGCTGTGTTGCGGGAGCTTGTATGTCAATGGATGGGAACAAAAATGACAAGATTTATCTTAATTGACTCACTAAAACGGAGGAAAGGGCTCAATAGGGCAAGTGTGCAGCTGCTAGGATCCCATTTAGTATAGTTAAAAAAAGAGCAACATTGTTCATATGATTGCCTCATATGATGTACAAACTAAATATTTTAACATCATCTGCTGTGTATTATAGTAAATAAATGATTTTGACAAATGATGTTTGCCTGATGGTTTTTTTTTCACATTATAGGAATGTCCCCTGCAATCGGGTTTGACAGATTTGTGAAACAAAAAACAATTTTGGCCAGTAACAATTATAAAATACAGATTAATTGTAACATTTAATAATACAGTATTAGAAGTTGTTTCCGTTAGCGTTACTAAAAGGGATTGTTCATCCCAAAATTACAATTTTGTCATCGTTTACTCAAGCTCATACAGGTTTGGAACAACATGAAGGTCTTTCTTCTGTTGAACACAAAAGGTATTCAGTTGAATGTTGTTTAGCAGACTGTTGATGGCACCTATTAACTTTAAATACTATTTTTTTTCCTACTATGGAAGTCAATGGCTACAGTCAACTGTCTGGTTACCAATATTCTTTAATATTGATATTAATATTAATCAATATTCGCAAACTAACATCTTTTGTGTTCGACAGACGAAACTCATGACTCATGATGGTGAGAAAGTAATGACACGTTTTTTATTATTATAAAGTGTTACCAATAAAATTATCATACGTGACAACTGGTGAACAAATCCTTTAGTAGCGGTGGTAATACTGTATTTTTTTAACTGTTTTGTGGTTTTTGTTTTTTAGTATTTTACATTTTCTGATTTTTGTTTCTGATTAACGTTATTTGCTCTTCTCCTTGGTCTGTCATACATTTGTGCACACAAGCTTCTCAGCAGTCATCTTAGTACTTTTATATCATTGAAAGAATAAAAATTGTGTATAATATCTAAAAACAAGCATTTCAGTCAGTAAAAAAAAATCGAAACACGTAATTGGCCACCCTGCCTGCAGTTTTGCTATTTTTTTTTTTTGGAGACATTCGTCACTAGAGAGCGCCGTTGCATACCTGTGAATGAGGATCGCCACCTTCAGGTGAGGTTATGAACTACACTACTCAAACCAACGGTCTGCGCTAGGTAAGTTTCTGCGCTTTATTTGATTTGTTTACATTATTAGGCTGAAGATACTATCCATATGTGTTCGTATTTTGTAACGAATATGCTAACACAACTAGCCACAAGTATACAACTGGGCATATGTTTAATTTTCGACATTTCTTTGAATGGAAGTCAATGTTGCACCTGGCTAGCTTTGCCTGGAGAGCTATTGTGACTAAAAACCTTTTGCCAGCAAAGGTGAGAATTTGAAACGGCTACATACAGTGAAAGGGAGATTTTGTCATCATTTAAGCTCGCCCTCATGTTCTTCCAAACCTTTCCAAAGTTTCTTTCTTCTGTTGAACTCAAAATACATTTTCAAGACTGTTGACTGCACAGGCTTCCATTTCAATTCTGATGGGAACAATGTTAATCACCTACAGCTGCTCGATCATAAGGAACGAGTCATGTCTGACGTACAGCTCGCTAAAATGACAATAAAAATGACAATCACCTCATTTCTATTTCCCATATTAAAATGGCACACTGCCACATTTTGATTTATTTCGTTATCAGATTTGAAAGCTTCAGTAAGAAGAGGGCAGAAGGCAATATGGCAGCAGGATTGACAGTGAATTAGTTGTCTTGAGATGTTCAGAAGAGATCACTGTGAATTGACTGATTAATCATAATAATAATTTGTTGAAGAAAAAATCAGACAGTGTGTGTATGTATGTATATATATATATGTATGTATATATATATATATATATATATATATATATATATATATATATATATATATATATATATATATATATATACATATATACACATACTCATATTTTGTCCTTAAAGGTTGTGTAGGTCAGAATTGAAAAAAAAAACTTTTTTTCCAAATTTCTTTAAACTTTCTGTATATATCAATGCATAATTAAAATCTAAGTACTCTGAAAAAGAAAGTATAAAAATCGAGTGTCTGTAGACCTCTCACGACTGTTTTAAAGACAGCTCATTATTTCCATTCACTTCACCCCCTCCCTTCTTGGCTCCTTCCAAAGCCACGCCCCCAAAACACATGAACGCGCAACTCCGACAGCTGAGCTGAAGACGCATTATTTACCTCAGACGAGCGGAGAGGGAGGAAGAAGTGCATGTAGTGACATCATGTCAGAAACACATGTAAATAAAAAATCTAACTATCATTATGAAGATAAACAAATAAGTTGGATTTTATTACTCTCTATCAAGCTAGCATATTGATATTGGTAAAGCTTACAATATTGATTCGCTAACGAGCTAGTTATCTATTAGGCAAAGCTAAAAACAGGTTGCATGATACACGTTTTTCCATTGCCATCATTTACACTGTGATGAAGAGGAATTTCATGTAAGATTCATTACATATATATGGTGTTCTGCATGTAAGAGTTTGCTTGATGAAAGCATTGTTGATTCTGATGAGGACTACACACCCGAGACAAGTAAGTTACCCATAGACAGTATAAGACAGCAAGTACCGCATCGTCAGCTCAGAGGACAGATCCGTGGTCGAAGGCAAAGCAGAGGATTTTGCTATTAGGGTCCGAGGAAGTAGAGGCCGAGGACGGGGTAGTCGAAGTGCAGGGCAAGGAGCACTTTTTAGACAAGAGGACCTGCGTCGGGTTTTGCATCTTCAAGCTCAAACAAGCATGCGAACAGGTACGATCTGGATACGCGCAAGTGGGCAGGTCCTGTGTGGCAAAAGGGTGGTTGCCATGGTTGCGAGAGAGTGACAGTCGCCTAAGCCAATTTGTTTCGTCCCATTGTTTCGTCCCGGTTCGAACTAATGAGCTGCGTTTAGTGCAGATTAAACGGTCTGAGAGTCACTCGATTTTTATACTCTTTTTTTTCAGAGTACTTAGATTTTAATTATGTGTTTTTATATTATATATATATATATTTTTAATTATATTATACCTTTAAGTGGCATTTATGTTCATTCGAAACTTTCTAAGGAACATGTTAGTACGATAAAATCACATTTTTAAAGCTCTGAGGGACCGGCTGCCAGCTGTCCAAACAAGCCCATGTCAAATTTAAATGTGGAATTTCTCCACATCAATGCAGTTGTTTGCTTGAACACTTTCGGATTTGTGCCGAAAACCATGGTGGTGGTGTCTTTTTTGGCCTTACACATAAAGATTAATGCCAAACGCAAAAACATTTAAAGCATACAGTCAATGCAGCATGATACAGCTGACTAAAACATCTCTGTCAATGTACTCTCGTTCACACTCATGCCAGAGAACAAACATTTGTTATTTTTTGTCCTAAACAGAACTGGAGAAATGTACTCAATGAAAAGTGAGATGTTTTCAGCCTCTGCCAAAATAAAAGCCAGAGCGTAAAATCCTGAGATAAAACAAAGAAATAAAGAGTTTTGGATTCTTTGGGTGAAAAAGTCCAACAGCTCATCACTCGGGTTAATTCTGCCCAAATCGTTTGCAATATGCACTACATGGGTGAATCTCACAAGAACATGTCCTAGTCACATTTCACGTATATGAAACGAGTGTTTTAGTACCATTAAAACATATTATTTTTGGTTAATTTTTTCATTTTCTCCCCAAATCTCAAAAGAAAGAAATTGTTATAAAAACTAAATAGTCATGTATTTATCAATCATATAAAACACTAGTTTAAAACATTTTTGTATCAGGGAAATGAAAAATGATTATCACCTTTAAAGAACAAAAAAACAAAAAAAAAAAAAATTAAGAGAGAAAGTATATACATAAATGTTAATATCAATATTGTATTTATTATACTATTTAAATAATTGTATTTAATGATTAATGGTAAAGTGACCCAGACATGTTTTTTTCTGAGACTCGCACACATACAAAGCCATTTTGGTTTGATCAGACAGTAAAACCTCCTCTAACAGATGACAAGACTGCTTCTACCCTAAGCTCTGCTGAATATGGCTGAAATCTTTATTTCACATTCTCATAGAGTACTAAACCGATCCACTGCTGAACTGCTTTAAGTAACCAATGAACAAAGGCATGTGGACAAGATGATGAGAGAAAGCAGCAGTCCAGGTACTGTAAAAGAATCCTGAGATCGATGATGCTGCATTTTGACCCTTGGCCCTTCCAGTTTCTGATTGGCTCCGTTGGAAAATTCAGTTAAAGCTCAATGGTAAAAGTTTGAAGTGGAGCAAAAATTATATAATCATCGGTTCATTCATCAGGACAAAAAACGTGTTAGATTTAAGCCAATGAAATTAGTAGTGATCTACAGTACGCCATAAAAAATACAAGAAGCACCCCTTATCAAAGTAACTTATATAATCATTGACCAAAAATGATCTTTCTTTTTTCATGAATAGGCCATTATATTACTCAATCAAATCAAATATAGCTAATAAAAACAAAAATAAAATAACTTTTCTAGAACAAGAACTGTTCAAGTGTCAGGCAGCTGCAGTCCTAAGCACGTATTATAACTGCTTTTTTTTTCTTTTCGTTTTTTTTTTGTCCATTCAGATTTATGAAGCGAGACAATTAACAAGTCATGTTGAAGCTCACACAGAGATGTGTTTAAAGGCCGCAAAAAAAAAGACATCTTTCCCTTTGCTAATCTATTCAAACGCAGATCAAATGAAGGCAAAACAGTGCAAGAGGTAAATGGTGCGAGAACCGAATAACTCCAGTGAGTAGCAGATGCCGAGATAAGCAGGATGGACCTCTCCACCCCAAAAAAAAAAAGAGCGTAAAACGGAGAAAAGGAGTCCGTCGTCCACATAGATGGACCACATAGATAGATCCGTCACGACCCAATGACGTCCCCTGCACAGAGCTGTTAAATGTGTACAACAGGACTCACAAAAGGCAAGTGCTTGTTTGTGTTCTGAACACCACCAGCCTCACAATCACAAATAGTTCTGTCTTGTCCCCAGTGGTTTGCTCAATCACTATGAGCCCGGAGGGCTGTGGGCGTCTCCGTCGGGCCACAGGGTAGCAGGTCGTACTAATGTAACAGCTTCCGATAAGGAAGGTGGCTGCAATTGCTCACTAACTAAATTTTCGTACTCGCTACTGTCCTCGTCATCCTCATCCTCCTGGCCGGTGGCCTGGCGATTCAGGGAATCTGAGCTTGAGCCGTCTCCATTGCCCAGGCCCACACTGGGAGACGGGGTGGCCGGGCGAGCCCACGGCTTGGGGCCGTGGTAGCAGTATAGCGCTTGGTGAATCTGGAGGCAGTGCGGTGCTGTAGATCGGTGGAGATGACGAGTTCACGGCTCTCTCTAAACTGGGCTCCGCCGAGGGACCTGAGAGCACGACTCGAGTCAGGGGAGAGTGCGAGGCGTCAGGAAGGGCGGAGTTATCGGGAAGGGCGGAGTTCTGGGAAGGGCGGAGTTATCGGAAGCGTGACGGCGGCTGCCTCTTGGAGTCCTGTTAAGAAAAAAGAGAAGATATTAACAGAAATTGTTTCCTTTTCTTCGCAAATTCGCAGATCATCAGCACATACTTCTCTCTTCCTCAGCGCTGTTGCGTTTCCTTAAGAGCGATTTCCTCTTTGAGTTTGTTTACTTCTTCTTGGATTTTCTCCCTCACTCGTTCACTTTGATCCACTTCACAGCACACCGCCTGTGGGATGACAGGAAATTAATAGATAGCACATCCTCAGCATTATGCAAAATATTATACAAGTATTTGTGACTTTATTTATTGTAAACATTTATATATTATCAGTAACGCTTCCTTTTACAGTACAGTACTGACTGATTAGCCAGAAAGTACTGGCTAATATAAGGTAAGTACATGGAACAGGGGTAGGTTTAGGGTTAGTACTAGTTTTTTTTCCCCAAATTTTTTTATTGGTTTTTGTTTGAACAAAGACAACAAAATAAACCAAAATAAGGAAGAAACAAATAAACAATTAAAAATGAAGATAACGAGATCCACATTACAGGACATCCAGAACAACACTAAACCATGAAATAAAGTAAAATACATGAAATATACATGTACTTATTTTAGTAACTACAATTACTGGGTAATAACTAGTACTAACCCTACAATATCAAAATGTAGGGTTAGTACTAGTTATTACCTAGTAACTGTAGTTACTAAAATAAGTACATAATATTTACATGGGTAACTGGACTTTAAAAGGAAGCGTTACCATACAGGGCTCCAGACTAACTATTCCACTGGTTGCACTGGTGCTACCAACTTTCTCAGTTGGTCGCACAAGCATATGATTTGGTCGCACCTTTTTTTTTTTTGGCTACATGCCATGGGATTAATCAATGCATGCTGATGAATAGTGGTTTTAATGGACCAAAGCTAGCAAAGGCTTTCTGGGTTAAAGCATAAACACCTCTAATATATTAATTATCATTGCCAAATTTCAGGATTTTCTCGATTTCGCGACTTACTCTAATCTAACCGCTGAAGACATAGGAAGGGACGACTGTTTCGTGAGACATTTTAATTTTATACAATGCCTTTACATTCGTGAATTTCATAATTGGCTATCGTATCCATCTATCAGTGTGCAATGCGCGTGATATCTACATTTGTCAATAAATAAAACTGCACGTGTCTATCGGAAGAACACTTTAGCCGTGAGCTATCTATCTCTCCATTAATGTCTATGGCGAGTCTACACAGGCACTGGGCATATCCGCTATCCGAGTCAAACCCGGGATAAAACAGTCCGAATATAAACACTTACATTATAGGCGTACTGTAGATGATTCAGGATAAGTCAAAAACACGACTTGGAAAATAGATTTATGATGTAGCCTACTCGCTCATTTTGAACATAAGTTATGGACTGCAGCAGCTGATACACCGGCGTTCTGTTGCGCGAGCATACACTCGCACATATAAGACCACATCAAATTTTAACTCGCACATTCTCAAAAAATGGTCGCCTATGCGACCAATTTGGTCGCAGCCTGGAACCCTGCCATATTATCAAGGTTTGACATGTAAAGGGCACCTATTATGCAAAATTCACTTTTACATGGTGTGTGTACACAACCACCCTATAATGATAAATCCACCCAGTGCTTTTTTTTTATATCCCCATGACCACTAGCCTATATGTTAACCAGCATCTCCTGGACTGAGCTTGAAGTTAAGAAGCAGTATAATGATGTAACTCGTAACTCACCTGCACTCTTTCTTTGAAGGGCACTGTACACCTGAAAAATCGCTCGAATGTCTTTCATCACTCCATCCTTATCAAAGAAGTCAGTCCTATAAATAATAATCATTTAAAAAAATTAGCGATCACGTTCAAGTATTTACTGCAGTAAAAGTGGCTGTTTTAGATTGTGTAGTTTGCATTAAAAATCTGTGCAAATATATGGCCTCAAAGACAAGTATCTAAACAAAACTCCTCTTTTTCTCTACTGATAGACCAATATACTGGAAAGACTGATTGATCTGAGAAAATTTAGCAATTCTAAGACTAATTCTAAGATGGTTGATTAATAGGATTCATAATTTCAAGTGTGTCAGCTCTGAATATACCAAACTTGTTATTGGATACTGCACATTTTCGGTTTTCAAATATTTATGTATAAAATAAATATTTCTTTAATATTGAATTAATAAATGTTGTAAATCGCTATAAATCACACGCATTATACCCTACTAGCCGAGACTCCTTTATGTGTACAGATGTGACGTAATGACGCAAAGACAATCCACCAGTACCACTGGAATTAAAAACATTACTACAAGCTTACCGCTTTGAATCGAGCTAAAGAAAGCAGGTCGTTTTGAACACTGGCTGGTTATGTACTTGCTCAAAAAATAATTTTGGATAATTTTTAACCCCAAAAAGTTACGGATTGCACCTTTAAAAATACAGTTAAAAAAATTACAGTCAGTTAAATTTTTTTTTTGACAGCCTTGGTGAGCATAAAAACTTTCTGAAAACATTACATATCTTACCAACCCCAAACTTTTGAACAGTAGTGAATAAAACAAAACAACGCAATAATTTTCTACAGCTACATTCCATGACATTTGCAACATTGCAGTCAGGTTGCCTCACCCATGTTCTTTAATGACACTGGCGTAGTTCTTGGAGGTGTTCGGCACAGATGAGACTTTATATTCCTGTTGACTGGTGTTGCCCAGGTTTGGGATGCTTAGAGATATCTTCTGATTATACCTGCTGGGATAAATAGCAAAATTACAACAGAAACATGCGCCATTTGAAAAACATTAAGCAAGGTATTATGAAATAACAATCAAAGAGAAATATCTTTAAACAGTCAAAATGAATCATGATTGTGTCATTTTTCTTACCCCACTCCATAACTTTGTATAAGACAGCTTGTACATACTTTCTGTTAGGCCTGAAGAGCACATACTCCAAAGCATGTGTGGAACTATTGGCTGTGGAGATGAAGCTGAACAGGAGGAAGACCAGATCTGGGATGCCAAGTATATTGGTCAACTGCTTATGGATCACCTGCTCCCTGAATGACATCTGCTGTTGGGTGTTCCTTCGAAACCGGTACCAGCCGATAACATTCTGCACAGGAAAAGAAACATTGTGAAGTGGGTCAGCTGAATTAAACACACAAAGAGGCACAATGCAGGACATAGACAATTTACAACTCGATAACATATTTTTCTCTCGCACATTTTATGCATATTTAATGGTAACTGCTTACTTTTCTTCTATCCTTGAGGATTCTGTTGAGATTTTCTTCATTGACGTTACCTGCATAGTCATAAAAGCTGCAATATGAAAAACAACTGTAAGTTTGATTTGAAAGAAAGAAAGAAAATATATGTCTATTTATATAACATTCAAAAGTTTGGGTCAGTACAATTTCAAAAGATTTTTTAGAAGAAATGTATACTTTAGCAAAAAGTGACAGTAAAGATATTTAAAATGGTACACAACATTTCTATTTAAAATAAAAGTTGTTCTTTTGAACTTTAAATTTTTTATCATGGTTTCCATAAAAATATTAAGCAGCACTAACTGTTTTCAACATTATATTACATAATAATAAGAAATGTTTCTTGAGCATCAGATCTGCATATTAGAATGATTTCTGAAGGGTCAAGTGATCGAGTAATGATTCTGATAAATATACATATAAATTACATTTTAAAATATACCGGTATTAATATAGAAAATAGATAAATTGTAATAATATTTCCCAATATTACTGCTATATTCTTGTTCATATAAATGTGGCCTTGGTGAACATAAAATACTTCTTTCAAAAACATTTTTTAAAATTTGCACTGACCCCAAACTTTAAAATGGTAGTGTATATTTTTATAACATAACACATATTGAAGAACACGTCTACTAAATCCAAGCACTGATGCAGGACGTTTTACCTAAACAGTTGTGCACAAGGTTCATGATTATGGACCTCTGAAAGTCAAGTAAATGCAAATGATTAATTAATCAACATCGACGTAAAATAATCATGCTGTGAATGTTCAAAAGGTCTAAATTTAAATATTCATATGCATGCAGACAAGATTAACCTTGCATTGGAAAAAGAAAAATATGCAGGCAGTGTGCCATTATGAACAGTCTAGAGGACAACACGACCTTCGTAATGGCTTCGTACTGCAAATGTAAGATACTATCCGGACCCACTTTTAATGTTGTGGAGCCCTTTGTGAAATTCTTTGTAAGGTGATCAGAGTTGAAGGGGTCTGGGAGCAGCGCCAAACTCAGAAACATAATCTCTTAATGTTGGAGAGGAGCTATTTCCAGTATTTTGGAGAAAAAGGTGGTCTATTATGTTTGAGACTTTATCTCTCAGACCTTACAGATTTTACTCAGAAATACTGGCTGACACAAACTTTAAAAACAAATCCAGTCAAACAGTTGAGTGGCTTATCAGGTTGTTGACAACAAGGGCAGTTTGCTTCAGTACTTTGGATGGTTGAGAATGAACAGATAACAGCAGCAGCCATATCTTGAACTGATAGCTCAGGACAGGAAGGCCATCATCACATCCTCACTTTGAAACATGTTATGTCTGTGATCTGAGACTGGAATTAACTGAGGATTTCAGTGATGAGCTGCATCCTGTTTTGTTACTAAAATGGTCATGAAATTTAAAAAAAAATAAATTAAATATCGTTTTACCTATTACACTGAGGAATTCTGAACTACCGATGTGTGAGTCACTGATGCTTAAAGTTTCCTCTTGTCTCACTTCTCCCAACAGGAAGCCTTCCTAAAAGAGTCAACAATTTTGCTGTTAAAACAGCAATTTAATGGCAAAGATAGTGTAGTTAAAGTCGCAATGAAATCTAAATTGAAAACTCATTTTGGAATATTGCAGTATTTATTATACCTGTGCACATCATATATATATTTTTAAATACAAGTGCCCTCACAGTCTTTAATTAAAATATAACTTCCCCTTTAAATCTCTTCTCTGATGATGTGTTTACTAGCGTGAGGGAGGGGCATCCTGTCACAGTCACAGCAATAGCGAACCACAACCATCTAACAATCCAATCAATTCCCAATGGATATAATACTTTTTTCTTGTTCAAGAACTCATTTCACTCAAATATAAACATCAGAAAAGAGAAGAGAAGTCTATGGCAACCTTCATTTCATTACGACTTTAAGACAAAATGTTAATGTTAACATGACTGAATAGGCACCTTCCACAAACAGATTATGTTTAAAAATTAAGTATTCATTACTAGCATTATTTTGTTATGACAGCCCTATTACTACATACAGTCTAAAACCATTATTTGATTTAGCAATTTCCTAGCAATAAACATAAAAATTATGCTGTCACTTAGTCTGAGCTACTTGGTTTCAGTTCAATACAAAGTGTATTTGTATAGTGCATTTCACAATACATATGGTCTCACATTGTTTGATCAACTTTACAGAAAATGCTTGTTTCAATGTAACAATTAGGAATTATTCTGTGATCAGTCAGAGAAGAGTGTCAAAGTAATGGCAGTAATATACAGATAGAAGTGTGGTTAGAAGTTAGAAAACATCCTGTATTCAGGTAAGAAGACAATGATTTTGTCAGGCAATATTGTTAATAATAAAAAATAATTGATTTTTTCTTCTTTATACAGTAACAGGCCAACAGCCTTTAAAAGGAGGATACAGACATTTGACACTTTTTAAAAACAACAAAAAAACAGAACAAAATATAAAAAAAACATGAATTTTGCCCCTCTAATGGTTAAATGTTAATGTTAGTGTGTATGTGCACTGAACTCATGCAGTAAATATAAAAAAAATAGTTTGTATAAAAGAAGAAGTGTCATTGCTGCAAACTGGGAGAACAACAGAAACACTGTTCTCCAGGAACTCAACACAACTTCAGCGTCTGTTTACGTGTTCAGCAACTAGATCACACTGAAATAGCTAAATATGTTGTAGAATTAAAATACAATTAGGTCATGAAGGTGGTTTACTATCAAAAACCCATATATAAATATTATAGGCTAGATGTTGACAGTCCATACCTTAAACACGTTCAACTTAAGTGGTTGGCATTTAGATATTCAGTAAGGAAAAACTATCATATCTTTGATAGGTTAAAAACAGGATAAGCATAACACCTGACTAACCAGCTCAAAACAACTATGCGAAGCCTGCAGGGTCAATGACAGATCATCTACTTCCTAATTCCTGAGAGAATGACACAGAACAATAAGTCTATAGAAAATTGTCATTATCATGTTAAGAAATGTGTGAATACTTCATTCAATATGTCTGTTAGACATTCAAGTATGCATTTGACAGTTGTTGCTGACAAAGTTAGCCTGTCAGCTAATCAATATGATTATTTAAGACGCATTGGTGTCTATAACACTAACTCGACGAGATTTAATTCACTGAATGCTACCAGGCAGTATACATTTATGAAAGTGAGCGATGATAAACTAAATAAACTGGAATGTCACTTTCTGACAAGCTTGTGAAATCCGTCGGCTTGTATGTTTGCTAGCTGTCACCCTGACTCCGTCTCAAAACATGGTAAGCTGCCTAGCTAGACCGCATTTTGTTGACCATTAAAGGCGTGTTCTGAGTCAGCTCTATTTGACTCATGATATCTTAAATGCCGCAGATATGAAATACTACAAAAATGACAAACACTCGAAATTCTGAATGTTCAAATGCACCCTTGATGCTAACGAACGCTGTCTAGATAGACAGCTTACCAGGTTTTGATACACGGCCATTCTGTAGCCACACCAGGAAGATGACACCGGGAAATGAATTAATTCGGATTTGATGGAATAAACTGTTTGTTGTTTCGCTATACGATCGTGCACGTAAACATTTAGACTCAAAGTCAGGTGACATAGTACTTACATGGTCACAATTGCTGTTGGCACTGTGATAACACACAGAACTAAAAGTATATCCCGAAATTGACGCCGCCATGATGGAAACATACGCGCCGAGCCCACAATCCTTTGCGCACGCACTGTACATCAGCCTGTCAATGAATAAACAAACCTTATGTTCATGAATAAACAAGCCTTCTGTTGGGGTAAATTGTCATATATATTTGTTTCCTTTCTTTCTCTTCCATTTCTTAGGTAATATGTCTTAATAGGTTAATTGGGTTTCTTTTTATATATAAACGTTTAAATGCTGACCCTAAAAATGTAACATGCTTTTTTATTTTTTTGACTGAATGAATTTTAATACGTTATAAATAAAATATATAAATAAAACGTTATACATAAAATAAATGTATCTGTTTGAAACAAATTATTTACCTTAAACTTAGTAAACCTTTATTAATAAAACGTAATTAACATACATTAATATTCTTACTTGGTATGTAAAGCATAGTATTTACCATATGATTCTTAAAACGTTATACATAAAACGTTAAAAATAACTTGCTTGTTTGATTTAAAAAACAAAAAACATAATAATTAATGGAACCACCAAAAGAATAATAATTTATTTTTCTTCAACACATGTATTTTATATATTTTGTTTTGGAACCCTTGATTATTATTTAATGTTTATAGTTTAAACTTATATTCCTGTCAAATTTGTATCGCTTTGCATTCAATAAAATTGTTAAACTTTCAACCTTTATTTTGTAATGTTACCGGATGCTGCCGAGACGGGACGTCATGATGGAATCGTCCGGTTGCCAATACATGACAGAAGAAGCATGGAATCGTCAGTGAGAAGCACACGTGAGGCTGAAGATAGTCTGCTACAGTGTACAGAATTAGACGACTTTGCTCCTTCAAAACTCGGAACAAAGGAGTAGTAAGAGATTTTGCTTGATTACTTCGCCCTGGTATTATTCGATCTCATATTGTAGGTAGAAGATCATCAGCCCATATTACATTTATTTGTTTACCTCTATGACACCACACATACATATTGTATATTCTTTCCAGCAATTGCTGCAAGTGAAATGCTACACCTGTATGTTAAATAAAAACAAAACAGGATTGCTTTGAGTGATTCCTTTGAATGTAATCTGACAAGAAATTATTGCTTTTCTCCTGCTTTTCTTGAAGCTGGGATGAGGCTTATAAAAGAGAGCTGCAGACTTACAAGGATATTGGAGATGTGGGAGAAATATGGTAATTATGCTGTTTTGTCTTACATGCTTGTTTATGAATGCCCCTTTTCTCCTTTAAGTTAAGTCTGTTCTTGCAGGATATAATATGAATATAAACCAGCATCATTGTCTAGTGTATTAGTTACGTTCTGTAATTTAGGGCAATATAAAGACTAATTCCTGTGCCCCTGGTGAACCTTTAGGTTTGGTGAGGAAAGTATGGACAGAGTGATCAGATGGATAGAAGCACAACATATATCTCAAAATGCTGCCATACTTGACATTGGGACTGGAAACGGGATGTTCCTTATGGAACTGGCAAGTCATAAGTTCAATAGATAACTGCATTTACTAATATAACTGTATATTTAATCACTCAACTAATTGAAATAGGTTTTTAAATCATAGAAATGTAAATAAGTATAACTATAAATGATGATAATCGCATGATTTTTCCCTTAAGGCCAATCGTGGCTTTTCAAACCTTACTGGAATTGACTATTCCAAGGATGCCGTCGAGCTAGCCATAAATATTCTGGAAGAGGAAGGCTTAAGAAATGTAAAATTTCAGGTATTTATTTAAATAATTTGTTTTTTTGCATGCATAAATTAAGTACATAAATCCATTGCCCATTGAACACATAATGAATAAGAATTTCTGTTTGTGTGTTTTACATGTGACTTCAGGTGGAGGATTTCTTGAATCCCAGCACAGAATTAAAGGGCTTTGATGTATGTATAGATAAAGGCACTTTTGATGCCATTAGTTTGAGCCCAGAGGACCGAGAGGAGGCAAAAAAGCACTATGTGACCTCTTTAGGAACTGTTCTGCAACCAGGCGGCTTCTTCATCATCACCTCCTGCAACTGGACCAAAGAGCAGCTGCTGCAGATCTTCAACCCTGGTACCTGAACTTAAGCACATTTCTTTAACTGATAGTGTTTCAAATACTGTAAAGATTGTAAGATAGTGGTTTCTTGCAGGTTTTGAGTTGGTCTGTGAGCTGCCCACCCTCGTTTCCAGTTTGGCGGTGTGACGGGTAACAGTGTGACAGCTTTGGTATTTAAACAGATTGACTGATCCTCAAGTTTTTTAAAATTTTTTCATTGTAATATCATTAATGTAATTGTATAATAAACTCGTTTTGGAAAAAACAAAACAAAAAAACGTTTATTTTATAATACAAATGAATTAGCCTACATTTTTATTTACCTGGTGTAATGTAAAGAGAGGAACACATGAGGGCAGTATTGAGCTAAATTTATTGTTAACGTTATGTCCATTTCGACAGTTCTCAAAAGGTTGATGTCTAATAAAATAGCAGAAACATGGAGTTAATTGCCGTGTACACTGTCAGATAAAGTTATCTTGAAAGTTATGTCTGAAGATTTGAACTATATTTCACTACAATGAGAATGCCTGACTGCCAGTTGTAATGAAGTGCAGTGAAATTTGTTAAACAATGTTTACATTGCCATTTAATTGTTTTTATTTCATACCAAGCGTTCAGGCAGCACTGAAACATCCAATTTAACAACGAATTATAAAATCAATTTAACTAAATAACTAATATTGTCAAAAAGCCCCTTAATTTGTGATACATAATTTGTTTCTCCATTTACTAAACATCCAGTAATTGAGCAGTTTTCACGCACCAGAGCTTCACCCCGAAGCTTTCAAACAGTCTTGCAAAGTTTTTAAGCTGTGTATTTCTATGAAACATTAACAAATGTCTCGCTTAATACTGGGTCACACTGTATTGACACCTCAGGAATAGCATCAATGGTCTCTGTTACCACTGTTTCTTGGGAGTATTTCTCTTTCTCTGATGGGTCATTTTTAAGAAAAAGTCTGACAGCTGCACCTGATAAGAAAGTGATTGAGCATCCAGTACACGACCGCTACCACGGCAACAGTGAAAGAGCAATAAAAGACTGGCTTTGGGCCATGATGCTGTGGTACTTTAAAGTGAGAGAAATCCCACATACCTCTCTGGTTATTACCCCATCTCCAAGCCGGAGAATGAAATGAAAAACAAAGACCTGAATTTGAATCTCTCTTGGCACCTTCTAGAAACGAAAACAGAATTTTATATTAAAGAAAAGGGTGTGAAAACGTTACTTTTTCATGCATCAGCATTTCATGTCAGTAAGAAACCCAGCAAACATAGTATCCAGGCACCTTTTATTAAAGCAGAGACGCTGAAGAGTGAATTAATAGTGTGTGAGATCGATGGGTAGCCAGTGTAGCCTACATAAATGTGGAAATCAGCCGTGAAATCCACAGCATTGGATCAACTGCACCATGTCCACTGAAACATACAGTGACCTTGAGCTGGATAGTTTGCAGGCTTGCTGAGGGCAGCCTGAGTCTTTTTTTGGAGCACTACAAGGACATTAAAGGGTCGGAAAAACTACACTGTTGATAGATAATTATTTTTATGCCATTAACAGCTTATAAACTTTAATATTTAAATGTATAATTAGTAATGAGTTATTTATTTCTATGGACGAGTATTAGATAATGTATGCATGTGAGAGAAAAACAGTTCCTAATAATCCTTTAGGTGAGTGTATAGCCTATCAGGGATCAAGACACCCATGGTATTACATGCAATTTTCTTTATTGCCTCTAATTTGCTTCCTACACACTTGATTTTAATGCTATTATTATCTTAAAACCTATATTCATTGAAAATAAATAATAAACATATTTTTTTCTAATATTTGTCATCTTTTATATAGAAATATATGGTGCATAATTTAGAGGTTAATTTTTTTAATTCAACTGGGAATTTGCGTAAAAGATTCAAGTTACTTATTAACATCTTGCTTTTTGTTTTGTTTGTTTTAATGTTTTTTTCTTTTATATTCATCCCAATTACTGATGTCCTGTGGTTTAGCAATAACCTGTGGCAATCACAAACATGCAGATATTCAGAGCTCTCTTACTCATGTGATCCGATGTATTCTTATTAGGAAATAATCCTTCCAGTCAAAACCATGAAAAAAAAACAGGTTCCATTACCAGGTGATGAACATTCAACAGATTAATGAATGCTGCAGTGAAAAGCCCACACAGTATTATTTAATAAAAGACTCTTGATTGTTCATGACTGTTGACCATTATCCTCTACTTGAATTCAAGAGGAGGGCATCATTCGTTTCACATTTATCTGCATAATTAGATTGTTAAGCCTTTAATTCAACATCCAGCCATGGGTTGTTCTAATGAAGAAAAATGAATCCATTGTGTTAATTTAATTGATCTTTTACACAAGTTTCCCTATATTCTGCTAAATACAAGCTGGATGTATATCTGACCATTTATTTTATCTGCTACTTATCTAGCACGCTAGGTCTGGGTTTTGGTCTGCGGCGGATGTAAATGCACAGTGATGAACTAAAGGAGGAAGAACTGGGCTTGGAGACTCTTCTGTAACAGATTAAACTCAATCCTTTTCTCGTCACGCAGGAATAGCCCCAGCAGGAGGAGTGCAGAGTAATGGTCGGACTAAAATAAATCACCTTTGTTTGAAGAGAAGGTGGGGAGTTCTGGGAAAAGATGGAGCAGTAGAAGAAGTGCATGCAGTGAGACGTGGCACCTGCTCTTCGTGATGAAATTCTTTGAGATTAGGGCATGTGTGGATGCTAACAGGGCCAGCTCATTGTTCATAGATGGACATGTGAAAGTGGGACACTTAAACTGTGGAAAAGGGGAATAAATAATTTTCCGGATTTTTTTTAAGTAGCCTATCTAACACTCTCTGAGGCTTTCTATTCGTCATCCATCGTATTAAAAAGATATTTTATTTTGAGATAAATGACAGATTCTAAATGGTGACTGAAATGTTGATGGTTCTTAAAATAGCTGCCAGGTCATTCCACCATTAGAGGCCTATAGGGATGTAAGCAAATGCTTTTGCCCTGTGACTGAGTGCACAAAATTCCCAGACTAAAATATGGCCCTTGATAGGCTTAGGCTAGGATCATATGGGATATAAACTCAATGTATCACACTGCTCTGAAACACGAAGTTTGAGGATCCAAATGCAGTGTTTTGATGAAAAGGTTATCCACAATCAGTAGTAAAACACAGGCAAAAGGTCAAAGCACAGTAAATCAGTCCAATCCATAGACTGTAAAAAAGATGGACGAAAGATGAACTGAAGCCGCCAATGTCCCGATCATAGGGACCCGATATGGCGCTAACATTCCAAAATGAAACATTCCAAATATGAAGTTCCAAAACATAACATTTTTTAACTTGAGTCTGCGCACTTGCGTTTTCGGGACCAGACATGCGCAGTCGTGAGCAGGAAATTAAGCCGCGAAATCAAGGCCGCGCCCTCATTCTCGCTGAATCAAACGCAAGCACACGCCCCGCGATTTTTATTAAGTGGCCTCCGTCTGCTTCGTTCTTCTCCAATGATGTCTTCTGATTGCAGAACCTCGTTAAAATAAGGTAAATACAACTTCTAACCACATAGTCAACATTATGAAAAAAGTTTGTTGGTGCTTCAGTGACTACTTCGCACAGAGAACCTGTCAATCACAGCTGCCAATCATGATGTCACAGTACCGTTTTTATAGCATCACATAACTACGATAAACAAACTTATTTTGAAAACTGAACTCTTGAAATTACATCAACGTGATAGAAACTACAATTAATGAAATAACTATTTTTGGAAAAAGAATATGTGAAGTGTAATTTAATTGTTTAGTTGGTCAGAGGGTTAGACAGGAACGGAAGACCATGGACCCAGGCAGATATCAAAAAACAGAACCATAGAAAACAGTAGAAATGCTCATAAATGCAGTGTTACACGTACAAGACATCACAATTGTGCAATTATGTATACAATATATATACATACATATTAATATCACTGTTATCTGTAAGCTAGTGTGCTCCAAAACAATGAAAAATTTGCATTTAGAAGACCAAACCCAACGTTGAAAATGAAAATCAGGTTGATGTCAGAATCCAACGCCATATTGACATCTCCAACGTTGGACAGTCAGACGTTGTATTGTGGTTGAAAATGAAAAGCGGGTTGACGTCAGAAACCAATATCTGTCACGTTATCTGTTACAAACCAACTTTCATTTTCAACCAAAATCCAACGTCTGTCCAACATTGGATGTTGACGTCAATTCGACGTAGGGTTCTGAACGTTAATCTCGAACTTTCATTTCCAACCAAAATGCAACCTCTGCAACCAAAATCATCCCCTGACTGAAAAAAAACCCTGAAAAATGTTCTTGCCCAACATTGTGATAGATATTGCCCAAGAAATCTGGTTAATTAGAACATTTGAAATATGAACTAGTGTGTCTACTTAGTGAGCCAAGATCTTGGAAGTATAGGTCCCAAATTAGATGCATGTAAAGGGGGAGTTGGGAAATTTAATGAGCATTCAGAAGTAGCACGCCTGACCCCCACTTCCACAGTCCAAAAGAGATTTTAAAAACCAACCGGCCCATATGTTTGATATAAATGAACGATATGGCATATAAAATCAATGGCTTCGACAGTGACCCACTGCTACAAAATCAATAAAGCTGGAACAAGTTCTTGGCCCTTGTTTAAATTATGTTGCTTGTCCTCAGTGTGAGTTATCTCCAAAGAGTTCACTGAGCCAATTTCCATATGATAACTAGAGGCTAAAGGAGCATCTGCAGCTCACTGTGGTCTGCATCTGGGACTGTGCAGACGAATGTGCCATTATCGCCCTCGACAGGACAGATGCTTCAGACATGTCATCTGGTCACATACAGTACCGCTAGTTGTCGACACCGCTAGTCGTTTGCCCTTTTGGCTGTAAAAAGGGCTGGCAAATTTAGCTAGTCACATTTAAAGGGATATTCACCCCCCAAAATAAAATTTTGTCATGAAATTTTGGAGTCCAAACTACATTGGACTGTGCAGACTTTAGTTGTATTGTTTCATTTTATAAAACATTTTGTGCATGATAAAGAAATACAAGGGTTATTTTTTTATAGGTGTGAAGCAGGGTTATTATAGTTTAATAAAACTAAAAACATATACCAACACATTTTGACTGATATAAAATAAAACATATATAATTGTATTTCGGCTAGTTGCCAAAGCAACATTTCTTTAGAATGAAAAAAGAAAATACAAATATAAAATCTAATTCAACATGTAAACAAAAAGGAACTATAATAGTAGACCTGGCGTGAACTCATATATCTGACTAAAATCACCTTGGAATTAGTTGGATGAATAATTGTGAAAATAACAAAAAAAAGTTAGATCATAATTTATTTGTGAACACAAAGTTTTAACTGTGTATCTTTTATGTAAAGACTTATGATGAAAAATGAAAGTGCAAAGTTTTTACAGTTTACTGTAGATAAAATGTGTCTGCTTGACAGAATAAAAATTAAATAATGTATTTTTTGTAATGGATTGGATGGAACAGATGGAATAGTGATGAAAAAGTCAGCCAAGAAGTGTGCAGCATGCATGAGAACTCATTCAAAACTTATTAAAAAGCATTGAGAGGTGCAGAACTGTAATCCATCTCAATGAAAGGCAGCTTTAAAGAAGCTAAAACTTATTAAAATGAATAAAAAGTAAATATATTCAATTTGTTCTAATCCATTCTATTTTGTTAATTACTAATAACGAATGAATAACTTTTGATTGTTAATGCAGAGTCTCCTTCCTAACAGTCTCATGGAAAATGCCGTATCTATACCACGAATGTCATTTCTTGTGGCATTTATACGCCAAAATGTTTTTTTTCTGCGTGTTTATGCTATGCACTAAAAAACCCTGGGGTAGGTTTAGGGGGAGGGGGGTGGGAGTTTGTGCGATAGACATTACACGCCAAAAAGTGCATATCATATGCACGCAAAAACTGTTTTTGGTGTATAAATGGCACGTAGAAATGACATTCGGGCTATAAATACTAACTTTCATGAGATCGGGCTGGTACTGACCCTTGTCTGTCACGCTAGAGCAGCATTATAGGTCACCATTCCCTTCTTAAACTGCACTGCACCTCCATCATTCGGCCTCCTGCTGATTTATTGCTTCGCATTAAAATCTGTGACACAGTTTTTGTCTCAGCTGAGCAATTGGCCGCTTAAGCAGCTCTACTAATTGATCCTGTAAGACTTGTAAATTCATGCTGGTGTTCCTCTTTTCTGTCTCTCTCAGCCTGTGGATTAATCTCATTAAGAACTGCATTACACTCGCCAAGGCGCATTACAAGGCACTTTTGCAGCTTACAAGGGACTCTACCTCCATGGAGTAACTCAACTGGAAGTCTGCAGATGGTAGGTCAGAGACTACACTCTTAGGCAAAAAAAGAAAGAAAGGCCCAAGCCAAAAATGGCAAACATATTTAGTGGTCTTTTAATGATCTTCACTAGGGGTGTGACTGTTATCATATAGCCTAATCATGAAACCAACGGTTATAGTTGAACACCGTCAGATAGAACTCCTATAACTGCCAAAACCAAACATTTTTTATCATAAAGAATGTTTAAATACCAGTTTACGAGGGAAATGGAGGCGGAGTTAGTGGTGCTACTGCTGGGAATATTATAAAGAATATTGCTAATTCAGAATCTAATTCAGAAGCTGAATTCAAAATCCTTTAGTGTAAATAATACATATAGAATAGCAACATGAACAAAAAATAACTGAGCGCGCCATTAAGATAACAGCATGCATCATTAAATAAAGACAATTATAAAATAATCATCATACATAATTGTTCATAATTTCCACAAAGTGATCAGTCAAATAATGGCTCAATATGTTTTAACCCTTGCAATGGTAAATTGGATAAGTGTCTCCTGAAGCTCAGATTTATTGGATGTCTGTCTTTGTTATGAGTAAACTATCTGATGCCCCTTCCTATCTAATGAGGAATCCATCACAAAGGCCGACTGAGACTTCTCTCTAGCTTATTATATGAAGTTCTTCGATCACCAGACTCAAGTCCTAAAACAAGCCCATTGATCAACCTGATGTTATGTTCTCTGTGATTCATCAGCCTCAAGGGCTGCGTTCGACTAGTATTGCATTAGTAAGCATGTTCCTCTTATGTTTTTACACATTTGTGCGCTCCTTAATACAATTTCATCTGATAGAGCAAAGCCTCAATGGGGTTCATAGCTCACAGTGTCTATGAACATGTCTGCCTTTATATCTCTGAGAAAAAGTTATTTCAGCCGTGTGACTCGGAAAAAGATCAATATTTCAAATCTATGTGATATTGCATTTGCTCCATGCTGTGAGATCAAAAATGTAAATCATGAAACCGCCAGGGTACATTCGATCATGATAAGTGTAGTTTTGCTGTCACCAATGCCATCGATTACATTATTGCATATACCGTATTTTCCGCACTATAAGGCGCACTTAAAAGCCTTTAATTTTCTCAAAAAACGACAGTGCGCCTTATAATCCAGAGCGCCTTATATATGGATCAATTGGTTAACAACGCTCCGCGTTATTAAATTCTCCTGCGAACTCGCGCTCCTGTCCATCTTAAGGAGGTCACACACCGGACGAGAAACCACATCTTTAAAATTCAAACACATTATTCTCTATGAGTGTACACACACCGGCGGCACCACAGTGCCCAGCAACAGCTCAGGACCGTTTTCAAAATCCTGCTGCGCCACAGAGCGCCATTTACATAGTTTTATATAAAATTTATTTTTTTTTGTCTCAAATCGTTTCCAATGGATCCTGACTTCGCCCTATGCTGCAATATATATTTAGTTTTGCATTCATTTATAGAAATCAGCTGCTTAAATGACAATTGCTGATGTTATTGGATTTTTCAGGTGAGATTTTCAATTCATTCAGTTAACGGATGCTCTGAGGTAAAGTTTTCAGACTGCAGACTCAGCAACGATTGTATTTAATTGTACAGTACAATCATAACACAGAACAGACATTATCTTCATATCATAATGTCATTAAACATAACAATATTGCTGGCCATACACTGATGAGAAAGTGTGCGTCTGGTGTGCGATAGGTCTACCTGGAGTTGTGAATGTAAGTTACGTGCCCGCCCCAGCGCGCTCATGCTTACTAAATAAACGCCTCACCTCCGGCGCCGCGCACTCGTTACATTCCCTTTAGCACATCTAGTGGATGCATAATGCAAACCCAGTCAAACGTTTGACTGCAGTATCTTATGCGCCTTATAATCCGGTGCGCCCTATATATGAAAAATGTCCTAAAAATAGGTCATTAATTGAAGGTGCGCCTTATAATCCGGTGCGCCTTATAGTGCGGAAAATACGGTAATTTGAGAGACAATTCCCCTGTAAGACCCTCTAAAACAAAAGCTCATTTACGACAACCAAGGAGATCTGCTAAAATAAATCTAGTCCTATGCATCTGTTTTTGATGAATATTCAGATGCTCATCATTTGTCTATGTTGTTTGTTTCAATAGCGATCAAGTGAGAGCTGTTTGGCTCTAACAGGCAGCATTAGGACTGATATCCAAAATCCTTTTGCCGCAATTCAAGGCATGACTCCTTCCAAAATGCAGGCAACCAGCAATTGGAATTCCCAAGCAACTGAAGTGAGAGAGCCCCAGTGCTTTGTATGTAAGGTTCTCATTTAAGCCATTGGCTCTTATTGCTTGGTGGATAAAGTAGTTTTGCAGTGGCTACCCAGTGATTACTGAAAGCAGGGTAAGATGGACCACATTTTAGTTGTCCTCTAGGTAAAGAGTAAGGAGATTGATTGATATCAAAGAAACAGAAATATGATTTCTAAATCATAGCATGTGACACATTTTACCTCACATAAATTTATGATAATTATTAGCTTAATCATTTACATGGTTTTATACACAGCATAAAAGTTTGGTGTTGGTAAGATTTTAAATGTTTTAATTTACAGTATAGATCTGAAATAATTGTACTTAAAATAACTGTTTTAATATTTTTTATGTAATTTATTCATGTGATAGTTAATCTGAATTCTTAGCATCATTACTCCTGTTTTTGGTGTCACATGGTCCTTCAGAAATGCTGATTTGGTGTTAAAGTAAAATGTCTTCTTATTGTCAGAATTGAAAACAGTTGTGCTGCTCAATAGTTTTGTAGAAACTGTGATATATATGTATATATATATATATATATATATATATATATATTTTTTTTTAATTCTTTGATGAATAGAAAGTTCAAAAGAACAAAATTATTTAAACTAGTAACTTAACAATGTTTCATTGTATCACTTTTGGTCAATGGAATGTGTCCTTACTTAAATATAAGTATTAATTTCTTTCAATAAAAAATGTTTAAAATATTTGGCCAAGTAAATTTTCTGCTATGAAGAGAATTTGCTTTTGACATGAAGAAAACAAAATATCATTTCTCATGTATCTCTGTATTGTGACTTCTAAAAATTATAGTCACGTGACAGAAATTCCACACACTTGGTATTGTCAGCCTCTCAGTCTTTTTGTCATATTTACCAATGCAACTTCAGTTACATAAACCTTAAGTAAACTGATTTATGAAATGTCATTCATAGTGTGTGAATCTAGTGTGTGTAGTAATCCACAAAAATCTTAACCAGCACAACTGTTTTCAATATGGATGAAAAGCCCTAAATCAGAATATTAGAATGATTTCTGGAGGATCATGTGACACTGAGGTCTTAACTGAGGACACTTTGGAATATATTAAAATAGAAAAATAATATTTCACAAAATTACAGTTTTTATAGCATTTCTGATCAAGTAAATGGTTGATGATAAACTTTATCAAAGCTTGCATCAGATTGCATACTAATCTACATAGACTTTCTGGTAAATGCGTTTACATGCAGAATTGATATTTATATAACTAAACAGTTACGTCAACCATCATGTTCAAAAATGTTGTGGTTTGACTAAAAAGACAGCTAATAAACCTCATTACAAGAGCATTGAAACCTGAACCTGCTCAGGTTATGAGATCATCAGAGACAGTAATGTCAAGCCAAAGGTCAATGACCAAATTAAGTATCCTTTGAGTGACTCTTAATATGACAATATGATATAATTAACTCATGCAGTCCTAGCCTAATGGTTAGAGTGTCAGACTGGTAACTTAAAGGTTGCTGGTTTGATTCTCAATACCAGCAGGAAACAATTGTCAATGTTATAAGTAAAACCTACACAACTGTCTGATACTGTGCTGCGTTTCAGTCCACTTGCGTACTTCCCCTTGGGGAATCCCTGCCGCCATTTTGAAGTGCGTTACTTGTGGACGAGGAAGTTTATATGGACAGACCTTCATTCCCTCGATTTTGACAGAGGGAGTGAGTCTACTTCATATGTACACTTCAGGCAACCCCATTTATCACAATGCAACACTTATGCAACCACCACCACATACAACTCTATAATGTGTTAATTATGATTTTTTAGATTTAAAACAACCCAAACACATCTATAAACATTTGGATACTACATTAAACAAATTCTTAAAGGGATTTGAAATAAATAAATAAATAAATCAACTCTATAGCTGATTCCAAATGATCAGGGGCTCCAATTGCAGTTTCGGCCAGTAGTGGGCACTCATGCAACATAAGCAATGACGTGCGTCCGAGTGAACAAGACAGAGGGAAGTTCGGACACATACCTTCTATTTTGTAGATATGTTATCTACACAATGTCTACTCTATTCATTACTTGGATTTTCTAAAGCGGCAGTGGCTCAGTGGTTCATGTAGGTTGTCTATAAACCAGAAAGTTGGTGGTTTAATCCCTGGTTCCACCTGACCAAGCGTCGAGGTGTCCATGAGCAAGACACTTAACCGCGGCTGGATGACGCCTTGCATGGCTGCATATTTCAGAAACTGCTAATCTACTGGGATTTTCACGCACAACCATCTCTAGGGTTTACAGAGAATGGTCCGAAAAAGAAAAAATCATCCAGTGGGCAGCAGTTCTGTGAGCAGAAATGCCTTGTTGATGCCAGAGGTAAGAGGAGAATGGCCAGACTGGTTCGAGCTGATAGAAGGGCAACAGTGACTCAAATAACCACCCGGTTACAACCAAGGTGGGCAGAAGAGCATCTCTGAAAGCACAGTACGTCGAACTTTGAGGCAGATGGGCTACTGCAGCAGAAGACCACACCGGGTGCCACTCCTTTCAGCTAAGAACAGGAAACTGAGGCTACAATTTGCACAAGCTCATCGAAATTGGACAATAGAAGATTGGAAATAACGTTGCCTGGTCTGATGAGTCTCGATTTCTGCTGCAACATTCGGATGGTAGGGTCAGAATTTGGCGTCTACAACATGAAAGCATGGATCCATCCTGCCTTGTATCAACAGTTCAGGCTGGTGGTGGTGGTGGTGTCATGGTATGGGGAATATTTTCTTGGCACTCTTTGGGCCCCTTGGTACCAATTGAGCATCGTTGCAACGCCACAGCCTACCTGAGTATTGTTGCTGACCATGTCCATCCCTTTATGACCACAATGTACCCAACTTCTGATGGCTACTTTCAGCAGGATAATGCGCCATGTCATAAAGCTGGAATCATCTCAGACTGGTTTCTTGAACATGACAATGAGTTCGCTGTACTCAAATGGCCTCCACAGTCACCAGATCTCAATCCAATAGAGCATCTTTGGAATGTGGTGGAACTGTGTGATGCCATCATGTCAATATGGACCAAACTCCCTGAGGAATGCTTCCAGCACCTTGTTGAATCTATGCCACGAAGAATTGAGGCAGTTCTGAAGGCAAAAGGCGGTCCAACCCGTTACTAGCATGGGGTACCTAATAAAGTGGCCGGTGAGTGTACATCAGACAGACTTAATTCAAACAAAACAACAATTCTGAACACAACTATTGACATGAGTGAAAACACAGCCTTCACGTGTTGTTGTTCTTTTTAAAATCCCTTGCTTAAAATGATTGTTGAGAAAAATGTTTATGTATGCTTCATCATTTACAGCTTCAGGTGGTATATAAGAGAACAAACAAAGTGCTTATTAAATTTGACATATGCACTATTTTTTTGTTTATACAAATGAATCACTAAAGATAACCTCCCTATATTTTACTTGATGTAAAAATCCAATTAATTTTTCTAATTTTTTTACAGTTTAATGAACCTTAGGTCTGATGCCAGTATGCTTAGAGCAGTAGCATGCTTATTAAATCACACTGACAACTAAACCACCTTTGCACCACATTACAACCAGTTTTTGTTGCAACGACATCTTCATCTTTAACATTACAGTGCAACAATTGCACAGTGACTAAGCTTGAGAAAATGTCCATTGTGTAAAAGACAAATCTTTTGACAATTTTGCAGTTATGAATCAAGCTGATGGCATCTAGTGATAGTCATTGCTCTCGCGGGGTGGGAGAGGGCTCTCATCGCCATGGGAGATAAGAGTGCTTCATTTTTTGCGTGAGTGGAGTGGCTTGTCAAGGTCAGAACCCGAAGTGTTCCTGTGCCGTCTCACAGCCCACACAAGAGAGGGAGGAACGGGGCACGCTGGTAATCTGTTCACGGGGAGGAAACCTACTCTTACGGTTTGAATGTAATGAGAGGGATGGACTGTATTTTTTGTACATCATTCTTTACAGCATTTCCTCCAGTCAGTGCTTTGATGTGGTAGCATTATAATTTATTGAGCTTTTCGGGCACCAGAACACAAGCTCTATCTTCGTTAGGAGTAAAAAACAAAAACTTACTGAGTAGTACTTTGTTAGTTTTGCCATTCTTGTAATCTAATGGTCAATGGAAATGATTTTGTGGTGAAGTAATACTAACAAAAAAACAATGTAATTTACATGAAAAAAGTTAGTTCAGGCAAGAAATAAAAAAAAGTAAATTCTATAGTAGAACTCAATTCAATCGTGTAGAAATGAAAGCGTAAATATCAACATTATAAAATGAAGCAAAATTACTTCAGCTTTTCTGATACTGATGTTCTCATCATCCACTGGTCAATGAATAATTAATGAGGTTGATTTTTCACTGTTTTCCAGCTGTATTTACACTATTTTATCATTACTTTTGTTGTTAGGATGTTAGTAATTTGCCATAATTTGGAGTTCATTTTCTACTTAAAATGACACATTCAAACACAAAACGATCTATCAAATGTTACCGTCATTTGTGTATTGTCTACCAAGTATTGAGGTCTGGGTCACACTTGCTAGATCAAAAATGAAGACATGATGAGAAACACTGCAAGTATTGATTATTTAAACAGTGTGGTATAATTCAATGTTATATTGTTTGAGTGAAAGGTTGTACTAAGAAAAAATCAATTAAATAGATAGAATACATATTACTATGAATCTTTAATTAGCTAAATAAAAAATACTCAATTTCTTATGTTACTTTCACTTAACTTCGTTAAGTATAGTTTACTTAATTATGTGTGTGAAATTTACTCAAAAAATATCAGTGCAAAAACTTAAGTAAATTTTACCTATTGTTTTTTACAGTGAAGGAGTCAACTTGGAAGGATGTCTGTATACGTTTTACATATTTTTTAAGACCATTTTGCGAGATGTAAACAACACTGGTCAATAATCACTTCCTGTTTCAGTTTTTTAACACTACATAAACGTTGGGATAAAATACAACCAACAGAACATATGCAACTGAATCAAAAAGTTTACATTTGAAAATAAAGAAACCATTTACAAACTGAAACACTTAGACAAGTGTTGTTTACATCTAGCAAAATGGTCTATATCCAAACATTTACTTTATTATTCAGTAATGGCAATAGTTTGCGGTGTGATTTGGCTCCAAAATATTTCATTACTATTGCAAACATGTGTTTTATGTGTCACACTGTAAATAGAAGCCTGCAGCTTTTGCTCCAATGGTGAGGGCAGATGGAAGAGCAGCCATGTCTGTAATTATGTATGATTAATGTGTCGCATTGAGTGGGAGGGTGAGCTGTGGTTATGTAATTATTAATCAACACTGTCCATAAACCTCTGCTGGCGTCCAGGTAGAGGCCCTCATCAGCTCTTTTAGGGATGTGTGACTGCTGTCATCTGTTAAATATAGTTCAGAGTGTGTCAAACATTATATTATTTTGTAAATGTATTATCGGTGCATCTCTAATGGGCTCTATGCATGGCGGTATTTCCGGTGAAGGTTTAAGGATATCTCAATAACTTCAGCCGATCGTACAGTCCAATGCAATATCGAAGAATTTATATTGAATTTTATACTTCCATGGTTATACTAAAGAAACGTTAGACACAAAAACAGACAAAACAGACACCCCTCGTTGTGTTTATGCTTCTTTTTAAAATTATATTAAATAAACATAACTATATAAAATTACATCTAAACGCATGTACGTTTCATTTCAAAGACGGGAGGACAGTAAATTTTGAAGACTCTGCCATAATCCCGTTTTCCTCGGTTTTCCTCTCGCTTTAATCTACACAACCGGAAATGGACGAGCATCCTTGTGTCAAATGCGGAACTTATGCGTGCATATAGCCCATTATAGCTTGTTTTCACATGACGTCACGCCACTGCGCTTGCCACATGGCGCGAAATGGAAATGGAGGGCAGGAAGTGATTTTCTATATTAGGAAGCACTATAACACACTCAAATGCCTATGTTTTGCGCGTTGATGGTCTGCTGAAATACGATCAAACCATGAGGAGTTTTTGTCGTGTGCCAAAAATTGTTGTTCATAAGAGGGGAAAATACAAGAAATTGACAGAAACACATGGAAATGCCTTGCAAACCTGACCGTCTGCGGTCGGAGGAGTCCGAATGGGAAAATGCCTGTGTGTGTGTGTGCAGTGATCACTTTGTCAAATGTGAGTTAATACATTATTTATGTGGCTTATAATTACATTATTCAGGTGTTTAAATACACTTATGTGGCTGTTTGTGTAACGTATCAGTTTCCGAACTTTGTAAAGTCAAAGCTTGTCTGTAAGACGAGTTAGTTGCTGATATCTACAGCCTCGATGGCAGGCAAATCTCTCAATTCAGTTGAAAATCGGTCCTCTTCATAACTTAAGGATCACGTCCTGCATATGTTTCGATTTTCTGTTTATATATTTCTCTTGTAATGACGTCTAAAGTAGTACAGTACGGACTTTCCTCCATCTTGTCCATTGCGCTCTTCACTCCTCTTGCCCGTCCACCTGCATTTCGCGCCTCAACACAATCACGTGACTGCAAACCACCTATTAATAATAATTCTTAATTGGCTTTTATGATTTATTATTATTGTTTTACTATTCAAAAGAAGCAGTAATAATAATAAAACCATAGCAAAATATTGTTTTCTTATTATATATAATAATAATTATCTAAATAAAGTACGCAGTACTATTATTACGACTAATAATAATAACATAATAAAAATATTTCTAAAATAAAAAATTTCATGATTATTTTTATAATAACACCATTCACATTGTCTCCAGAAGAATCTAGTTGTTCTTAAGGGTGTATGAAGCTGGCTGTTTGTTACCTGAAGTAGTAACACGTTATTCTCAACCACAGTTTTGCTGTAGACCTTATGAATATGATGCATCATGATGGCGGTTTACTGTGTGTAGGTGTTACTTTTGACCTCTGCAGTCTCATATGGGAGTCTTTGATGGCCATAATAATATAATAATGAAAGCCATTCCTTTCTAATGACTGCCAATCACCTCTTGAGGTCTGTTTTTTATGATTCACGTATAAGGACATTGAAAAGGCTACGTTGCTCAAGAGAGTAATAGCTAGGGATGTCTCAAATAATGTTTTTTTTGCCACACGGGAGATTATTTGGGGTGTGAACCCAAGCTTTTGTATGCTTCGCCTACCTGCACATCCACCCTGAAGACATTGTGTGTGTTTGTTGGTTGCCCTGCCTATCAGGCTGGGAAGAATCCCTGGGATCAATATGCTTCATCTACCTCTGCAAAGTGAAAACAGGTCCAGTTCACTGATTTAGAGACTCACTGGTTGGCAAACACACACACACACCCCTTCACTCTATGCCCCCTGCTGTTTGGAGAAAGCCCTGAAACAACCTTTCATTTGGCCTGCTGTGAAGGTCTCGAAAAGGAGGGGTGACACCCGTTTCTGCAGAAGAGCCCATAATTACAGAAGCTGGGTGCCCTAGTACTGTCTAGTCCACAAGTGAATAATAGGCACAGTTTGTCTGAATAAATCCCCCGACCGATGACACTGAGCAAAGACAGAGGAAGCAAGAGGAGTGATGAAGTGATGTTTAGCTTAGATAGAGAGACTGTGATTCTTCACTAGGTCATTTGGTGGACATCAGTCAGGAGGCGCAAAAAGCATTATTAGGCTTGTCTCTTTTCTTTTGTCAACATGTCAAATGTGAAAAATGGTGGATTAAAAATGAGTGGGAATCAGTATGAATAATTGTATTTTCATTAAAAAAATTGAATTGTTAATTAAAGACAATATTTCTCTATAGTCATTAGATTCTGATCCTTTTATAACTCAAATTTCTTAATAGCATTTAATGCGCCTTTTAATCTTCTACAATATGTACGTTTTATGACTCTAATAAGTATCTTGTGCTCACCAAGACTGCATTTATTTAATCAAAAAGACAGTACAAATAAACAGTGATATTGTTAAATGCTAATTATTATTACAATTTCAAAATTAATATATTTTTAAATGTCAGTGATTGGCTAATTACTTCCATTCTGTCTGTCTGTCTGTCTGTCTGTCTGTCTATCTATCTCTATCTGTCATTGTCTGTCGTAATCATTAATAATAATAATTAATTTTTATGTGTCGGTAGGATGCATAAAGTAAAAATGTAAATATTAGGCTGCATAGTCTTTGCAGTCACAGCCTGATACCCAAATAGCTGCTAAAATGTGTTTTTGAACTTAAGCTGAGCGCTAGTGTCCGCTGGCATGGATACATAGTGTCTACTGTTGTCTTCACTCTGCGCTATGCGCGTTTTAATGAGCCCGATCTCATGAAAGTTTGTATTTATAGCACGAATGTCATTTCTCGTGCCATTAATCCGCCAAAAACAGTTTTGCGTGTATATGGTATCTTTTCACATGCATATGATACGCACTTTTTGGCGTGTAATACACACAAACTCCCCACCCCCTTAAACATACCCCAGGGTTTTTTAGTGCATACCATATACACGCAAAAACCATTTTTGGCGTATATATGCCACGAGAAATGACATTCGTGGTATAGATGCGCATTTTCATGAGACTGTGTTGGTTTTAATCTATCGCAGTTGCGGAGAATCTCTATTCTTTCCGGTGAAATCACAAAAATCTAATGCACAAAAACGTGTCCCTGCTTGATATAGACTGTATTTGCAAATGTACATTAAACAAATCAATGTTGTAGCTATATATAGCTCAACATGATGAAATGTTGGAATATGATCAGTTTATTATTCTAATGTTAATTTAGCTTACTGCTAGTCTCAAATAGCCAACAAACTAACACAGAGAGTAACATTATTACTTTTAACACCCTCAAATGTTTTAATGATAGTGTAACATTAGACAAAGTGAAACAACGCTGCGTTACCTCACAAGTTTAATTCGTCAAACAAATTTTAAATGTTCCCATTCCTTTATATCCAGGGACTCTGCGCTGCGCCTGATATCTGTCTCTCATTAGCAATCGTGCCCTGCTTCATACCACAGTCATGTTAAAAAGCATGAATGATTTCACTCATCCATTAACATTATTAGATCCGTTGGCATGCCAGAAAGTCCCATGATTCTGCTTATTCACTGCATCATGCATGTGTGGCCCATGATATCAGAGTACACCATGTGTAGGAATTTTTGCCCATGCACCTCTTGTGCTTGACGAGAATGGCTCAGTTTATATATTTTGCAATGAAGGAGAAGAAGATGAATATTAAGTGGCACCTCTTAATGAGGGCACTGATTACACACAAAGCGCATCATCAATCAACAGGAGCATTTCTGCTTTAATGGAGCCAGACAAATGCAAAAAGGGTAAAATCAAAAACTGCTCACCAACAGGCCTTCTAGCTTTTGTTAGTCAATCTGCAATGTTAATATGAATTATTTGTGCCATTGTACCATCAAAAGAGTCTCGGCACAAGAAAAGAATGTTGATTAGCACCAAATCTGAAGACTTCTTTGAAATTACTGTTGTCAGGAGAATCACACGATCACATTAATTATGCTGAGCTTCTTCCTAAAGTCAATGACCATAAACTGAGGTTACTTGTTATGTGCAGCATTGCATTATATATTAACACAGTTCAGCATAAAATATGATCCTATAATATAGTGCTGAACATTATAAAAAATAACTGTGCTGTTACAGCAACCTGTTTTACAGTGAAGTGTATTTTGGACAAAAACATACATAAGAGGGTCAATGATGGGAAAATGGGGAAAATGAAAAAATGTTCTTAAGTAAAGTTATATGGCTTAGGGGCCATTTACACCTGGCCACTTCATGCGCTTTCTGTGATCGGATAGCTATCCGATTGTGAAAAGACCAGGTGTAAATGCCACCCGAAACGCATTCGAAGACGGATTTGAATCTGATCGCTCAAACCACTTCAGAAGGTGGTCTGGGCCGCATTCCAGACGAAACTGGACATGTGTAAATGCATCTGGTTCTTGAAACCACATATGTAAATGTTACTACTCCCAAAAATGCTTAAAAATAAACGTGTGAGAGCGTGTTATAGGCCATATGTCATGCTATTTTAGTCAGATATGACGACGCTACTGCGACACGCATCACCTCAGATGAGCAGCTGAGCGCCTATCAAGCCAGCGCGCCGCAATCTATCGCAAATCAAAGTGAAAGTAAGTCGCAGATGATTAACACTACCATCTTCATTAAAAGTAAAGAAACGAAATGATCTTACCAGGGTTGTTGCCGCTCTCTCTTATCGCCGTCTTTGCTGATTTTGAAATTAGCCGATGATCAATAAAATGCAGCTCATTTCTGTTGCTTTCGGTGACGTGCACTTCATTAAATCCGCATATAGCGCGGGAATTGAAGATCGGATTTATATCCGTTTTGCAAAAACACATTTATGTGACCAGGTGTAAATGGAATCGTTTTGATAAATCAGATAGCTATCCGATCTGAGAAAACGCATGAAGTGGCCAGGTGTAAACAGCCCCTTAGATTGTTTATTAAAAGTAGTCATGTTTTGGGTTAAGGGACGTCTAACTGTTTGTGTGGAGAACACCATATATTTGTGTATAAACCAGAATGGAAAAAGAGATTTGGATAGGTCTCGCAGGATCCCTTTTATATGAGCTATTCGATTCGATAATCCTCCAGTGCTATTATGGTATATCTAAAAGAGGTTGAAAACACTTCAGTATTGCTCTGGCAACCATCTCCACAGAGAGTCAGGTCTTCACATAGCCATGCCTATTCAGTGGATTTTATTTCAGAATAAGTAGCTCTGGAAAGGAGGTTCTATAGGTTTTCATAAACAACAGATAAAGATAATTCCTCAAATTAATGTCTATTGTAAGGAGGACTATCTGTAACAGTTGGAATATTGACTCACTAATCTTAAGGTCGGGTTGGGCTTTTTAAGTCAGAGTTCCTTACATTTTAGTAATTACTTTTGCTATGCTAGATGCGTATTTATTCACACACAGAACAATAACATTTTTACTTGAAACAAAGATGCAATGCAACTCCTGTAATAAACTCCATGCCTCCAAGTGCACGCGTGTTTTCCCTAGTGTAACCATGACAGATTTTACGACAGTAGTAGAAGACAATACTGTTTCCTGTAGAGGGACCCCAAGAGCAAAATTTCAAAAATAACATAATGCTGCTTTAATAAAGTTTCCGCCAATGGATCTACATGACTCTGACTCTGCATCACAACATGAATTATCAGATTTTACACAACATTTATTGTCTTTAAAAAGGGAAAAGAAATTCATTAATGTAAATCTTGGTGAAATCATCTTCGACATAAACTCTTATGCAGGTAATATAATTTTCCATATTAAATAGAAAAGAATGCTTTTCAGAAGTGGTCTCAGACTTTTGCATCCCACAGAAACCTATATGCCCTCTGTGAGCAGGCTATGTGTGTTGCACATACTCTATAACTGTAAAATATAAACATTAAATGCAGAGGTTCTCATTGATCACAACTGGTCTGATTCCCAGAAGTGAAGCCTCCTATAGGCTATACAGCTTGACATAATTTTAGACTGACAGTGCATCAATAGTAAGGTATGAGAAATGCTCTTGGCTACTGGTCAGTACATCACTGTATTGATCATTGTGCTTTTTATGAGGTTCAGCTTCTCAGTGAAGAAGCAGCCTCAGTCAGCCAGAACAGATACATGACCTCCACTCCCCTCTAAAATAGGTGAGGTGGAAATTAAATTAGGAAAAAAATACTGAACTGCTTTTGGAGGCATTTGCTGCACTTTTGTTAAAGCATTTTACCTCTTTGTCGCCATCTCTGTTCGAAATCTGCAATTGCAGTCATTCGCGAATTATTAACTTTACGTGAGTTGTACTTCAACACCTCTCGATACGTGTGCAGCTGTCAGTCACCGCGCTGGTGAGGATACTGTCATTCAGAATCACAGATTATTCTTTTTGGAAGTATGACCAACATAATAATTTTAACCGGAAAATGTCATCTGAACAAGTAAGAAACATCCACTTTTGTTCTGGATCTGACATTTCAGTAAATTGCCCTGATTAAATCTAACAATCGCTTATAGTTATCATATCACCCAAAACCGCGCAAATTATACTTTGTTCTCGAATTGTTAATGTTAACAACATAAGAAAGCATTGCGTGACTACATGTAATGTCTTTCCGATATGTATCCTTGTTTTCGCATGGGTCCAGTTGCAGTCTCTTTTTTTCTGTAGCCACTCCGAAGTCCGAACGAAGTCTTTTGCATTTTACAGCGGGTGAATCTGTAGTCGCTGGTGATTGTCGTTTGAACCTTTCTGGATCCGCCATCAAATTGATAAGTTTAATTATACCAAGTGCTGTGAGAAAAGGCTATAAATCTCCACCTCCAACGTCCTCACACACAATATAGCCTACTAGCCGAGACTCCTTCTTTATGTGTACAGATGTGACATTATGACGCAAAGACAATCCACCAGTACCACTGGAATTAAAAACATTATTACAAGCTTACCGCTTTGAATCGAGCTAAGGCAAGCAGATAGTTTTGAACTAAGATAGTTATGTATTTTGGATCATTTTTAACCCAAAAAAGCTACAGACTGCAGCTTTAAGTCACAATGAAATGGAAGAAGCAACAGTCTTCTGTATTTTGACGTATATCCAAGTGTATGGATCATTGATAAAAAATGTTGGGTGGGAACATGGTTAGTTGTTGAATGGATGTGGCCATAGTTATGACTTTTTTTAAACATTACAGTATATTAGGTCAATGTGTTTTTAAAGAAAACTATTCAGTTGTTCGCAATAAGACCTATAATTTGTATTTATAAAATAAATTAGATCAATTTTCATTTCATGCAGAGTGCAGACTTTAAGGTAGAGCTAAACTCTGAGAAACAATGATCCCACCCGTGGTAAAAATAGGTAGGCTACTGTATCACATATAATGTTTCAAAAAAGTAAAAATCCTTTCTATTTGGCTAGATGACAGCTGCTCTGGCCGTCTGTGATTGCTATTACGTACAAAATCATAATTTTAACAATATTTTATGGTAAAAGTACATGTACATGTTGAATATAATACAGACTGTTGTTTTATGCAAAACACCTGTACAACTTGCTGCATAAAACATGCTGCAATAAAGTGAGGGTCCTTCAGAGATTACATTGCAAAGACTCCCCCAGACACACTGTACTATTATTAGACCTCATATGTTATCTTACTAGCCTATGCAAGCTTAATTTGTCTTGTCAAATTGCTCTCTTTGCTTAATGTAGGATCCATTGTCTGCCACTAGGGCATCAGCACTGGAGAGGTGCCATGTGGGACCAGCATGTGATAAGAGAATATAAGTCAAATGTTAAAGTGCACTTATTATGCTCATTTACAAGTTTAGATATTTTTTTATTTTTGGGGTTTGCTAGAATACATTTACATTAATGTTTTTTTCTTTATCATACTGTACATTGCTGCAGCACCTCTTTTTACCCTCTGCCTGAAATGCTGTTTTAGTGACTGAATCTTTAAAGCCAATCTTTCAAGAAAATCTTAGTCTGCCCTGATTGGTCAGGTCAAAAAAAAGCACAATAGGTGCATATAATATATGTTGAATTAATTGTCAGTATATGCTGCATACAGAGGATTGAGGCCCTTATTGACCTGTAGAGATTCACTTAAAAAGTGAACATGATAACCAAAGTCATCTTATCAATGATTCATGGTATCCAGAGAAAATCTAACTTTTTTTGCTGTTTGATCTCACTTCAATTTAGAAAGCTTCATGATTGCTGCTGAAAATGTTTGTTATAGTCTGCCCTCAGTGTCATTACAGAGTGTTACATCTCTACCGTTGTGCCTTTGAGTGCTCTGCACTTATAGTGAACCAGTGCCTGGTTGAGATGAAGGAAATGGAGCTATTAAAAATGAATAAGTGTTCCTGGAGAAGATTCTTAAAAGATTTTGTCAGTTCTGTAGCAATGAGAATTCTGGACATCATGTCTGCTTAGTGCTTCACAAAATAGCTGCCACACACACACACATTCTCTCTTTATTCATCACTGAAGGTGCTTCTCCAATTAAATCAAAGGCCAATAATTCTTTCAGAACACTGCGTATTCATGACAGGAATAAGTAACCTATTAAAAATGTGTTAATGACTAAACTCTTGTAAATGAATGTCCTTGCTAAGTCCTCCACAGATGGATTGATACATGCTGGAACAAATAAATCAAACCACAGTGAAGCAATTCCCAGCAGTGACTACCATATCCCATTGTGTTTCTCACTGTGCCTGTATTTGTCATTGATGACACAAGCTCATTTTTTACTTTTTGTAAAACTACTGCGATGTAGCTGCAGCATGATACGTTTTTTATTAACATGTGGCACTGTGGTTATCTCAACAAGCCATTACTCTTTCTTCTTATTTGCCTGACTGCCACCGTACAGTTAGACCAAGCCTCCTTTTTCCTCCTGACAGGAAATTAAACTCAGGGAAGGCTGAACCTTACTTGACCTCACCATGTCTCCATGGTGATCAATTCGTACCCTACCATGGTAACTGTGTTTCCTCAGAGTAGTCTAGGGCTGATCCAGAACAATAATTTGTAAATCTGTATATTTTACAGTTCAGTATCTCATCTACTTGAGAAACTCACCCCTGCTCTTGTTGTTCCTTCTGCTACCAGCAGGGTTAAACACCATGCTAAATGTGGCGGAGGGGGCGTGGTTTGCATGGCGGGCGATCTTCTTCCTTCCCCGGGTTTCGGCACCAGTGTGATATACTCCAGATCAGATCAGGAAGGAAGAAGACAGGGGTCAGCTTGAGCTGGGACGTACTCGGTTTATTTCTCTTTCCACTAACCAAAAGGTTGCGCACAGAGCGCGTTCCACGTGTTCACACACACAGCAATTACAATAACTCAAAACAAATGATAACAATATCCTTGGAGGCTTCTCTCCGTTCTCTGCTCACGCACCGAGGTCCCCAGCTCGTCTCTCTCTCCTCCTCTCTTCCACATGCCGGCTTATATCCGGTCTCTCCACGCCAATTACTGAAATCAGACACAGGTGATCATCCTCTGCACTTGACCTACTTACGCTCCGGCTCTGTCCCGTCTCCTCTCTCCCGCTGCAGGCTTCGCAAACCACGCCCCCTCCGCCACACTAAACAACTTGGATATTGAAGAGGATACTAAATAATTCTGGATAAAAAATGCAAATAAATATGGGTAAATTACTCAGAATTTCTTGATAATACATTATTCTGCAAACACAGGCATTTGATCTGCTAAAGGACAATTAAAAGTTTACAACTTTTGGTCCTCTATTGGTTAAAAAACTAAACTGCATGCATTTTGTGGAAGAACATTGTTTTGGTAATGTTTTAACTGTGTGACTGTGCGGATGAATATGGTTTTCCTGCTGGTCATAAAATATTCCCCACTAGGCTCAAGAGATTTAGTTCCAGTTAAGAAGGAAATTATCTCAAGCTGACTATCTGAAGAGTTACTGTATAGCTACTTTATACCTATAAATACACAAGGTACTTCATTGAAAATGATTTCCAGCACATTGCTAAAACAATCAGAATGAAATGACCCTTCACAATAGATAATGATTAATCTCTGTTAGAGATAACATATGGCAATTCGTCTGTTCTGTTGTCAGAAAATACCTTACCTGTCGAGTAATAAAAACGGCATCTGAATGTGGCTTTACAACATTTTAAATCCCTCAGTTCTCTTCATCTCCAAAAAGTAATGCCAATGTTGATTCTTGTTTTATTCGCAATCCTTTTTTTTTGCCTGCAGACTCTCCTTGTTACATGTGTGTCCTGTGTTTTTCCCACTCCTCGTTTGTGTATGGTGCATTAATGTTGAATGCTAAAGAGTTTTGTCATTAAAAACCATTATTGTCATCCTCCTTCATCTTCATGCTATACGTAACAGAATACGTATATAGACCTCAATATGAGCTGTTAGCTCGCTGGACAGATCACGGCTTTGGCTCTGGATAGCTGCGATCTGTTCCACTTCACCTGGGGGTTTACTCCTCTTGCTTCATCCATTTCCCTGAACGACGAGTCAATTAAGGCGTGTGACCAGGCTGGGGGCTAAGACAGTCGATCCGAGGGAGGTCCCAGATTTCTCTGGCCTGGACTGGAGAGAAGCACTCTCCAGTTGTCTGGAGAGCTTCTCCCTGTGGCACGTTCAAGTCCACCATCAGAGCCTTCTCTGCTGCCCGTCCAGCACAGAGCCTTCACCGCTGGTCCCGTCCAGCACAGAGCCTTCACCGCTGGTCCCGTCCAGCACAGAGCCTTCACCGCTGGTCCCCGTCCAGCACAGAGCCTTCACCACTGGTCCCGTCCAGCACAGAGCCTTCACCGCTGGTCCCGTCCAGCACAGAGCCTTCACCGCTGGTCCCGTCCAGCACAGAGCCTTCACCGCTGGTCCCGTCCAGCACAGAGCCTTCACTGCTGGTCCCGTCCAGCACAGAGCCTTCACTGCTGGTCCCGTCCAGCACAGAGCCTTCACCGCTGGTCCCGTCCAGCACAGAGCCTTCACTGCTGGTCCCGTCCAGCACAGAGCCTTCACTGCTGGTCCCGTCCAGCACAGAGCCTTCACCACTGGTCCCGTCCAGCACAGAGCCTTCACCGCTGGTCCCGTCCAGCACAGAGCCTTCACCGCTGGTCCCGTCCAGCACAGAGCCTTCACCACTGGTCCCGTCCAGTCACTCAGAGCCTTCACCGCTGGTCCCGTCCAGCACAGAGCCTTCACCGCTGGTCCCGTCCAGCACAGAGCCTTCACCGCTGGTCCCGTCCAGCACAGAGCCTTCACCGCTGGTCCCGTCCAGCACAGAGCCTTCACCGCTGGTCCCGTCCAGCACAGAGCCTTCACCGCTGGTCCCGTCCAGCACAGAGCCTTCACCGCTGGTCCCGTCCAGCACAGAGCCTTCACCGCTGGTCCCGTCCAGCACAGAGCCTTCACCGCTGGTTTTGTCCAGCCCTGCCGAGCCAGCGTTTCATGTCTCCATGTGGCCTTGCCCTGTCAGCCTCCAGGATGCCCAACGGCAAGAGGTTGCGCCTATTTGGGAGGGCGCGTGATGTTACATGTGTGTTCTTGTGTTTCCCCTGCTTAGTGTTTTTAGTTCAGTCCTGTGTTCCAGTTATAATAATTAATTACATGTATATAGCACTTTTCTCAGCATTTAAAGCACTTTACATAGAAGGGGGAATCTTCTCAACCACCACCAATGTGCAACATCCACCTGGCTGATGCGACGGCAGCCATATTGCGCCAGAACGCCCACCACACACCAGCTTACTGGTGGAGAGGAGACAGAGACTATTGCAATAATACTATTTGTTCAAATACTACTGCACTGTAAAATTAACAGCTGTGTATTTTATGATAATAATAATATGTATTATTAATATTCAAAATATTTTAGTTATTTAATTATTTATGTATTATTTACATTTAAAAAATTAAACAAATCAGTAAAAATATTATAGCATAAAATAAAAAGCTGAGTATATAATAATATAATAATAACAACAATAAATATTATTATTATTATTATTTCAAAATGATCATGTAGGAATATCCTACACATCCGACTTTGGAACAAATTGGAGAGAATGGGGAAGCCTTAGACGAAGATGACAGGTGTGTGGGCACAAGACGTGATCGTGTTAAGACCAGAGATGAAACTGGAGATTTGCGGGGAGCCTGCCAAGAACAAAGCCAATATGCCAAGAAACAGAAAACTCTGTTGACACACACACCACAGTATCACAGTACTATCAGCAACAACACAAGTTTCTCACAGGTGGCCAGCCACTGCAGTGTTCAAAGGAGCCTATCAAAAGACAGTGTCAGGCAGACTCCGGGATATTTAGACAGAATTAATCAAATTCAAGCTCTATGCAAATATTTCTAAGCTTCTGCAGATTTGAAAACTGGTTCTGTATGTAGTTGAATACAGTAAACCAATAGCTCTAGAAGACTTTTGCATAATTCAGACTAGCGCTTTATCTTCATATCTCAAGGCTGCTTCATGCATCGGCAAACTTGGAGATAATCTCTCAATCAAAACTCACCATTTTGCTGCATAAAGTATATTCTAACAGTGATCAGGTTGGCACGAAATAAGGATCAGTCAGTCAAACACTCGCCATGAAAAAAGCTACTTGAGAGCAAGAGAGTATACATTTCTACCAGAAAGACTCAGGAGACAAAATGACATAACAAGGCATTCATTTATTAACAGGCCAGCAAGAAAGTATTATGTTTTGAGATTCTTTGGCGTAGGCCCTGTCCGTAGCTCATAATCAGAGGGTTACAGAAACAGCATTTCCTACCTGAAAACGAAGGCAGGGGACCAGCCGACCCCTTGGGAGGTATGGGCAGGGGCCATCTTGGTTGTGGTGGGAATGTTGTGAGAAGGATGAAGGTGAATGTTGGTGTTGTGATGTCTGTCTGTTTTTTCCAAGTCTTTGTGCATTTGGTTCAGTCCTGTTCCCTGTTTTCCCACCCCTCGTTTGAGTTCATGTATACCATGCCCCTGGTTTTCTTGTTTAGCTTGTTTGCCCTTGTATTTAAGCCCTGTGTTTCAGTCAGTCCTGGTGAGTTCTTGTGTTGTTACTGTTGATGTTGGTTGTTAAAGTGTGTTGTGTGTGGATCCTGCTTTCTCCTTGCTTCTACCACATTGTGACAGTAGGTACTCGCTGTGGCCGCCCGAGGGGTCTTTGCTGGCGATGACTGACGTGGATTCTCTGTGCAGGTGACGAGTGAACACGAAGACAGGATATCTGGATCAGGAGAACATATGGAAGATGGACAGAAGACTGGAGACTTGACGAGATAATCACATGTAAGAAGAGTGGTAAGCAGCAACTTTGACAAGACCAGACACTGAGGCCCTGTTTACACTAGAATGCTCGCGGGTGAAAACGTAAAAATATTTTATCGGATGTGCCTTTCGGGGCTTAAAAACGTAAAAAAGTGAAACCACCCTCCAAAGTGGAAATCTTTAAAACGCTCCACCGCCGCGTTCCCGTGTAAACGGTAAAACGCAAAGGTTTGCTTGACAGTGAAGGTTGTATGCAGGCGCGCGGGCTTTGTGTTGTTGTAGTATGCACTCATTGAACACATTGAATTTCACAGACTTTTGCGTCACCATCTGCACGCGGATTTCACACCCAAAACGCTCGTCTAAACGCAGAATAAAAAGTGATAACGCAACGCCACTTTTGCGTTTTCTCTTCAGAATCGTTTCCGTGTAAACATGTGTAAAGTGTGTAAATGCAGGTGCAGCGAGTCAGTAATCTGGTGATTGTGAACGAGTGGGCGGGTCCTGGTGATTGGGTAATGATTGGGGCTGTGAGGGTGTGGCTGACTCTGTGACAAAAAATATTGTAACTTCAGTTTCATGCTGACTTTAAAGGCCTTCATACAAAGTGAAAGTTTTTTTTTCTATTATCAAAAATAACAACAGTGTAATCCAGGACTAAGCTTAAATAGAGTCTTGAAAACAGTCCTAAAGTGTAATTCCAGAAGGTAAAATTAATTTCATGCTAGTGGCTGTTGGAATAATGCAAAACGAGGATTTTGATTAATGCAAGCTCATGGCAATGTTTGCACACATGTTATAATTTAAATTGATATTAGTTTCATTAAAGCAATGGGAAATAAACATAAGGGTAGCCTTATTCTCAGAATGTCTGTAAGGTAGAGGCCTGATATGATGTATATGGTGAGAAAAGCAATAAACATGAAAGAAAAAAGTCAAGGAAAACCTTAATGAAGTTTCTAAAACATGATGGAAATGCATTCCTTTTCATACGAGTTCCTGTAAAAAAAAAAAGAGGAGGCGATGTTTAATATTCCAGGAATGAATCGATGACTTCACACCTCTCCTTCCGCTCTGCTGAGCTTCTATTTCTTATTATGCATATCATTTTGCATCTGAATCCACTGCCTTTATTAGTATCCTGGGGATAGGAAACACACAGAAACCCTTATACCCAAACTCACAAAGCATCAGATCAGAACTCACCTGAGCAGCGATACTTACATGTGTCATGAATATTTTTATAAGAAGCACTGCGAGTAATTTACTCCTTAGAAACAAGAGCTTAGTTTAATATGTTAAAAATGAAACGTGTTCTTGCTTTTATCTGTTATTAAAACTAATTATGTAAGCTATGATAGTACTAAAATTATTGCTTTAATGCTCCATTGCCCCTAATTTCACCATGTTGGTTCAGGGTCAGTGTGGCCCTCCTTACTCATTAACTAAAATGTATTAAGTATATATAAATGTATACTATAAATGTAACTATAAAGCGCCATTACAATATGTTCTTTCTTTTATTCTGTTCTTGTCAGGGTCTAAATTCCCTCAACAGCTGCTGCTATGACAAAGTAGTCGCAAAACATCAGATTTGGGTAGCTATTTAATCCATCTAGTCCTCTGGCACTCAGTTTAGACTCTAAGCCAGTGTAGCTGTTTGTCTTTGCCTCTGCCACAGCGTTCACGGTTCATTTACTGCCAATAACCGTGCACATAATCTCACCTAGCATGCACAGGGAGAGTCTCCATCGTTCTAACATGGCCATTAATGATTTTAGCATGTGACAGTAATCCATACTGGGGTAAATTTATGGATCTCACTAGGCATACTGTCTACTTATTCATTTTATTGTGTGCTGGGGAGATAATTGCCCATTGACTGCTCATGTACCCTCTGCAGTGAGAAAAGTAATAGCAATTCTGGGCTCAACCATCTGTATGCACAAAACCTACAGGTAATAGGCACATTCTTTTTATTGTTTTTTTTTTTTTTTAAATATGCTTATTATTTTTTTTGCACTGGATCTAACAGGCTTTTACTGGCATCTCATCTAATTTAATAGACAGCAGTGTTATTTTAACATTTATATACTATTATAGTATTTATTAATATTTTGAGTTAGATTTTATTATGGTTTAATTTTTGTTAATTATTTGTGATTTTTTTTTTGTGTCATATAGCTTTATTTTACACATACAGAACACATTAGCAATGCCTTGGCATCACATGCCATGTCCTCTCACATTTTTTTCCAGAAAATCATAAAAGAGTTTTTAATATCTTGTTCCTAATTAAAAATTGGCAAATGATTGACAAATAAAAATGGTAATGGTAATTGTGGAAACTATTGTACATTGCTTTTTCATGGCAATGCTTGTTTATGGGTATCAAATCGCAAGACATTTTGGATGCTGGGGTCTCATGCAACAAAGCTGCCCCTAATGGACCCCTAATAACATTACTGACATTCCATGCACGAGCCAATTAGACATGCTAATTGCTTAAGTAAATCACTCCCTTGGACTTTATTCCCAGTGCCGTTTGCTATCACACACTCCTCATACATTATTAAAGTGCAATTCAGAATGTGAGGCTTTCCTCTCAGCAATACCGAAGACAGTGTTCAAAGATATACACCGTAGGTCTTTATTTCATCTGGAGATGTTGAATTAAAACGGCAACTTCAAATCCAATGGAATCAAGTTTCAAATCCAGACCACAGTGATTTAGCTGAGCTGAGCACATTCATTCCATGTTAAGTGAAGTTCAATCAAAAAAGTATTCCCCTTTAAAAGACTGACACCTTACAAGCTGAAGCAGTCCTGTAGATTTATTTAGTATTGCTGCAGGCTTAAGACAGACTCACTCAAAATGATTTGGGTATATGATTTCATTTCTATCTTGCCTTTACTTTTCTCTCTATTCTTCACGCTCACTCGCTGTCTTTCTCATGAAATCAATTTTACACATCCTGCCAGGCGATTAATTGAACTTCATGATATTTATGGTACAGAAGATTTACCCTGCATACAGTCTGTCTTTGGCTGATAAGCACAGGGTGGTGATGGCGCAGTGGATAAGACACATACCTTTGGTTTGAGAGACCTGGGTTCGAATCCACTGTGAGACACCAATGTGTCCCTGAGCAAGACACTTAACCCCTAGTTGCTCCAGAGGTGTGTGACCTCTTATATAGCAATTGTAAGTCACTTTGGATAAAAGCGTCAGCTAAATGCATAAATGTAAATAAGATGAATGGAGAGCAGGTACTTTAACAACAGCTTAGTGAGACGTCAAAAATGACAGTGAATGACAAGCAGCAGCAGACTTTAGATAATATTAATATATACATACACTACCGGTCAAAAAGTTTAAGATCGATACGATTTTTTTTTTAAAAGAAGTCTCTTCTGCTCACCAAGGCTGCAATTTTTTGACAAAAAATACACAAAAAACACAGTAATATTGTGAAATAATATGACAATTTAAAATGCCTTTTTTATGTTAATATATATTAAAAAGTAATTTATTCCTCTGAAAAAAAGCTGAATTTTCAGCATCATTACGCCAGTCTTCAGTGTCACATGATCCTTCACAAATCCCTCTAATATGATGATTTTATGCTCCAAAATTAGAATCTTTTCTAACATTATAAATGTCTTTACTGTAACTTTTGATCTATGTAACTCATCCTTGATGAATAGAAGTATTGATTTCTTATTTATTTCCCCCAAAAATAAAATACAAATTCTTATTGACCCCAAACTTTTTAAAGGGTAGTGTTTAATGTAACAAAAGCTTTCCATTCCAGATAAAAGCTGTTCTTTTGAACTTTCTAGTCATCAAAGAATCCTGAAATAAAAATGTAAAAAACTGTTTTCAACATGGATAATAATCATACAGGTTTTTGGAGCATAAAATCATCATTTTAGAGTGATTTGTGAAGGATCATGTGACACTGAAGACTGGAGTAATGATGCTGAAAATTCAGCTTTTTTTCAGAGGAATAAATTACATTTTAATATATATTAACATAAAAAAGTCATTTTAAATTGTCATAATATTTCACAATATTACTGTGTTTTTGTGAATTTTTTTGTGACTTCTTTTAAAAACATAAAAAATCTTACCTATCTTAAACTTTTGACTGGTAGTGTATATACAAACAAAAAATATATACAATAATAATGCAATGACAAATATTATATATATATATATAAAAAAATATCCCAAATGGCTTCTATAAAGGGCTTATATTAAAAAAAATAGATTTGAAATTCAATAATATACATATAAATTATATACATAAATGGGTGATGAACATGGAACTTGTTCTGAAAGGTTTACTAGAATCAGTCCAGTACTTTTCAATTGAAAGGAAAAATAAATTGGCATATTTAAAGGTTGTAAATTGTGTATTTGTACTTTCTAAAACTTCTGAAAGATGTAATTAGAAATGTCATAAAAGTTTGATTAATATATTTGTATATATTCATACTTAAATATACATAAACTACTGAAATGTTCAGCATGTTATTCTTGTTAATGACTTATAAATGAAAGATGTTAATTCTTTCCTCATTTTGCTATCATAACACCAGTGATTAATTTCTGGTGTCACCCGTGTTCACACAGCAGGACACCTTGGAAAAATTACCCTTCATTCACTATTCGTGGGTGTATGGATCCATATGCTACAAAAATATGTTCATCTTTAAATGGAAAGCACCATTTTGCATAAATTTACTGCTTTTTTCCCTTTACATTTAAGGGCACTTTACACCTTTGTACCATGACAACGCTAGCGGTACTTCATGGTAAAAAAAAAGAAAAGTTCAAGTGCATGAGTGCCAACTGTCAGTGAGGTTAATATGGTATCTGTCCTCCTCTGTGCTCAGTGTGACAATGTGCTGATTGTAATTGCTGAGCACTAATAACAAGGAGGTGCGGCTGTGACTGTAGCACTAATTAACTCTCTGATGCAGATTACAGAGGGAGAAGAGAGAAAAACACGCACCCTCCTCTCGGCCCCAAGAAGCAACTTCTAAAACATTTCATACTTATAATAACTAGAACTCATGCATACAACACAGGTAACCCTCATTACAGATGTTTATAACATGTCTCACTGGATTACTTGATCCCAATAGTAGTCAGTACATTCGAAGTCATTGAATTGCTTACTCAACATTCAATAAACACTAAATTCACAGAACACAGAAATCTTAATACTACATTTGAATAAGCATTTACTTTGCAATTTTTAAAAGAGAAGGTTCTGGACAGTATGGATGTGTTTATATGAATGAAATCTGTGCGTATCACTGTTTTGTTTCATAAGGCAAACAGTTGCTTCACTTCACTACCATTTACAACTTCTCCTATAAAAAAACTTCTAAAGTGTCCATCAGACGCCCACTTCAGAAGCTCACCGGAAGTAGATGGTCACTTAGGAATTTTTTCACCAATTCTGTTATATTAATACTATGAATTCAGACCTACTACTCGTGAAATTTTGCCTGCTATATAGTAGGGAAGCAGAACCTTTATAAGTGAGTCACTGAATCATTCACTGAACCAATTGTGATGCGATCTGGGACAACCGTTGGATGTCGAATGTCAACCAATTTGGCTTTTCGTAAAATTATTATTCTATAACATCTTGCCTGTCATCTCTGAATATATCCTGGCAAAATTTACTACTTTAGTGCAGAAAAATTGTGATTTATAGTGGCAAGCTGAAAACTACTTATACTATAAAGAATAATGATATTGTAGGGAGAGTAATATTCCTAGAAATTCGTATATTGACAAAATAACTAGCTGCAATCATGTTCTCAGTGTTATTGTTTGTATTTATGAAATTGTGAGCCCAAACTGCCATTTTGCTTAATTTTCTAGGGGAACTTTGGATGAGACCATGCTGCTTCAGCTGTTCATTTAAAATAATAAAAGCCATGATAACTTTTCCCCAAGCTCAGATATTCTTTTGCACGAATTAGGCATGTGGACAATAGCTGAACAAGCTTCTGTCACAATGGAAATGATAGCTTTGGGTTCCACAGACGCCAGATCACCCATCAATGGAAATGCATATTTCAGAATATACCCCATGTGAAAGCTAGTTTGAAACCACAATTCTCCCCCTGATAGCAGAAGAGCTCATTAAAAAATCATGTGTGCTGCTTTAATTTGTAATATAAAGCTGAGAAAGGTTCCACATTACTGAGCCTCGTGACATTTATGTGGGTGTGCGGTTGGTGTTGTAGAAATCAAATTGTCCCTGGCGATGTCATTATGTGACAAGCCGAAGCTCTCAGTCCACAAGGGTCAGTTCTGTCCGTTGTCAGGGGAATACGCTCAATCTCACTCAATGAAGCTGTTCGTTCACTCGTTAAATCTAATTTAAGGACCCATAATAACGTTCTAACAGACCAGGCAGAAGAATAACTCCACACAATTGCCTAAGATAAGGCATATTTTTTTTCAAGACACATTTTAGATGAGAAATAGGATGACTAAGCTCTATACAAATGGTAGAGAGTCCCATTTGGTCTGTAATGTAGTTTAGGCCAATATTGACATAGATTCCTATTATAAGTATTGTGTGTGTGATGGTGTGTGTGTATTTATGGTACGGCCTTCTTGTCAGGGAGGTTTCATATACGCACAATTCAGAGATAAAGAGACTTTTAATCACCATTAAGAACACACAGGAGAAACAGAACTACAACTACACTTAATACAAACAATATTGGACAGAGAACTAACTCAAACTGAGGGCTTAAATACAATTCAATTATCATTTAGGTGTGGGGTGAGTGTGTATTATACGTTTGGGTAGAATTAGTGGTGTGGATTGTGTGTGTATTATACTTTTGGGTAGAATTAGTGTGGTGGGGTGCGTGTGTATTATACGTTTGGGTAGAATTAGTGGTGTGCGTGTGTATTATGGTGTGTTCACACCGAACGCGAATAGAGCGTCAAATACGCGTCTATCGTGTCTCAGTTCAGACGCTTGAACATTCGCTTGAGTTCAAATTTTTCAACTTGCACGGAAGACATTCGGGCAAACGCGTCGCCCAATTCGCGTCATTCGCAACGCCCTGCACGAATGATGCGTCTATTCGTGTCTTTGCATTGACTTTGTATGTAATCTACTCGCGCATATAATTAAATTCACATTCGGTGTGAACACACCATTACACGCAAATGAACTGCGTATTAAATGCACGCGAAAAACTGCGTCTCAAATCCACGTGAAAACTCATTTTCGTGAATAAATTACAAAAAATACACAATGCCTGTTATAGAGACGCATTTACGTGAGAACAGGCTGGTCACACAGAGCCAAATAACAACCAAAATGTTTTTTTTTTAACAAAAGTTGAACTGTGTCCCTTTAAATGAATCATTTTATGTAGGTAAAAGTTTAGAAATCTTTGTTAGAAATCTTAGAAATCATGTTTATGAATCTGACAACTGGTCAGAACCTTTGCTGGGGACAAGGTTTCTCAAACAGAATTTCTCAGCAGGCTTCTTGTTTATTATTAAATTATGAAAAACCATTGGCCCTTAAGGAAAAATACCTTTTTTAGTGGCCAATTTATTTTCAAATAAATTAATTTGCATTCGTTATGTGGAGGAATTCAATTATCATCAAAGCTCAATGTGTATGGAAATAAGTGTGTGTTCTTGAGAAGCTGCTCAGAACCGGAAACCGTTATTATATAAAATGAGATGCATACATTTGCCTCATTAAATAAACTTTTAATTAACCTCAGTGGTTATAAATAAAACCAAACTATTACATATATTCAACATTATATGAATTCATAAACATTTCTCACTCTCCAAAGTTGCATGCGGAAAAGGATTTATGTGTAAGCGAATGCCAATATGTTGATATGGTACAATTTAATGTCGATGCAAAATGTGTGACAGAATCACACTTATACTAAATACTAATGTGATCATGTTATGCTGTCGTTTTGTATATTTAATGTTTACCTAATTGTTTGCTATGGCATTATGATTCAACAAATCCACCATAAGAATAATAAATGCCTTGTCTCATGATTCTTTTTTGGTACAAATATTAAGTAGGGCTCTGTTCGTGCCTTAGGCTATATTCTGACTTTAACGGGAAAGAAACATAAACTCTTCTCTCAAGCAATTATGCAAAAAAATGAGAGTGAACAAGGTCATCAATTATTTATCATACTTTACCACAAATTATTCAATCTACTACACATGAAAAACAAATAACAAAACTCTCAAGTAGCCACTAACACACTAGCCATTACATCTGGTCCTGCCCTTTCGGTGAGGGCTAACACCTCACCACCGCATTACAAACAGCACAAGCATTTTGCTTTGTGTATTGACAAAGGGACATTTGACAGCATTGAAACTCTCCAGGACTCCTGCTTTTACAGCAAATCCTCCTCGTGTGGCGAGATCTGTTAGATGGCAAAGCTGTCATATCTTGCCAACACGCCTCAGTGCTTTGTGTTTGTATCTGATCCAAGCAAAGAGTTACAACCAGAACAGAGAGAGTTATGTCAAACAGATGTACTTGATATGTTGACACTAGGTTGACACGGTTCCCATCGCTTCTGTTCTGTGGATGTTCTGACAAAACAATTTACAGTTTTGGGAAACTGCTTTGAAACTGTAGAATGTCAAAATACAAGCTATGTAAAATTTAGTTAGATCACCGTCAATATATTTAATTTTATTTTTTGTTGAAAACAAAAGTTACTTACAAAAAGTTTGTTAATTGAAACAATTTAAGGGCGCAATATTATTAGAAAGCAGTATTTTTCTGGCCCCAAAATATGGTTTATTTGTATTAATTAAACATACGACATACCCTCCTTTCATAATTCAAACTTTTTAGTATTCCTCAATCAATTAATTATTATGGAAGCTTGTTTCTGCCATAGAATGAAAAATATAAAAGGTTGCGACTTTTTATCTCATAATTCTGACTTTTTTTCTTACAATTGCGAGTTACTTCTCGCAATTCTGACATTATTTCTCAGAATTGCGAGATGAAAAGTCAGAATTGCGAGATATAAAGTCAGAATTGCATGATATAAAGTCACAATTGCGAGATATAAAGTTAGAATTGCGAGTTTCTCGCAATTCTGACATTTTAGATCACGCAATTTTGACTTTATATCTCGCAATTCTGACTTTATATCTCACAATTCTAACTTTCCATCTCGCAATTCTGAGAAATAATGTATAATTCTCGCAATTGCGACTTTATATCACACAATTCTGACTTTATATCTCGCAATTCTGACTTTATAACACGCAATTGCGACTTTATATCACGCAATTCTGACTCTATATCTCGCAATTCTGATTTTATAACTCGCAATTGCGACTTTTTATCACGCAATTCTGACTTTTTATCTCGCAATTCTGAGAAATAAAGTCAGAATTGCGAGATATAAACTCGAGTTTCTCGCAATTCTCACTTTATATCACGCAATTTTGACTTTATATCTTGCAATTCTGACTTTATATCATGCATTTCTGACTTTTATTTTTTTATTCAGTGGCGGAAACAAGCTTCCATACATTGTAAACAATACAACAAGAAAACAATTACTTCTTCTGTAATTGTTCAGTCTAATATCAGTAGAGTTTTATATTGTTGCGACAGGTAGAGTTCCATCTGTGCTAGACATAGGTCGCTATAAAGAGCCTAATGTGTAATAATGATTGGTGAAACATGCATGCATTTAAAGGAGTAGTTCACTTTTAAAAAATCTTTTGCTGATAATTTACTCACCCCATGTCATCCAAGATGTCCATGTCTTTATTTCTTAAGTTGAAAAGAAATGAAGGTTTTTGATGAAAACATTCCAGGATTTTTCTCCATATAATGCACTTTACTGGTAACCAAATGGTCCAAGGTCCAAAAGACAGTTTCAGTGCAAACTGTTCAAAGGGCTTTAAATGATTCCAGACGATGAATGAGGGACTTATCAAGCGAAACAATCGCTCATTTAAAATAAATAAATAACTAAAAGTTTAAGTTTTATAAGCTCAAATGCTCACCTTGCTCTGTAACGCGATGCACGTTCGTGACTCTCCTGTTCAAACCCGTTCATCAAAATAAACGGATCTTTTCCGAGTCAATTTGTTTGTTTTCGTTCGTTGAATGAACCAAATGACTCGGCAAAAGATTCGTTCATTTAGATAAGCGAGTTCGAACAGGAGACTCACAAACTTGCGTCACAGAACAGAGCAAGGTGAGCATTTGAGCTTATAAAACTTAAACTTTGTTATTTATTTATTTATTTATTAAATGAGCGATCGTTTCGCTTGATAAGACCCTTATTCATCGTCTGGAATGGTTTAAAGCCCTTTGAACAGTTCGCACTGAAACTGTCTTTTGGACCTTGAACTGTTTGGTTCCCACTTAAGTCCATTATATGAAGAAAATCCTGGAATGTTTTCATCAAAAACCTTAATTTCTTTTCGACTGAAGAAAGAATGACATGCACATCTTGGATGACATGGGGGTGAGTAAATTATCAGCAAAAGTTTTTTTTTTTTCAAAAGTGAACTACTCCTTTAAGGGTTAATCTTGAATGGGGTGACAGAATCAGAACTTAAAAAAAGTAAGAAAAGTAAGATACTGACTTTTTGAATCAAAGTGTTTTTGGTTTTACATCATCCAAGGTGCAGAAAAAAAATCGCTGTTCTCTCAAAAGAAAAAGTGACATTAATCATGATGATTTTGTTTGGCATTAAGGCACATTGGAGAAAGTCTCTACTGCATTATTAAATGTGACTGTAATTGCATTTGATAGAGGAGGGTCAGTCCCTGCTTTTTAAAATCAACTTCACAGTGTCAGAGTCAGCGGCTTCTGTCACTGTCACTGTTTTAAAGAAAGAGTTTATACTGTTTAATGACTTTCTTGGTAAAAGTCTCATCTAAATCCAGACACCCTCTATTCAAAGATGTTGCACAGATAGGATACACTGGAAGTCAACCTCACTTCTCGCTGCTGGTTTTGCATGTAATTATTTGAATCCATTATTTGTAATTTTAGATAAAGCAGAATGATTGACAACTAAGGTTTAAAAAGAAGGATGGTGATGAAGCTTAGTGGTTAAAGATCTGGTTTAGTCAAAAGTTCAAATCCCACTTACTTCAACTGTGCCCTTGAACAAGAGAATTCACTTCAGCAAGGCACTTAACTTTGAATAATTCAACTAAATGACAAATTATTACGGTTAGGGAAAAAAAAAAAAAAAAGATTTTTTTTAGTTAAAGTTATTCGCCATTTTTTAAATTACATGATCAATCTTTGGCTCTGTGCCAGTGTTTCTGCACTCACATATTAATCTACAAAAGTCCTATTTTATGTTTGCAATTAAATGTTACGGATTAAATGATGAGATAACCGAGTGATGAGTTACACAAGCAAGTGATTTGATTATTTTTGGTTAATCAAAAACACACAGCATGATCAGTATAGTCCGATTCATTAACAATTTAACAAATGTCTCTGAGTCCTTGTTTTTAATCATTCAAAAAACTTTCTGCACTCTTCATGAGTTTATAATTATAACAATTTTACACATGAAACACAACTTGCTTCGGCTGGTATCTGCAGGGGAGTATTATATTTGTTGATTAAACTATATTTCGGGCACTGTTGATAATTTTGTTAATTTAAAGAGGCTATATGCAGCTTTTCCCCAAAATAAATGTAACAATAGCCTTTTTATTTTACCATTTATGACTCAAACATCTCCTGATGAGCATACGGACACCTTGTCCGCTCACAGTGGGTGCACCTATAAGCCTGTATCCTATTTTTCCTATTTTCTGTCGGGTCGGACTTTTCCCGCGCTGTCTGCGGATGTGATGTCAAGCGCGTTCATGTTAAACGTTTCAGATCACTCTGCCATCACCGCTAGTCAGCAAGTAGCCTACACTCGAGTCGCAAGCAGAACAATTATCTCAAACAATATATGTATTTGACTGTTCTTACCTGTGTAAACATAATGTTGACCTCCATGTCAGCGGATGACGTGCACGTACGAGCACGCGCTGCAAGCAGAAAGGAAGAGCAGTTCTGTTTTTGGGCCACATGGTGTCAGTTCGAGAGTTTAAATTTGAGGAAAACGCATGTAGCCTCTTTAATATAATGTCCCATGTAATAAGATTCACCGTATGATTTAAAGATGAGAAAGTTCAACCCGATCTCACGACCAAGTCGTACAAATTCGACGAATGATTAAAAAGTGGCTAATTCGTAACAATTCATACGACCTCACTCGTACGAATTAGTACGATTTTGCTAAATCGTATATATTTTACGAATTGGCCAATTCGTATGAATTCGTACGAATGACCTACCCCTTACCCCGCCCCTAAACCTAACCATCACGTGGGTTTAGACAAATCGTACAAATTCGACACGAGTGAGGTCGTTAGAATTAGTACGAATTTAGACACTTTTTAATCATTCGTCGAATTCGTACGAATTGGGCGTGAGATAGTGTTGGAAAGTTTATTTCAAATATGAGATTAAAAAAATGGACATTATAGCAGAAATATCCCCAAATGATTTAAAATTGATTTGGAGTTGAATGGGAAAATCTGTATCCATATACAAATCAGTAGGCCTACAATAACAACAACAATAAAAATAATAAATCATCTAAGAGGACAGGGTTGCAAAAAAGGAGAAAAACCAATGATATTACATTACTCATGCCCTACAGTTTAGCTGCAAGCCCTTGCCAAGTGTAAATGAGTCCCCAGAGTGTAAATATCCCACTAGCTCTGCTTCCATTGCTGTTATTAGAACTATATGAGTACATGTTAGCCATACAGAGAAAGGACCGTGATGATCGAGCAATGCCTTGTTAATGGAATTTAACTTAAGATTTGCGAAATATATGGCGTATATAATACGGCCAAATCTACAGATTTAAGAGTCTATAGAGTCCTTTTTTTGTGCCAGGAACATGTCTCTAGCAAAGCGCTTTTGGGCCAAATTGGTAATATATGCTAGTCAGTTGAGGACAGTGCATGGGTCTGCCCTTAATGGATTATTTCCTGAATGCCTCGAAGGAATAATGCAGCATTCTGGTGATAACAAGGGGAGGTTAATGATTAAAGTCTGGTCAATTGTGCAGTCACCATCTGTGTTTAACTAGGCATGCAGTCTCTGTTATCACTGTTAAAAATCTGTGTGTGTGTGTGTTAGACAGACTATACGGAGATTACCGAAGGTAGGGGGCAGCAACGCTTCAGTCTATGTAAATAGTCCACCTGCTTTGTTTTTATATACACTGCTACACATGCACATACAGACACCGGCACACATGCTGCCAAGAGAGTTGTGCTGACACCATAAAGCCAGAGAAAAGGTTTAAACAACCACCAGTGATGCTGTTAATCACAGTCAATCTCCTGTGCACCACGCTTCACAAAGCCTGAAGAACATCCAGCGTCCTCAATCCCTCGGCACCCGCAACATCTGCCTTCTCCATAGCACTCATGAGATGAATGCAGTATACACCTCATCCTACTCTATTATTGCAACCTTTGCTCATTCTTCCTCAAAATGTAGAATTACTAAATCATTTGTGCAACATCCCTTCAGCCAAGGTTGATTCATCCCGTCAGTGTGCTCTGGAGAATCTCTTATTTGCATTATATGTTGCAGCCCAACATTGTATTTGCATAAATAAGGAGGGGGCCTAGTCTGAAACCACACTGAAAATATGGGATAAAATATAGGCAAGTATTAGGATTATTGAAATAAAATGAAAAGTCGAATGAAGATGCAAGTGTAAAGAAATGAATAATAAATAATTAAGATTCTGCAAGTCCAACTCTTTAAAGGGTAACTAAACCCCTGGTCAGAGCCTGACTCCCCCACTGGCAATATTTGAAAAATTCTGGAAAAGTGGAGGGGGGCGTGCACATGAGACGCATCTCTTTGTATGGAACTTGCTTACGTCACCAACAACCGCTGTGTCACGTACCACCGCAAACATCCAATAGGAAAATTCAACTGCAGTAGCCACCGTTCAACCTGAAGAGGGCAGCACTAAGACGTTTTTACACCATATATTGTAGAAATAGAACACTATAAACATGCCAAAAAAGTTACTCGAATCAATGACTGGTATTAATACAGATCCATTCTTACAGATCATTAACTAAAAAAAGTTGGTTAAGTGTTTAGTTACTCTTTAAATACAGATTTATACAGATCAATGAATATTTTTTTAAATGTTAAAAAATGCAAAAAAGAATACAAAATACCAAATTCAAATGTAAATTCAACTTTTTAACAATGCTAATGCTTAGCATTGCAGCTTTTTATTGAGCTGTCCTTACAATCAGTACAAATTCGTATGATTTGTCTAAACCCACGTGATGTGTAGGTTAAGGGCGGGGTTAGAGGTAGTTTGTTACGAATTCATACGAATTGGCCAACTCGTAAAATATGTTACGAATTATTGGCTATCCCGATTCACAAACAAATGAGTTGATAATTTTATAATAATTCTACACTTTGTTAAATAACAGATTCACACAAGAAATGCAACTTAAAGTTTACTTTAGTTGCTATCTAGAGGGCAGTGTTTATTATTTTTGTTAAAACGCGACTATTGCATAATCTGGGCACTAATGATGATTTTTTTTATCAATATTTTTGGAATGTCCCATGTTAGATGGTTCTTTGTACAAGTTTCTGAGACAGTTTCTGTGGATGATTTACACTTGCGTTTGAGAAATACAACGTGTAATGCAACGTGTAATTGGTAGCCTGGATGCCAGCCTGAACTCCGCCCACAAAATTTTTTGGTCGGGCCAATCGGTTCCTTGCCACTGTTGCCTTGCTTTTGGCTTGCTTAGTTGTTTTTGTTTTATATACAACAATATTATTGATCTGTGTTGTACTACTTTCATGTTATCACTGTGAAGCTGCTTTGATGCAATCTGTATTGTGAAAAGCGCTATATAAATAAATGCGACTTGACTTGACGTAATCATCACGTTATCAAAGAGAGCTAACTGGTTTCACTCAAAGATGACTGCAGCTGGAGAATTGAGATGTATAGATTCCGCTGTCGCGTCTGTTTTTAAAATTAATCGACAGCGCATTAATTTTAATTGACCAACAGAAAACTGCAATCAAGGCATTTGTCGATCGAAAATATATTCAGCAAAAGTGTAACTTATCAGCTGGCTCTGACGGTCGCTAAGTTAAGAAGATGGGACGTAATGAAAAGCCTGTGGTCGTTGTGGTTTCTCCTTTGGTCACACTCATGAAGGACCAAGTGAAAGAAGCAACACTCGTTATTTTACTTCTAAAATAAGTAAGTTCTGTAGTTGACAACTATGCTATGCAAAGTAGTTGACTTACTGTGTTGCTCTGATTGGTTTTAGGTCTATCCGACTATCCAATTGAGTGCAGAGGGTTTTTTTTTTCCTGGTTTGGTTAAGACACGCCTCATAATCAAAGGCTTACGGAGCAGTCTCAGACTCATTTTCTGACCAGAATATGCTGAGTATGATGAAGTCAGGCTAGGAAATTGGTATTGCATTAAAAAGAATGCAAAATGGAAGCATTTTCCCTTGTGGTCCAAGACTGTGAACCTGTAGTAAAAAGTAAAAAAAAAATAAATATATATATATATATATATATATATATAATTTATGTATATATATATATATATATAATATATATATATATATATATATATATATAATATATATATATATATATATATATATATATATATATATATATATATATATATATATATATATATATATATATATATATATATATATATGAAGAGTTCAGATGCAAAAGCCTCTAAATGCCATTTGAAATTTTCTTCTAAAATGACCATTTTTATCAAGCTTGTATATTTAAGTTCAGTAATTTCACTTAAATGACAATGAAGATTACCTATTAATTGTCATTTAAGTGAAATTACTGAACTTAAATATACAAGCTTGATAAAAATGTTCATTTTAGAAGAAAATTTCAAATGGCATTTAGAGGCTTTTGCATCTGAACTTTCTATATATATATATATATATACATATATATATATATATATATATATATATATATATATATATATATATATATTAGGTGTGATTTTAATTGTAATGCTAATTCATTTTATATCTTTGAACTACACAAGGATGGAAATTAAGTGACCTAAAGGATGGTGAGAAAATCCTTGGAGGATATTTTGTTACTATATGCACAATCAGAATATATATGCCTTGGGAGTCTTGAGGAAATATGCATGAACATTATAAAATTAATGAGCAGCAGGTGATCTGTTCTTGTTACAATATGAGGAAGCCCAGCGGCCTTCAGTGAGATTTGAGTTAATGGGAACCAAGCAGTGAAAATGAAAAGAAAGCAGGAGGATGTGCTCACAGCCTCAAGATAGGGAGCACAGAGAGGATTTTCTCCTTTCACTCCTCAGATTATCCTGCTCAGTAGATCTCAGTGGTGCCTCTCAGCAAACATCTCAGCTGTCTCTCTCACTGTTTCTTTCCTTCATATCCAGACTCACACCTAAGGGCATGTTCAGATCAGTGTTAAAACAACCAGAAGAGAAAATGATTCCCTTATGTTGTTCTAATGTCTGTTGTTGACACCTTTAAATTCGATTTTGTCTTCTATGCAGAGAAAAATCAGTCCTGACAGCCGAATTGAACCATGATATATCTGGCTCATAATGCAATGAGGATGGCGTTGCACAGTATCCACAACCCCCCACACCTCAGGGGTGTCCCGTACGCCATTGGACATATTCTGATTTTATTGTAAAAGAGCTGATATGTATATGCTGGCGGCACCAAAAGACAATTTGAACTGCACGAGCCTGAGCACGTCCTGAACACGGCAGAAATTCCATTTAAAAGATTTGACCTCGCTGAAAGTCACTGTATAATTTGCTCACTGACTATTAGTGCATTCTGGGAAATGTCATCTCAAAATACTTCCTATCATTAAATTCTTGCAATAGATTCTCCCTAAAAGTATGTTTTACAAATCTTTTTAGTTTTTTTAAGATGTGCTAGCAGATGAAGTCTATATCCTGCTGAATTATGAAAAATGTTCTCCTTCAGTAATTGGCGGAGAGAAGAGTTTTATTTTACTTTCTGCTTAATGACAGCCGATGGCCTGAGGCACAAGGGAGAGAAGTTCCATTACACAGACACCTGCAGAGGACGAACATTTTGAGGCTATAGAGACACTGTGTATGAACTCCCCATCTCACCCTCTAATGAGAACAGACTTTTTTGCTGTTTTAATTGCAGACTATGTATGCAGAATATTTTTTTTTTCAGAAGTTCATGAATATGATATGAGGACATTTATTGATGCAGGAACACTTTTAGCTCTTTGCAAAGTAAGCTGAATTTGTAAAGCAATCAAGCATTTTTGGATGAAAATCTGAACAGGTTTTACAAAAACTGTCAGTGCAAATGAAACAGCAAATTGTCTGGCAAGTAGATTCAGTTGCAAATAAAAAAAAAATCTTTATGCAGTACAGTTTCTTTTTTCCAATGAAACAAAACAAGGTGTTCACAGACTTATATAATTATGTTCAACTTGTTGCAATAAAACACTATAGTTCAAACGTAAGCTTTTGTAATGTTTTTGAAGGAAGCTCTTATGCTTACCAAGGCTGCATTTATTTAACCCCTTACCTGTTACCCCCCTTTTTGATAATTGACATTAAAATGCACTATACAAACTTAAATGGTTGTAATTCAAGAATGCTTTGGAATATAGACTTAAGTTTGGTCTTGTTTTAAAGAAAACAATCAGCAGATTATTACTAAAGTGGAAGCACTTCAAAAAATTTAAGTATGAAAAAGTTATGGAAGTTATAATTTACAGTAAATCAAATACACTTTATTAATATATTTTTTAATATGAAATAAACATTTTACAAAATGTGTTTTACTATAAAATTACTATAAAATGAAAGCTATATATCTAACCAAGTTGTCTTCCAAATTTGAAGTTGATATCACAAAAATTGAAGTTCCCATGAGATTTTGATTAGGCGTTATACCAAAAATAGCCACCGGGTGCCATTGAATTCCATTGAATTTAATTGAATGCATTTTGCCATAACAAATTAATACATTTCTATCCAAATATCACTTCTGTCACTAAATATGGAACCTTGAGACTCAGACCTTTCTGACAATATGTGTTTTGTCAAGATTAGAAAAGGTTTTCATAATAAATTATTAAAGATGATGCCCAAAAGGGAAGGGGCCTGAAAAAACGTTTCTATGGTAACGCAACGTCCAATTTCAAAACGGTTTTCACAGGATGAATTCTGAGTTCGTAAGCTTTCAAATGATACCTAATTTATGATAAATACTAAAATATGTGAATAATATATATATATATATATATATATATATATATATATATATATATATATATAGTTTCTGACCTTATATATATTATATATATATATTAGTTTCTGGAGTTTTCTGACCTTTTTGTGACAAAGTTCAGAAACTCCTGTCCTGTAATGACGTTGATTTTTTTGACGTTGAGGCGCACTCTTGTCATAAATTCATATATTACTGTTCTCTCATAATTTGTATGAAAAAAACAGACCTAAAATATCTATTTAGGAGTCTTAGACCTTTCCAATGATAGTTTGTCAGTGACTAGATAGGATTTAATAGTAATATAGTGAAGTAAATTTAGGTTGCCCATATACGGGCAAGTGATATGAAAGAAAACAAAACAATAATATTTACAATTCAAAATATATGCTTTCTATTTGAATATATATTTAACATGCAATCTATTCCTGTGATCAAAGCTGCATTTTCAGCATCATTTCTCCTGGCTTCAGAGTCCCATCCTTCAGAAATCATTCGAATATTTGAAAAATGTTGAAAACACATCAGCAGCAATTCAATTTGTCTTTGAGGACAGTGACCATCAAGGTCACATCCCTGACCATGAGTTCATTTATTATCATCAGCAGCAGTTAGAGTAGCTGTGCTGCATTCCAGTGGTGGTACAGTAAAAGAGATATGACACTAAATTAATGCCCCAGTGAATTGTTCTGAAGCAGGTTTACGAAGTGTTATACTCCTCTAGCTTGTATTTCATGTGCATCTCAGTGGCAAAGACTAAGATTCAGTTTCAGGACGGGAAGGAAGTATTGCAACTGAAGTATTGCATTATTTACAAACCAGTTATCCAGAGTTGTCAGTGATCCATAAGAAAATGTAAGTACATTATTAATACACTATTTAAATGTAAATTTACATCTTGTATTACATGTACTGTATTGCAGATATCAATAATTCAAGATTTTAAAGTACAACATAATTTGAGAATTTATTCTGATTCAAGGGGAATGAGAATACCAAATGCTGACTGGGCGAGAGGAGGAGCTGGGGAGGGAGGATGGTAATTAGCTTCAGAGAAACAGGATAGCTGCTGATAATATTGAAGGAGCTTATATATCAGCCCATTCTCATCCCAAGACGTCATCTAACTGACGCTTTTGACCATCCGTCAACATCCGATGCTTTAGGGCACCCTTTACGTCGGTTAGATGGCGCTATCTAACCCTAACCCTACCCCAGAACTAAACCTACACGCGTCATCGCTAAAGGTAAAGGGTGCCCTAAAGCGTCAGATGTTGACGTATGGTCAAAAGCGTCAGTTAGATGACGTCTTGGGATGAGAATGTGAGGTGTCATATACATATACATGTATATATACAGTGATAGGTGTCATATTCCTATAGGTATATCGTCCCCTTGGAATTATAAGGTTCTATCTGCGTTCTGAGCAGTTTTGAGATATTGAGCTTCAAAGTTTTTGCATTCCATATAGGAAAATGTGTATGGGGAACAAGTTTCTTTCAAACATAAAAATAACAGGGACCCTAAATGTACAAAACACATCACATAATGTAAATAAATTGTCACAGAATAAGAATATGTGAATAACTCAATTTTGACAAAAATGTCAGATAGAACCTTATAATTCCAAGGGATCACCTGAGAGTCAGCTTATGCGAGCTAGACTGACTGTCTAGAACTGACACTATGCTTAATTTTTGTGAGCTCATCTAAAGGATTAATTATGCCTTGTAAAGCATTTACAATGGAGATTTAAAGGCTCATTTATCCCTAAACAGAAAAAGGAAACAAACACAACACAGTGATACAGAACACATAAATATTTAATTAAGCCTTTAAATAAATTGTCCTCACTTTATGATCACACAAAAAAGTTAACTGACCACTGGTAAATGCTTCATAACTACCTGAAGTAACCCTGAATTACAGCAGAAATCATGTTAATAAAGCATTTAATACTAAATGTACCATTGTTAACATAATTATAAATTTATATTATAATCTGTCAAACATGAAGAATGTACACTGTAAAAAAAATCCGTTGAATTTACAGGAAAACCCTGGCAGCTGTGGTTACCAGAATTTTCCTGTTAAAAATACGGTAGCAAGATTTTAGGTTTAACAGACTTTGACCGTATTTAATTTTACAGCAATAAACCGTATTTCATTATCTGATATAATGTTAATTTACTGACCTTTTGAAGTATTAATATCTGTTTTGTTCAATTGTAATACACTGACTGCCAACAATCACAGCCGTAATGAGAGTCAAATGATCAATCAAAGCTCATCATAAGCAGCTCTTCCACAAGAAAGTTCATACTATTATATAGAGGATGCACAGTGTCATTCACACAAACATTAAACAACATCATGGTAACATGTTGAAATTTAAAAAATGCAATAAGTATTAATTTAACAACATTAAATGTAACATAAAACCCTAATGTACATAACTGATTAGAAAAATAACTAAGAAAAATATGAAGAAACAGTTAAAATACATTAAATGTGAAGTGTCACGCAGGGAATTGTGGGAATGTCAATTTACATTTTTTCACTGTAAATTATACAATGACTTCTTCTTTTCACTTCCAAAAACTGTAAATTTAACAGTATTTTACAGTAAAATTACATTAAACGTACCATTATTTATATCACAGTTGTTTACCGTATATAGTAAGGAAACTTTCTGTTAACCAATTAACAGTTTTTCACTGTAGCATTTTTACAGTCTTTTACTGTTAAAATCACAATCATTTTTTACAGTGTAGGCTACATGTCATGGAAAGCAAAATGCTTGTTCTCTTAAACTATACACTGTAAAAAAAGTTAGTGCCTTTAAGTATTTTTTTTAGGTACAATCAACTTGGATGTTTCATCCATTTCAACTTAAATTGCATTAAAATTACTTTAAAAATGAGTAGAATCTTGTATAACTTGTGTGTGTGTGTGTGTGTGTGTGTGTGTGTGTGTGTGTGTGAGCAATGCAAAAAAATTTTGTCATAACCCAGCAAGCAATTTTGCATTTAAAAGAAGATTAATAGACATCCAAACACAGCCCTGATGACTAGCAAGGCAACATTTTGGTCAAAATGTCATAGACATCTAAACCACAGATCAAGACAGACCAGTCATCAATCAGATAACATGTGACCTTAGTGAAATAAACACCTTAGTGAAACTAATCATTGTTGACTTTTGCTTACACATGATGGGATATCATACATCTCACAAGTTTGTCACTCACACTTTCATAGCTGGACTATGGGGTCTATAGATGGTGAAATGGTGGCTAATGCTTGCTGGGAACTTATTGATCATATAATTTTTTTACAGTGTACTGACATGTGTTGAATAAACAAAAATCAATCATGAATTAATAAACAAACTGATTATTCAGAGTAGAAGAGCAAACTAATCGGCTAAGAAAAACACAAACAGCATTGTAAGTCCTTGGTCAAACATACAACCATATTAATCATTCATGTGCCAGTGCATGCTGTAAACTAGTGATGGGACTAAGCATTTCTTCAGGGCAGAACAAACAAAAATGCATTCATCCAAGTCTACTGCTTCTTGATTTGACTTAAAAAGCAGAGTTATCCTAATAGAAAAGCTTTTTGTTGTAGGCTATGAAAGTTGTACTTTGCTAGAGCTCCATAAGTAAACAAAACATAGGCCTAATCAAGTAAATTTTTTGTTGTTTTTTTTCCAACCCAATATGGTTTACGTGATCTAGGAATGATTTTTACAGCGTGGCATACTGAGGATGTATGATGATCGACACAGTCGTGTTAGAAGTAGCAACAACAAGGTTGATTGATCCCCAGAGGAATTCTGGTAATAATAAAACACAGAGATGACTCGCGTTAATTAACAATCCAATTACACTTCCTTGCATCTGATTTTTTTTCATCCACATTGTAGACTAATCTTCCAATCTCAATCTCTTTCTCATTTAAATCATGTCATCTTGTAACGAGGTGTAATCAGTGTGATAATACACGGGCCAGCCAATTAATATGCGTCAGTATTATTACTTCTCAGCTTTCGAAACGCCCTTAACACACTCTGATTTCATAAGCTCTGTTAGTAAACTCAGATGAAAGATACGGCTGTTTTATGCGAGATAACCAACTAAACATAACTGAAACAGGACTTCCCTCACCTCACATCTCGCATCATTTCTCTTTTATTTATCTCTCTCTTTTCTTATGAAACACACGAAGTCTGCAGCAGCGGACGAGGGACATCGTCTGCGTGTGCGCGTGCCAACTGTCTGTGTTCTTGCGTGTGTGTCACACATGTGCCTCTCTCAGTGATGTGAGAAATCAAGAGGGACGCATCTCTTAAACCTCCTTGAGGTGGGATTTCAATTTGACGCAAAACGTAGCGCGCATCTTCGCTCTCACGGCTACTCTCCTTTCATGTGTGTGAGTGCGCGCGTGTGTGCGCGCGAGCGTCTGCGCTCGCTGCAGCTCCGGCGCTGGGTAAACCCTCTCACTGCTGCACTTCAGCCAATGTGGATCAACTCGTCCGCCTCGCATGGCTTCTAAAAAAGAAGCGGATATGCCCCAGTGCCACGGGAGACTGACGCCTTCACTGTCTTCTCTCCTCCGCAAATGGTCCTCTTGGGGTGAGTGTGCCCTCCGTCCAGCTCCGTTTTCACATCAAGGTCTAAAGCAGGAAGGTTTGTTTGTGCATTGCAATGTGCTTCGTTGAAATTCGGCTGGCTGACGGTTACTTACTGTACTAGGTCTAAGTGACTGAGTGAGCTTGGTTTCAATTACACTTCATCTGTGTCTGTGCCACAAACTGGAGGATGATAATTATTTTCACTTTTTTCTGTCCTCTGGAGACGATTGAGCTTGTGAGATTTGAGATTTGTATGGTTTGTTTGAGCTATTTTATATAGTTGGTTCTGTCATGCAAGTCGGATGTTTAGTTCCAGTCTTATTACAGCCTAAAATATTGTATGTTAAAGCCACGTCATAATACTCCCTGAATGCTGCAATAACAGTATTTGTAGGTGTAAAAACAATTTGAGGAATGTTTGTCCTTCGTGGATGAGTTTTTTCTCTCCCACGCCTCAGCAGGTTCATGTTTGCGGTTGGTTGCTGTAATTCTTTTCTCTTATTAATAAGGTGTATCTTCCGTTTAAGTAATTAATTTTAAAGGTACATACACTTGTTTAAAACCTGTTTGTCAGTAGTTAAATAAGCATTTATTGGAAGCTGTTTTTTAGACGTGACAAGCAATCATTTAGTGAACTTTTATGGAAGGTATCCACCTGTCAGAAAAGCATGAGGATGTGCCTTTGAATGATGGCATGCTATATTGTGCTACATTGTGTGTGTGTGAGAGAGATTTCCACTTGGACCACCCTGTGATAGGATGACACTTGCTATCTTCACTGTGATTCAGAATCTCATTATCTTCAGATATGAACTTTTTGTCATTTATACACATACTAGAATGGGAAATTCTCCTGCGTATTACTTTTTAGCCATTTTGAGTAATGTTTATATCATTCTTTCATTATTTTTTCCTGGCAGGAAGACTAGACGCTGTTGTTTTTTTTATACAGATTTACCTTTTGAGACTTTATCCATAGGTCTAAAACGAGTGAGTCATATTACACCCTTCCATCTAATTTAGTATACCATTTTCATCCACCGTCTTCCCCAGCTCTGCACAAGTCTTAGGCCTCTATTTGAACAGAGGATGAATGCTTTTTGCCACGCTTCAAAGCATCCTTACTCTCTTTTCTTATTCCTTCAGTTTTTGTTCACTTCTGTAAGTCATGACTGATGATGGCTCCTTTGAAGTAAGCCTTTGAGTATAAATTCTATGAATGTGTGAACAAAGGAAATATAGTTTAAAGGATTTTTAAACTAACTAAATTTCACTTGTTTTTTTCAGCACACCTAATCTCATTAGTGTTTTTTTTAAATGTAAAGTGTATTAAACACTCACCCTTCTTTCAGCCCTTTCAGTCATGGCATCGTAGTCCACTGTAGAGGACATGTGTGTCAAAATACAGTGATCTTCAAGTTTTACACAGACTTGTGGAGTTCATGCAGCTTGAGTGCTGCTGTCAGTAAAGCAAAATGTAAATTTTTTTCAATCTCACCTAATTTATATTGATTACCATTTGTAATGGAAAAAAATGTAATTTAGAAAAATGCTAAATGGAAGAATTTGTGACTTCAGAATTTGAAGTGGTTTAATGACACCCAAGTGTACATCACAAATCCAAAAGGGGATTCCTCCATTTTCAGTCACTTTAATACTTTAGCTTGTTAGTGGGATTAGTGGCACATTTCTCATTCACAGCCCCGCGCTCAGAGCTATGGTAATAGCAGTCATTTGATCCCACTGTACTCCTTACATGGCTTGCTGATAAGTCTGTAAATCCAGTGTTACAAACTAGTGCACTTTCTCTATACCAGCCAGTGCCCAAAGATTGTTTGGAGAAATGGTGAATTTTGGCCTGTTCCACCTTTCGACCTTCTCAGCTGATGGCAAAAATGATTGGCAGAAATTTCATAAATTGTTTGATAGTTTATTTTAGTGCAAATTATTTAAATGAACTATTTTTTAAAACAAAAAATCCAAATGTTTACAGAAGCTGTGTTTTTCTCCCACTTACAAAAAATGCGAAATTCCTTAACAATAACATATTTTTTTAATCATGATAACTCTCTCGGAATTATTTAACCTGTATTTATTGGAATGGTGGAATGTGTATATGCTTGATTTTGGCTTATGAGACCTGATGCTTGTCACAGTTCCGTTTATCACTACCTACACTACATGTCCCATCATCCTCTCCGGCTCACACCTGCACTCACTACATCATTATCCACACCTGCCAGTGATCATCATTATCACAGCTGTCTGTCATTGACTACGTTTACATGCAGATAATTTTCGGGTTATAGTCAGGTTAAGGTCACTATTCGGGTTTCTGAAACATTAGGGATAACCCGTTTACATGCGTGAGCAGAGCGAGTTTCTACATGGACTTGCAATATCCCGATGCAACGTGCGTGCTGACGTCGACGAGCATAACCTTTCAGACGCAATTTGCGTGATTTCCGATTCTTCTTCCTGTATCCAAAGACAACAACAACAGCTGCATGCGGATAATGAATAGTTCGGGGCAGATAGCGATCGCCTTTGTTTGCGCTGTGATGCTGGTAACATTACTGACCTCACTCCAAAAGTATGCTGTGCTGTGTCTCGCCTGGTCTCGCTATGTTTATTTCCGGTATACTATACGTCAAAAGACCAAGATTCCTTGCGAATAGGACATGCGCAGATCACAAATCACTATGGGGATATGCCGATGCGCGTTTACATGACCAAAAAATCGGGTTAGAAAAGGATATCCCAGGTATAATATCCCGGTTTTTAAAATCCGGGATATGAGCAATATTCTGGTTTTTGACAGTGTTTACATGGCCGTTTGCGACCGGGTTATTGCTAATATCCCGGTTTTGAACGGGTTATTGGCTGCATGTAAACGCAGCCATTGTCTGGTCATTATCTGTGTACTTAAAGGACATCTCCAGCGCAAAATGAACCTTTGGTCTAATTACACATTGTTACCAAGTCAACCGTTATCTGAGATTTGTTTTCATGATTGCGGAATGTAAATAGTTTTGTCTCTAAAAACAGTTTAGCCTATAATGCTAGTATAACGCTAGTATATTGGGCATAGTGTAATAGTAGTAATGACATAATAGTAATGACAAATAAATCGCTTGTTATTACCACTAACAAGGCTCAAAATAGCCCCACACTAACACGGTAGCATAATAAGGGTCCCTACATTCAAACCGAAGCATTGAGAACTTTGTCAGTGTCCATACAGTTTAATAAGAAGATATTTTATCCACACAGTCAACTTCGCAAATACAGGAAGAAGCCATCTTTGAAATATAGTCTCTACCAGTCGATCTCACGATTGCCAATCCAAGTGCGCTCGTGAGATGAATAAGGTGATAAGGTGAGCGCAACCAGTAGGCAACATGTACATATTGAAGACAAGAAAATGGTTTGTGTTTGTTTCTTCCGGAAACAACGGACTATATGAGATTCTGCACAGTTCAGCGCACTTGGATCGGTGTTCGTAGATCGACTGGTAGAGACTATATTTTAAAGATGGCTTCTTCCTGTATTCGCGAAGTTGAGTGTATAAAATATCTTCTTATTAAACTGTATGGACACTGACAAAGTTCTCAATGCTTCGGTTTGAATGTAGGGACCCTTATTATGCTACCGTGTTAGTGTGGGGCTATTTTGAGCCTTGTTAGTGGTAATAACAAGCGATTTTTATTTGTCATTACTCTATGCCCTATATACTAGCGTTATACTAGCATTATAAGCTAAACTGTTTTTAGAGATAAAACTATTTACATTCGGCAATCATGAAAACAAATCTCAGATAACGGTTGACTAGGTAACAATGTGTAATTAGACCAAAAGTTCATTTTGCGCTGGAGTTCTCCTTTAAGTTCCTGATTGTCTGTTGTTCTTTGTCCAGTCTTGTATGTGTTTGGTTGTGTCTGCACTAGTCTAGTATATAACCTTGTTGGTCATTAAATTTATCTTGAAGACCTTTCATCCTCCTCTTTGTGCCTTCATCAACAGAGCAACCATTACACTGTTGCTAAGTATGTATAGTACAATTATTTTTTCAGCTTTAGTTAAAATAATAAATGACATGCTGCTGCAAGAATATTTTAAAACTTCCCATTGCAAATCTCTACAGCTGGTGCCGGGGAGGAGGAGGGGTAAACAGTTTTTTTATATAATCATGCAGCAGGGCGATCTCAGGCTAGTACATTTATGTCAAGGCGTTAGATAAACGAATCAGTGCTTAAGACTGAACTGTGTATATAGATGCTTTTTGCAGCATGATGAGAAGAAAAGCAAATACTCCCACTGGATTTTTAGACAAAATTGTTGTATCGACTGCATTTGTCTATCTAAAAAGAAAAAACTTTTCACAACAGTAAGAAAAACTTCTCACAAGAAACATAAGTTTATCAGTAACTAATAACATATATATATATATATATATATATATATATATATACATATATATATATATATATATATATATATATATATATATAACATATATATATATATATATATATAAACATTTTTAAATCATTTAGTTAAACATCTTTTTCACTGTTTTTAAGATTGTCAGGCCTAATTTGTACTTTGTATTTGGAAAGTGCCCTATACAGTATGTTAGACAGCATTGTGAGGACTTTTGGCCTCCCAGGGAGCAACCTTCCAGTGACTCATAACTTTTCACTGTACCGCAGTGTCAGTGCTTTGGGTTTCAGACTGTGCAGCCATGTGGTGACAACGGAAGGCAACGGCAGCTCAGGAAAATCATTAGATTGTTTTTCACGTTAAGGTTTGGTGCTACAAGCAGGGCTCAAAGCCCTTTGCAGAATAAAAGACAGAGATTACAGCGCTCCCAATATTAATGACTGTTGCACCACATGCAGCTTGGGATTATGATAAAGGGAGGAGGGGGAGAGGATAAAAAGGAAAACATTGGACTGACTGAGGAGGATATTGTATTATTTGTGTGCTTTTGGAACAAGTGATACATTTATAAATAGCAAACACACCAAGGTTTTCCAAAGGAGACAAATACATAGCGGGAAGTCCATTTACAGGTTATTTTTTACTGAAGTTAATAACTCATGTTCATGTTTTTTTTAAGGCTGAATCGTAAAGGTAAGATCTGACAAATCAGCACGGAGACAGGTCAGCTTTCATTTTTAACGTGAACCCCAATGCTAATCAACGGTTATGCGTCACAAAAAATGTCACATTTTGACATCTGTGACATTTCGAACAATATTTTATTACAAAGTGGTCAAGCTTTTTTTCAAAAGGACCTAATGAAATGTGTCAGTTTAGTGTGTTATCAAAAGAGCAACAGACAAGGACGACTCAAGACCTCAGCGTGATGCAGAAGGACAGTCAGTCATGTGCTGTTTTATCTATGGCAGACAGGGCCTGATTTATGCATAGGCATTCTAGGCACGTGCCTATGCTTGCTCGTCTCCTCAATTACAATGAGGAGAAACAATATATATTTTAAAATTATTATTGTTTTTATTTCACTATAATGGAGGAGATGGTTTTAGTCTAGCATTTGTCGTCGAGCCATAGTCGATACTGTGTTAAAAAGCCTGTGTGTAGCACTTCATCATTTATAACATGAGATTTTGGACAAATTACATAAAAAACTGAGCACCAATTTACGTTCGCCCATGAGACCCCAATTATGTAGTGATTGGTACTCATGTCAACACTTAAGATGTGGTTATGAGTACATCAAATGACCCCTTTCCCCTCTCTTAATTTGAGGCACCAGTCAAAGAGTTACTTGGCAGTATGGGAACACTCCCAACAGGAGTCTGTCCAATCATTTAGAATTAATGTAAAGTGAAGGGAGTTGGTCAGTCAGCTGAATATATTGTGAAAGATTGGTGAGATATTTTTAACTTGTAGAGCCTCTTCTGCATATATCAACACAAGTGTAATAAAATAATTGTTGGAATAAAGTGCATATGACACATAAAATACAAGTGATTAAGTTGGGTGTGGCTATGGCAGAGTTATGTTTTCTCAATAAACTGTTGTTTCTCTAAAACCAATAAGGTGAAAACCTTGTTGTGCATAAATCAAATAAACCATTTATTTGTTAATGCATCAGCTATATTATCTCTAATAAAAAACAAAAAAAAAATACTGATATCATACAACAATGCCAAGGTCACTGTGTTACGTACTGCTCAGAGACTCGACTTATCAAGGGACTTATCAAGGGCACTCCAGCTGTTGACCGTTACATAGCCCCCCCTTTAAGGAGCGGATTCCAGACGCTCCAAACAAAACAAAGCACATGAGTTCGGGGAGGGAGGTGGAGCAGATGCGGACCTGGGGGCGGGATGGAGGGCCAGGCCCGTGGAGCGGAAGAGGACCTGGAGACTGCGGTGGAGCAGGCTGTGGAAGCGACCAGGGCAGAGCAGGCTGTGCTGGGGACAAGGGCGGAGCAGGCTGTGCAGGCGGCCAGGGAGGAGCAGGCTGTGGTGAAGGCCAGGGCGGAGAGATCCCTCGGGTGGCCACGGCGGCGAAGACCCCTCAGGCGACCACGGCGGTGAAGACCCCTCAGGCGGCCACGGCGGAGAAGACCCTTCGGGCGGCCACGGGCGGTGAAGACCCCTCAGGCGGCCACGGCGGTGAAGACCCCTCAGGCGGCCACGGCGGTGAAGACCCCTTAGGCGGCCACGGCGGTGAAGACCCCTTTTCTTGGGGGTAGCTACGGGGACATAGGCTGGAGCAGGCGCCGGCTCAGAAACAGTCTCTGGCTGGACGTGGCTGACGTGAAGCGCAGGCTCAGCGTGGCTGACGTGACGAGGATCTGGAAGCTCTGCTGAGACGTGACGAGGCTCTGGAAGCTCTGCTGAGACGTGACCAGGCTCTGGAAGCTCTGCTGAGACGTGACCAGGCTCTGGAAGCTCTGCTGAGACGTGACGAGGCTCTGGAAGCTCTGCTGAGACGTGACGAGGCTCTGGAAGCTCTGCTGAGATGTGACCAGGCTCTGGAAGCTCTGCTGAGACGTGACGAGGCTCTGGAAGCTCTGCTGAGACGTGACGAGGCTCTGGAAGCTCTGCTGAGACGTGACGAGGCTCTGGAAGCTCTGCTAAGACGTGACGAGGCTCTGGAAGCTCTGCTGAGACGTGACCAGGCTCTGGAAGCTCTGCTGAGACGTGACGAGGCTCTGGAAGCTCTGCTAAGACGTGACGAGGCTCTGGAAGCTCTGCTGAGACGTGACCAGGCTCTGAAAGCTCTGCTGAGACGTGACGAGGCTCTGGAAGCTCTGCTGAGACGTGACGAGGCTCTGGAAGCTCTGAGGAGACGTGACGAGGCTTTGGAAGCTCTAAGGAGACGTGACGAGGCTCTGGAAGCTCTGAGGAGACGTGACGAGGCTTTGGAAGCTCTGAGGAGACGTGGCTGACGTGAGCGATGGTTCTCTTGATAGCACGAGCTGACATCAGCGGGGGGTCAGCCACGCTGGAAACAAGTCCTGGATGGCCATAGACTGATCCGATGGCTAAGTCTTCTGTTACGTACTGCTCAGAGAACTCGGATGAGATCCAAACGCAGCTTTATTTGAGGACAATCTAGAGGCGTAATCCAGTGTGTACAGGCAAGGGTCATACACAGGCAGACAGTCCAAAACAGATAAAACAAAGAAACAAACAAAACAGGCAAGGACCAGAGGCAAGAGAGTAATCCAGGGAACAGGGCAAGACATCCAAAACCAAGAGACAAGAAAACCGTAAGAATGCTCAGAATTGCAGTGTAACACTTAAACAAGACTTAGCAGTGAGTGAACAAATGAACCAGGTATATGTAGACAGACAAACAGGATGATACACAGGTGAATGCAATCAGTGAACGAGGTACAGGTGAGTGTGATCAGTGAAGATGAGTCCGAGCAGTGAGTTATGGGAAATGTAGTCTGAGAGTGAATCAAGTCTACTCTGGAGTGCCCTCTGGGGGTTATCAAGGGCACTCCAGCTGTTGACCGTTACACACTGTAAAGAGATTTGGTAAAGTGATATTTACATTCAACGTTCTCTCATTCTCATCCCAAGGCGTCATCTAGCTGACGCTTTTGACCATGCGTCAACATCTGCCGCTTTAGGCACCCTTTAGCGTCAGTTGAGATGATGCTATCGTAGTGGTCTAACCCTACCCCAGACCTAAACTTACCCGTGTCATCTAACTGACGCTGAAAGATAAAGCTTCAGTTAGATAACGCCCTAGGATAGCATCATCTAACTGACGTTAAAGGGTGCCTAAAGTGTTGGATGTTGACGCATGGTCAAAAATGTCAGTTAGATGATGTCTTGGGATGAGAATGCGTTGATGGCGTTGACTTCTTCCACTGGTTGTACTGCGTGACAATGCAGTGGGGAAAGGAGCCGGACTCCATTTCAACAGCTCTGTGGGATGCTGATATCCTGGAGCCCCAAAGGGTCCTGAAATCTGGAGCACACAGATGAGGCCCTGAGGTACGTACAAAAGGTCCTTAACAATTTGGAGCACGCAGACCAAGAAACCTTGAAGTGAAGGTTTGCTCCCCTGAGCTTAAACTTTGTTGCAAATGCCTGTTTGTCTTTTGCCTCTCTGGGCCAGACACTCAATTTGGTCAGTCTTCTTTTGTCTCTTTGGCATGGAGACTTGGAACATGCTTTATCTGTTATTGTATCGGTGGACGAAGACTCTGAACTTAGTGTTTGTTAATGTCTCAAGCTGTAGATCCAGATTATGGAATCTGTTGTCTCTCTGGACGAACTGTTGTATCTGTTATGTCTCGCTCCGATGGGAGACTCAGAACTTGGTTGATCTGTTTCTGTCACATTTCGCAAACCTGAGACTCAGAACAAGTATTGTCTGGTGCATTTATACCTGTCCGATGAGGAGGAGATTGCAATTTGGCACTTCTCCATTACAGTGCTGTGATTGGCTGGTGGCATCAGACGGGGCACACCCATCTTTAGAAGTTACAAGACATTTAAGTGTCTTTAAAGTTTTACTAATGCATTTCTCACTTTCCAAATCACCACCAGAATACCTTTGGCAATATTGTAAACAAATAGAGTCCAAACAAGATGCATTCATTTGTTCATTTATAGCTGAATTTGTGTAAGATCTTGCACTACAAATAGCGGTCACTGAGAATAATCATTTCTCTGAGTAAGTATGACATGAATGTGTGTAGTTTACATCAGTTTTAAGGTTTCCAAACATAGTTGTGAATGGATTTGGATGGATCATTGTGGTCTCCATTTGTTTCAATCACTGCTGCTGCATCCAGCGGTCCTGAGGAATTTTGATGGCAGTCACGGGCCAGTATCTTAGAAATTAAGGCCTGTTCACACCAGGACGAATTTTGCGTGCGTTATTCGCTGACGTTTAACGCCTCATGACTAAACAAAGGGCGCCAATGTGACTGTTCACACCGACGTGTAAAACGCTACGCATAAAAACGTTGTTTTAAAAAAAACGCCTCTGGGTTCGTTTCTTTGGTTTGACGCCTGTGCGTCAAAAACTATCTGACAAATGAAATTGGCGCTTTTGCTTACGTGTTTGGAGCTTCTGAAGTTACAGTAAAACACAACTTGGGGGCGCTCAAACACAAAACGGTCTTGCTGGAGCACACATATGCTACGGCGAAGAAGATATACGCGTCGTCATCTACATAGCCAGGAAGAAATTACTGTCTATGGGAAGAAATAAGACGAGGAAGATGCAAGGCAAGATGGATGTAGAGCTGCTGTTCTCGCTGGTGCTTGAACATAAAGGACTATATGACAAACGAGACAGGGACTACAAACATCTTGATAAAAGCGAACTGTTATGGAGTTGTATTGCAGAGCAAATTGACACCATCTAATGTCAGGGAATGAATTTGCATGTTCACTCTGGCTCATCGTCAGTGAAAATCGCTTGGGTGTGAACACAAAAAACGCATTGAAAAATGCTGACGAATGAGTGTGTACGAGCCTTTAGTCTCTAGATGGGTGAAAGGGGAAAAATGCATGTGGACCAATGTGAAGTCTTGTCCTTCCTGGTATTGGTAGCAGAGGCCTTCTTCTTGCCCTCTATGAGGTGACTGACTGTTATCATAGCATCTTTATCTGATGTTGTTTGATAGTTGTTTTGTGTTAGTCCACCAAGATCCAATCAGTGTACTGTACCAATCTCTGCACTGTAGCAAACTTTTTTCCACTGTTACTAAACAGAGAGGGCCATGTCATAAAACTGGGCCCTGGAATGTGCTGTTCACCACAATAGCTACAATAAACTTTATAACCTGTTAGTTTATGAAAACGTGATGAAAATACAACATTGAGCACCAGTGTTATAATGCGAACAAAACATGAATTTCTGACATTCACTGCTCAAAAACCTTATATGAGCTTGATTTTTGGTACATTGTTAATAATATAATGACACATGCAAGTGTCTGATCATATAAAGCCACAATATCAACTCAAAAATATCTCTCTCAGACTTCTCGGTGGGTTGAAAAGCTTGCTGGTAGTTGGCTGATTGCTTCGCTCACAGGCGCCATCATAGAAATAAAAAAGGAAGACAGAAAATCAAGTCGTCAAATCAGCTCAGTTCAAACTGATGGTTTGAACCAGGTGTGAAATTAGAAATACCATGGCTAAAATATGCATTCTTCACCATAATACATTCAAATTCATATTTTATCAGTTTGTCAGAGAATCAGTGGCTAGATAATCATTGTCAAAAACATTTTATAACAAATTATATTTTAAAATATAAAACAGTTTAATATTTTATTTTAATAGTATAGGCAACCACTCCATGTTGTCTCTAAGCATTAGAGAGCATTTCCCTAAATGTTACAATGCCTTATTCAAACATCATGCTTCATTTGCATTACAAAACATGAATCATTTTTTGTAGGTTTTACACAACAGCTGAGTACAACAGCACACAATAAAGCTTCCGATGCACACACAACAATAAAACCAGCAAGTACGGTTGTATCACTGCGATGTAAAAGGAATACTAATTATATCTCTCTGGTAACAAAGTAATATCAGCTCACAAATCCACAGCCAATCTTATCCACCCAAAATCATGAGATTAGGACAGATTTTTCATATGAATTTCCTGGTGGAACTGGCCCCTAAATCTGTGGTTTCCTTTAATGCAGAATAAAGAGGTTGTGTATATCAGGTTGTGCTCCAAGTTGATAGGATTTAAAAAAAATTGAAGCTGGCATAAATGAGATCTGAAACATAAAGAAACATCTGGGAATATGATGACATTCAAAAGGAATGTAAGATGATGTTTTGAACAAGACATTGTTTGGGACATTGGCTCCCCAGCCAAAGAAAGAGCATTGGAAGCTTTACATATCTACAGTATATGATAACCATTCATGGACACAGCTGGATTAAAGTGTGGGTTAACTTAATAAATAAATATGTTGAAAACCTAGAAAAAAATGTGTATAGTTGTAGAGTTAAGTCTGTTTCTTTTTTACGGTCGTTTTCAATAGGAGCAGTGGGCCTGTTTGAACTGACATGCTGCTAAAGTGCATGAGGAGAGTTAAGAGGATTACTTTTGCAATTTTAGATTCAATGCATTACTCATAATCCTGGGGTTGACGGTGGCCAAATTGTCAGGGTCGAAGGGGGACCTCTCTGCGTGTGTGCCTGAAAGTGCCTGAGAGTGAGAGAGTTTTGGTTTAAAACCAAAAATCTTAATTTTGAAAGAAATTTTAAGTTGTTTTTCAATTACAGTGTTTGGCAACTGAGGCTTTTAACCATAAAGGTGATCTATATGACTTGTGCACTATAAATCGAGGCTTACAATAGTCAATACAATAGATTTACATGCCTGTCAGGCTAAATTTTTAGTTTTGTTTTTACTGATGATCTTGAGAGCTTGAAAATCAGATCAGTCTGATTTGTGAATGAATCATTCAGACAGCTTTTGTTAAGCAAAAAGTAATTCTTTCCTAAAATGGACATCATTACTTTTCTCATGAACACACCAAGAAGAGCAAGCGCAATTGTCAGTATTTTCAGTGAATAACCTGGTTCATTCATGTTCATATGGATTATTTAATGATAATTTGGTGGTGCTGTTGGGTTCTATTTGAAGTGTCATTTATTGTAATTGGCTGGAAAAATAAAACCAGGGTGAGTAAATTATGGGAGAATGTAGATTTTAAGTAAACTATCCCTCTCTATACGTATAATGTCAAGGTATTTTTGGCGCGTACTCTTCGAGAATCATTCACTGCAAATTATTGATGATGACAGTAATGATGACAGTAATTGCTGCCATCAAGAAACACGATTACAACACTAAAGTCAAGTGTTGCTCGGTCCTCTGGTATTAACCATTAACACCTTCCACAAGAGTAAACAGAATCAGTTGCACAAGTGTCCACCATTAGTTTTAATAATTGCCTCTATGTGGCTTTGAATGCCTTCCCAGGATATTTCAAAATCATTTCCCGGAACACCACAGTGAGTACTTACAAATGACCCAAAGATTGTTTTCAGTCCTAATCATTTTCACAATTCATTGGCACTCACCAAGACACGCAGGTGAGCCACTACCATGTGGATTTAATTAAATTACAGAATCAATGAATCAATCAGCATTTGCCATCTGTTTAAAGACAGATGGTGCTATAAATAGGAGATTGGTGGAAGTGCAGATGCCAGAGATCTCAAGATTTTGGCATGTGCAATACAACTGACAAGTAATTGTATGTATTAAAGGGATAGTTCACTTTGAAATTAATGTTTGGTATGTTTTAGCTTACCTAAAGAGCATCCAAGATGTAGGTGTCTTTGTTTCCGCAGTAGTTTCAGTTTTGATATTTTTAGGTCAAACCGTTCTTGTCTGTCAGTCATATAACGAAGGTCTATGGTCACCACTTCAAAAAGCATGCACAGAGAAGTCCAAATTAAACATGATTTAATGACTCTTAAATGTAAGTACACATTGATGGCCTAAGACACGAAATGAGTGGTTTGAGTGAGAAAATGAACATATTTCTATAGTTTTTACCTCTTGTAACAACTGATGGCGTGTATGTCACTCATTGTTTACACAGAACAGAGATTGTAGGTAAGATGGCTAATTAAAATGGTACTAATTTGCGCGTTATTCGGATGTTACGTATGCTCAGCAAACTCATCCGGAGTGGTGAGTTTTCATAAATTCCCAATTTACACGTGTGAGGAGATCACTTAAGGCGCTTGCATAGACAGAAGCGCCTGCGCCCTCAGATCACTTGCATGTGGCTGTGGTTATAAGAGGTAAAAGCGATATAAATACTGTTCATTTTCTCACACAAACCGCTTGTTTTGTGTCTTTAGGCCATCAATGTGTACTTACATTTCCGAGTCATTAAATCATGTTTCATTTCGACTTCTCCATGCATGCTCTTTGAGGTGGTGACCATAGACCTGCATTATGACTGACAGACAAGAACAGTTTGACCTAGAAATATCAAAATTGAAACTACTGTGGAAGCAACAACACTGATACCAAACTAGAAATATTTGCTGTTTGTATCCACTCTATATCATTTAGCATTAGTTCATATTTTAAAATGTACATTATTACGTAACGGCGATATAATATTTTATTTATAATTTGATTCAGCTTTTATTTTTATATTTTCAGTTATAAGATGTAATTTTAGTTTATTTTAGGTAATTTTGTCAAACTAAAAAAAAGTGTGTTTATTTTTTAGTTTTAGTTCTAGTTTTTATTTATTTACATGTAATTTAGTAGCCAAGGCTTATTTTATAGTTTTAGATGTAGTTAACAATAACAACTCTGTTACATTACATAACCTTTTTAGGCAATACTATGACTCAGTACCTTCCTCTCAGACTGAAGCAGACAGAGGTACGTTTAACCTTCACTGCCTTAATATACTGCATATTCTGCAGCCTGGCTGAAAGTACCCACCATATTAGCTCTAAAAATTGACAGGACACCAGGCTCATTATTTTGAGATGCTGATTAAATCAGTTAGCAGGGGCAGTTCAATGACTCAAGGAGGATGAGTGTTATCACTGTTAGAGTCAGATGAGCTTAAAGAGTGAAAATCAGAGCACCGAAAGAAACTGCTTCTGCCTGACGTGATGACAAGGTGTCCATTTGCATTCTTCCCTGTTACTGAGCCTGCCAGACATTGCAATGACTAATAGTAAATGATGGACAACAGCTGAGTGAAATGAATATGATACAGAATGTATCTCGGCACTATATTTATCTACATGGTGAAACATTTATTTGACTTGTATAGCCCAACCGTGGCATGTTACAAATTGTGTGAACATGGAATGCATACAACATTATTAGAACTTGGTGATCTGAGATAAGGAAGTTGAGACTGTAATTTAAACCAGTGCTTTGCTATTAGAATTGCTCAAATGTGGGGTTAGGGATTTGAACAAACCCCTAATTCTTAATAATAAGCTATTAACATAAATTATTTTGTACAGTTTATTGAGGAACAACAATGTGTGCTATTACTTTCTGAGTAAGACTGTAAAACATTTCATTGTGTTTATTTTGGCATTTCAGTTTATTCTGTTATATTTGTTCACACTGAATAAATGAATGAATGAATTAATGAACATTATTGTCACTTGGTCACAAGTACCAGCAAAATTGGCCATCAACCTGTCCATACAAACATATAGAGACGATATGACAAGGGGTTAGACAGAGACAGGAAGACAGGGAATTGAGGAAAAAATATAGCATGGCATGAGGAGAGATGTGGAGGTAACACTTTACAATATGGGTGCACTAATAAGCATTAATTCATGCTTAACTAATGCACAGATAATTACTGAATTAATGTGTAACTAATGATTATTTAAGCTATTACATTAATGATTACCACATTTGGAACTAATTAAGAGTAGGTAATGTTAATGTATTAGTTCATACATGAATTGTTATTAATTAAATATGTAATTGTGGATTAATTCCATAATAACTCATTTTTTAACTAATAGTGTTAATTAATATGATAATTACCAGAATAAGCCAAAGCCTTGTATTTCAACTTCCAGATAATATGACAGGTACACTAATATGCATTAATACATGATTAATTACTTCATTGTTAGTGCAAATTCATGTGCAAATTACTCCAGTTACTAAATGAATAGTTAATAATGATGTGCCCCAACAAGTAAAGGCATAACATAATGATACCTTTGCAAATCATTAGCTAATGATTAATTAAAGCAGAGAACTGGAAGTTGAAGTGCATAGCTTTGACTCATTGTGTTAATTAACACATTAATTTACACTATTAGTTAATAAAATATGTTATTAAGGAATTAATACACAATGACACATTGAATTAATAGCAATTCATCTATTACTTAATCTATTAATCATATTGACTCTTTATTAGTTGCTGATGCAGTAATCATTAATTAATGGTTTAGTTCTCCATGAGTTATATATTAACTCATGATTATCTGTGCATTAGTTACAGTATGAATTAATGCGTATTCAGGTAGCGCGATCTTGTAAAGTGTTACCGATGTGGAGAAAAAATAGGTGTAGAATATTCTTCAAAATTCAATATATTCTGTTATTATTTTCAATGGAAACTTATGGTTGAGAGTTACTGTGAGTAAAAAAAAGTTGAAAACATCCACTACTTTAATTTATAAGCTATTATACTGTCTATTAGAATGCATCGCACACAGTCAAAAACATCAGTCTGTCAGGGAAAGCATAGTGCCTATTGATGTGATCCATTTGATTAGCCATTTTAGTCTAACTGTAACTCCTGGTCATAGACTTCACTATTTATTTATTGTCAGGTACGCAGGGTTATGTTTTTACTTTTTCATTTTAAAGTTTAATGGTGCCGCCTTCAAATATTTAGTAGTAAGCAAGCTGTAACTGAGTGGCTATGCTAAGTTTAGGAACTTACACAAAGTAGTGTTCTCGACCACTATATCACTTAGAGGACTGCCTATTTTTTATTTCAGCTAGCAAGCAACCACTGGCATCCACCCATAACACCTTAGAAACCATCTAGCAATTCGCCCCAAACCACCTAGAACACCATAGCAATGCATCAAAACCACTGAACACTTTTGCAGCTGTATAGCACAGCCCTGGCAACCACTCTCACAAGCACTGTCAGTGTGTTTTGCACAGCCATAGTTGAAATTGAAAGCAAACTGGCAAATTATTCACAGTCCACCAACTGGTAAAGCAGAATTTTTAGCACACACACCATCCGTTAGCTTTTTCGGCAGCTTATTCTCATCCAAATTGCTAAAAAGTGACAACAGTGAAAATTGCTGTGCATCACACTTTTGCCTGCACGTTGATTGCTGATGTGTTTACAACATTTTGTTCCTCTTAAAGGGGGGGGGGGGGGGGTTGACTGCTTTTTTTCTTTTTTGCATGATTGTATTTATGGGGTGCAATATAACATGTATTCGTGGTTTTTCTTTTTTTAAAAGTCTTATTTTTCATAAACTTCACCTTTATTGTCAGCCGCGCTCTCCTCTGTCCCCTGAACGAGCGGTTCACTTCCTGAGTCTATGAAAACACTCCCTCAGAAACACGTGCATGAGCTCAGATTGGTTAGTCACTCTTTTTTCTTTGCATGATTGTATTTATGGGGTGCCATGTAGCATGTATTAGTGGTTTTTCTTTTTTTAAAAGTCTTATTTTTCATAAACTTCACCTTTATTTGTCAGCCGCGCTCTCCTCTGTCCCCTGACGAGACGGGTTCAGCTTCCTGAGTCTATGAAAACACTCCCTCAGAAACACGTTGTGAGCTCAGATTGGTTAGTTTGGCCCGGTGTGTTGTGATTGGCTAAATTGTTGCTCACGTTGTCCGGAAGATCAACGCCCCATTACCTTTACGGGCATGCTCATGAGCTCCAGTCCAGATGTAAATATGTGTCGAACTGCATTTCAGTTTGAGGCAGAATCAGAGCCGAGAAAGCCGCAATGAAGAAGAGTCAAACAGAACCTCACCACACACGGCTCTTACTAAAACGTTTCTGAATGATAATTTGCTATATTTTTTAACTTCCTGTTCACCGTTTGTTTCACACAATAGCATCTGACTGGCAACAATAGCAACTGACTGGCTACTAATGTTATACACAAACAGCGTTGGCATGTTTACGTTACTTCCATGGAATCGAAAATAACGTCATAAAGCATATATACATGAAAAATACGTTTAAAACATTAGTACTTATAGAATATTCAGGTCCATAATGTTTGTACGTGTTTGTCGGAGACACAAAATAGCATAGTCTAACTAGTAGTGGCTAGTATAAAGCCAGCGCTGGCATTTGAAAAAAATAAAACACAAGGCTACGTCTTGAATTATACATGCAAATACATTTAAATGATGAAGTCTTTGCCTACTTACAGATTGTAGCCCAACAACTGTTGCCTCTTGTTTTAAAGTCGGAACTGCTTCATGTTTTAGTAACAGTTTCTTGTTGAATCCGGTGTTGAACTCGCTAGATTACGATCGATCATTTAAGGAACATAATCAAACATAAATTGTATACATTGTTGAGGAAGAATTGCATCCATGCTGAAGCCCGAACACAGAAGACCTGACAGCTGCGTGCAACAACACATCTCGTACGAGTCGAGCCGTGAGGGGTTGATGCAAATGTTTAGGTTCAGTGACGTACCATAACCCTAGCTGTAGTCCTAATCGAGTCGTTTTTGTAGGCAATTATACTTCCTGATTTTTAAGAGATCAGATATCTCTGCTTACAGCTAAACTTTCAGCGCTGGCAACTTTGCAGATACTGTTCATGCACCAATAGCAACATTACACACTATTTAAAATGAAAAAAGTGAAATCGCAGTCAATCCCCCAGGTGTCATGTTTTCCTTATGTCTGTATTTGCCATCAAGTGTTGAGTTACATTTCATCAGTGGTGGAATGTAACGAAGTACAAATACTTTGTTACTTTACTTAAGTACATTTTTCATGTATCTTTACTTTACTTAAGTAAAATAAATAGTGAATACTTTTTACTTTTACTTCGTTACATTTTGCAGCAATTATTATACTTTCTACTCCACTACATTTCTACAACTTCTGTTACATTTTCATTACATTTTCTGATCAGTTTTTCCCTGCCAAAACGTAATCTGACCGTCCGTTCGTTGCACGTTTGTCTCACCAGTGACGTTTGGTTGCCATAGATATATCAACCCGGTCACACTAAATGCGTCTTGCACGCAGTGTGTTTATCGTGCAATTTATACGCGAAAATTTGTTTTTACGTGCATAGGAAACACACCGTGTGTAATATACGTTTGGTTAGGATTATGGCAAGCCAAGAGGTTCAGAATTACACCATAAATTAATCGCGTTTACTGCCAAACATAGTTATTAACATATAGTAAGGATAAGCATGGTTTATATTGCCTAATTGCAAGCTTGTTTCAGAAATGGTGACAACAATTTTTTTCCATCATTATTGAACATCATTATAGGAGTATTAGGTTGAATGAGTTAGAATTAAATGTTTTATTAATCATTAGAAAATAGACATTAAGAGAATAAATTGTTATGCAAGTACTTTTACTTTTAATACTTAAAGTACATTTAAAATCAGGTACTTTTTACTTTTTACTTAAGTATGGTTGTCATTGTGTTACTTCTACTTTTACTAAAGTAAATATTTATCTGGTTATTTGTACTTTTACTTAAGTACTGAGATTCAGTACTTCCTCCACCACTGCATTTCATATATGATGATTCAGAGGCCCTGTTCATCTTGCTGGCAGAGTTTTACCCCTCATCTTCCATGTACTGGCAGCCTCATTAAGAGATGAAGCCTTACTGTAATGAGAGAGCTTGAATGCAGGTCGCTCTGTGTCAGCTGTGACTTCCACTGCTAAACAAAACACAGACGCACACACACGGAAAAAAAATATAGCTTTGAATGCCAGGATGTTGTGCGCTGAGGAAAAGACAAAACTAGGCCATCTGTGCTTGAGCTGCAATCACTGCCATTTTTTAACTGTAAACTATCTTGCCATGCCTCATTCTCTCTCTCTCTCTGTGCAGGAGTTATGGTCAGTGAAGGTGGCAGGTGCGGCACTCTGTAGAGCTCAGAGTCTGACTCGGAGTCCGGCGGGCCTCGCTGGAGACGGAGCGGAGCAGATTCGGCTACGCAGCGAAAAACAAAGCCCTGCAGGTGCGTTTTAAAGACATCTGCGAGGCGCAGAATGAGGCCGCCCATCGAGGTGCCAGGAACCGCTCTGTTTCCTGCAAGGTCATCCACCGAGAGGTACATGACCATGCCGCGCGCCGCTCCATCCCGAATGTCACCAAGAGCACAGGTGTGCAAACCTCACCCGACTTGAAAAAGCGCTACCAGACTTTCCCTTCGAGCGCAAGAAGGGAAACGTCATCAGAACACACCGCTCTGGTGGAGAACCACCCGGATCAAAACAACGGGCTTCTCAGTGATGTGAAGGGTGGGGAGCGAGCGGAGAGGTGTGACGGACGGGTGCAGCAGACCCGAGTGTTGCTCCACACCACTCCGCAGTGCAGCGAGCGCAAAGGACTTATGCGCCGGACCGGACTGCTGGGATGGAAACTCTGCCCCTGATTCCATTAGATACGGTTTCTGATCAGTCGGACTCGAGGAGAGACGCCAACGTCCCGGGGAGTGGGGCCAAGCACAAAGGATTATCAAGCGAGAGCGAGGCAGGGGCAGGCCAGCAGCCCAACTGTGCCTCCTCAACCACACCGACTCGAACCTCTGCCAGGTCAGGGGTGAGCTGTTCAGAATTTCCGGCCCTATTGCATGGACGTCTGACACAAGTAGAATGCCTGGGAGAGTCCCCCAGGGAGCTGCAAACGCAAAAAACACCGCACAGCTGAACGGATTCAGGCAGTCTCAGGCTCTGCCTCATCGGCGAGCTGTGCTTCCCAGGCCCACATACATGCCCACTGTCACAGTAGCCAAAAGTCTGGCACCACAGAGACCAGGCAGGGGCACAAGGGGGCAGATGATTGCTCTGCCCAGGGCCCGATGGTAATGTGAAAGCCAGGCTTCAAGCCATGGAGGCTCTGATCAGCTCCATCAGAAACCATCAAAGTGCTGCTAGGGGTCATTCAGGAACTGGAAGAGGAGAAGCACAGCGAGAGGGGTGAGTCACAGTGTTTATGTAACACATTTACTATTCATCCAGTGTATTTGCGCTGTTTCTGTTTTTCAGGTTTGTTTTCTCATTGTGAAAAAAGGCAGCATCACATGTATGTGTTTACAATACAATTTGGAAAATTTTAGCCGATGAACTCAAATCATTTTAAGGTTTGGTGATTTTTGTCATCTAACAACATTACATGGTACAATATAAAAATGGATATTATTTTTTTAGCTTTAACTTTTTCAGCAAAGGTCATTTAAATGTAATTATACGAACATAAACTGATATACAGCATATCCAATATCAGTAAATTAAAGTCGGCATGAAATCAAATTTGACAAATCTTCTTTTTATATGTAATATTGTAGTGTTTATTATAAATGATTTATCGGTGCACTTCATTAATTTTTTTTAATTCGTGTACCCTTGAAATCTTTAATCAAATACATTACCCTTCCCTCCCCCATTGAAACGACCTCTCTCTTTTGGTCACGTGGAATGGCGAAAAGGGTGCGGCCAGATCGATGAGGGTACGCCGATCGGTGCACCACCTCAGAGAATCGACATTCGAATTGTTTGCAACATCTAACTTCCAAAGATCCAATCAATTTCCCGAAGGATGAAATTAAGCCTGTCCTACATTTTTTTTCTAATTTCAGAAGCAGTTTCGATCGGAATATACGTCACCGACAAAGGAAAAATCTCAACTTCCGTTTCACGCAGAGCTTTAAAGAAAAATCTCGAATATTGGTGACCAATATGGTGCATCCTAAATTTAAACAACTTAATATATATATATATATATATATATATATATATATATATATATATATATATATGCAATTGAAATTTAATTATCAACAGATTTTTTCTTATTTGTTGTGAACTACATCCAAATTAAATGGATTATTGAAACAAACAAAAAAAAAAACACTGGATTTGATTAAATTAACTGGTTATGTTTGGATGAAAGGGAGAACAGAATGCAAGCTTGCAGACAATTTGCAAGAAAAGTGGTGGCAATTATGCATGGACCTTCTTTTCACAGTGAGATCAATAACATGCATTTAGAAAATGAATAGGTGAATTTTAATTTTATGATAACTTAAACTGAAGAGTTTAAATAAAGTTATTTAACAATGCAATACTTGCAATCCTTATTCCTTACATACAATATCTGCTTTAAAAGCTCAGGCCCACTTGTCTAGACTTTCATGTTAAGTGTATTTATATGTTTGTATGTAAATTTCAGTTGTAATCAGCAGGGCTCTACAGAATTGGTCCATATAACAAGTTGTAAATAATCTGCAGTATTCCCTGTAGCCTGGTGTTGGTACCAAGTTACAGTTGGTAGTTAAAATCACGGGTTATTGACATTTTTCTTTCTGGGCATTTATGCGTTTAAATGCAATTGTTATGAAAATTGGGTAATTTATAATAGACACAAGTATCCAGAGGGACCCAAGCACTGTTTTTGTCCTTATCCAAATCATTAAATAAACCTTGACAAGTGCATGAAGTGAATTAAACTGTGACACGTTTTTATAAATTAACATGTTGAACATCCGTAAGAACACTGACATTTGCTCTGGGGTTAATTAATCGTAACATCATATAATTTATGTATTGTTTCAGTTCATTGTAGTGTTGAGTTCACAGTACTATAGCGAGTGTGTTGTAGAAATGTGTTCTGTTCACTAATTCACTTACACTAATGTTACTATCAAATGTGACACTTTTCAGTTGATTGTGAAGCATTTGCCTCCATTGTGGTTTGGAATTTAGTCTGCAACATCACTATTCATTTGTTAAAGGGATAGTTCACCCCAAAATGACAATTGAAAGAAGTTCAGATGCAAAAGCCTCTAAATGCCATTTGAAATTTTCTTCTAAAATGACCATTTTTATCCAAGCTTGTATATTTAAGTTCAGTAATTTCACTTAAATGACTATTAATAGGTAATCTTTATTGCCATTTAAGTGAAATTTAGCAATACGTAACTGAACCAAGTACATTCCAA
>JAQIUQ010004528.1:0-13060 GCA_030378365.1 Hybognathus amarus
GCTTCTGACCATCAGCTAATGCACACCGGATGTAACTGGGCATGCTGAGCCGTACCCGGAAGCCGACGATGGTGCATGGAGGCTGTACTTCACAAGACGTTAACAAGAGTGGCGTCACCCGACATTCGTTTAGAGCACCTTCAATGCCGGCGGATGAGCCCCTGCCGGGGGACTGTTTCCATGCCACTGCCACCCGCCGGATGTGTGACCATTACTAGGCCCGCTCCCGCAGCCGTATGTGTTACACTCAGCGCCCGCTGGCGCAATATGTATGTCCACTCCCGCCAGCACCCGCAAAACTCTGAACTTAATCACGCACAATAGGGGTGGAGATGGCGGCAGTGGGATAAGACACATGCCTTTGTCGTGTGAGAGACCCGGGTTGGAACTGTGACATATATAGCAATTGTAAGTCGCTTTGGATGTTTCATTCTAAAATGAAATTAATAAATGTAAACAATAATAGAAATGCTTCTCCCCGTTGCGCAGAGAAAACACGTGTTTGTATTGCTGTTTTCGGGAGAGATTCATGGGGTTGCTAGACTTCGTTCCCCGTGGCCTGCATGCAGAGATGTATAAAGTACTAGAAACCCGGACTTGAGTAAAAGTACAAGTGCTCTATCAAAAAAGTGACTTGAGTAGAAGTTGAAGTGCTCTTTAAGCACCACACTTAAGTAGAAGTACTAAAGTATTCAACATTTTTTGTACTTAAGTATTGCAAGTAGTTTATTTTAAAATTCACTACTTAAGTACTAAAAGTAAAAGTACAAGTATTGTGTCATGTAATTATTAAAGAAAGCAGTCAAAAGTTTGAACTAGCAATCAAATAAGGCGCTTTGGCGGGATACAAATTTGCTTTGGCGGCCGCCAAAAAATGTCATTGCAGGACAACCCCTGCATTAGTTGTCAATGTGTGCGTCAATCAATACCATTACCCTATAAAACTGGCGTGTGATTTAGGCAGCATGAAAGCCAACTTGCAACAAATGATTCGTAAAATTTTTATAATTGTAACGAGTAACTAGCAGAACATTAAAAAAATATCGAAGTAAAAGTATTAAATTCATTGAAAATATCTACTGAAGTAAAAGTAGAAGTATGAGAAAAAACTATACTTTAGTAGAGTACAGATACAGCATTTTGGTACTTAAGTACAGTACTTAAGTAGTTCTACTTCGTTACTATACATCTGCCTGCATGTATTCTGACGCACTGATCAGGAAGATGAATAGTAGCCTGGCTAGGCTATCGAGGACATATAGAAACTCTTCTGGCTACCGCACGTTTCTTTGGACTTCAAGTATTTTGATTTTGGCTATTGAAGTATTCCGTCATAGGCTTTATTGGTCCTGGTGTAAATGTCTGAAAGCAGCTAACCTCTGAGAACACAGAAAGACAAAACACACATAAATGTCAGAGTTGCCTTGCTTTGGTTTTGTGCAGTAAATACCTCGTTTGAGGTTCTTTTCCACATCATTTATTGACATCTCCATCATGTCGCTAGGCTGCCTCCCGATCCCGCAGTTTTTTTTTCACCGCCATTCCCGCCCGCAGCAAAGTTCAGAACCGCCCGCTCCTGCGAGATTTGCGTTGGGTCCCGGTGGGACTCAATCCCAATGCAGACCTCTATGCTGCAATATGCATCTACAGCAGTGGCATATAGCCAACAGCATGACAGGGTGTGAAGGAATGCTGTTCAAGGCCACATTCTTCAGCTAAATGAATGAGAAGGGTTTTTAGTCTAAATAAGGGGTCTCAGGACTGTAAAATGACTCAATGTGATTGATCATTAATTAAATTACCTATTTAATAAACAAATATAACGACTAATACAACTGCCACCATCAACGCTGCCTCAGAAGCCTGCAAGTCAGAATGTTAATGAACTCCTGCTGTGGACACGCTCTGCGGCAACAAACCCCAATGAATTGAATGCACAACGATTTATTAAATAGTGTTCTTTATGTTGTTATGTAATATGACAGTCCTAATCATAGTTATTATTAATTGGTACATTGTATTTGAGTTACGGACACAGAAGCTGAAGTGCTAAATGAACACGGTAAACTGAAGAGTTGCTCAGCGGGATAATTTAAACTCAACGAAGACGCATCCTATAAGAGATTAATCAGATAGCCTATATACAAAATAAACATAATATTACAAATGATATGCACAAAATGACACAAATGTACAAGTGAACTTGAACTAAGTTACATGATATAGAATGTGCAACTCCTGTTGTAATTGCGCTCATTCGTTAGAGCAACAGGCGGAACAAAGCAAATAAACAAATTATTCACCATGTTTTATTACAATATTTTCTCTTTATAAAGTTATGTAACTCCTTCACAGGCTGCTCAGTAATCGATATCTGCATGCCGAGAATTGTTAGTAAAGATATGGTTAAAATAGTCCAAGTGGCTAAGTCCCTCAACCTTAAGTTTATCAAGTGATGATAATTCTTTTGTGCGCAAAAAAAACTAAATTCGACTTTCTCAACAATTCTTTTTTCTTCTATGTGGGCCTTTGAGTGAGTTCACATAGGTGTAACAGCGCGATGCGAATCTGGGTTATGTCAGAACGTAGGCTCACTATTGGCCAGCATCAGGCACATGACCAGTCTTCGGCCAATGAGTTGACCAACATTCTGATGTCACTTGAACTATTTAACTTTACTAACTTTCTGGCGGCCGCAGATGGAGATTACCTAGCAGCCTATGAAGGAGTGAGATTTCATCAAAAATATCTTAATTTATGTTCCGGAAGATGAACGAAAGTCTTCGGGGTTAGAAAACATGAGGGTGAGTAATTACTGGCAGAATTTTCATTTTAGAGATGAAACCCTTAACGTACAGTGAAAACGTTTTTCTTGTTTCTGCTTTGCACGTGTGTTTTCGAAGGGTGAGCGATTGACGAATCGTTACGTTTAAATCAAATAAATTATTATCGACACTTAATTGATCGTTTTTTTCATATGGTACATTATGTATGTGTATGCATCCTTAGATTAAAAAAAAAGTTTTACTTTGGAATATTGATTTGGACCAGAAACACACATTAAGAAAAATTAAGTGAGGTCAGATTTTATGACTCAGGAGTTCCCATGCATATGGCAGAGGGTACTATCACTACATGCGGAATAAGCCAGAAGAAATTGCTAATCACTGAAAGTGAATGCTGATGGAAACTCTTGTCCACTTGTGACTTATAATGAAACAGTGCTTGCTGTGCAGACCTTTGCTGCTGAGTTTCACCAAGCTGATGCTCAGTGAGTGATTTGCTGGCTTGTGGAACAGGAGGACAGAATGAAATAACAATGAGTCTCAGTGCGCTGTTAGGAGCAGTTGAGCACAGATGTGGCAGGGGAAAAAGACCAATGGGCTTGCCCACCGATCCTTGCATGCCAGACTCTTCAAATGTGCTCCTAGAGGTACCGTATGTGAAAATTAAAAACTGAATAACAGATTAAGAGTGTAAAGGGGCCCAGATTTAATTAAACACCCTAAAATCCACTGCTTTTCGAAAAACATCAAAAGCCCTCAGATTTAGATTCTACAAAAGCTGGAGATTTGCATATTATCACTTGCGATACTTAAAAAAGAAGTGGTTTGGCTGGATCCGCAAGCCATTTGAGGGTCAATAAAGTGGTCTGGCTCTGTGTAAAGCTCTTTTAAATCTGGGTCCACTGAGTCACTCTACAGCATAAATACACAGCCTAAAGCTCTTACTCAACATACTGTACTATTCAGCTCAGTATGAGAGCTTAACACTCAGCTCAGGGTCAAAGGAAGAACTTAGCTTGGAATCAGACTTGAAGGCACTCTTTACATATTCCAGCCTGATTATTTGAGTCCGAAGAATAATCTAGAGAACATCTCTTTGAACCTGAGCTACAATAATCAACCCAAGACCAAGATGGGATTCTCAAATCAGATTCAGACTGTGCTAACCCTTGATTAGACTATTAGATGATCGACTTAGGGATTACTTCAGGACGCACTGATATAAAATTTTGGACAATGCCATGCCAATGATTCTGCATGTCATGGTCGAGTAGCCGATAAATGGCATGTTTTAAAATGTATAAAAAGAAATTAATATGTTTATTTAGCAAAGACACAGCATAATGTTACAAATGATTTCTATTTTCAATAATGCTGTTCGTTTAAACTTTTATTATCATCATAAAATACTGAAAAAAATTACTTATATATATTTATCATGATTTCCTCAGAAATATTAAACAGCATAACTGTTTAACATGGATAATAAAACATGGATAATCATAAAAAAAAAACTTTTCTTGAGCAGCATATGCAAATATTAGAATGACTTCTGAAGTCATGTGACACTAAAGACTGGAGTTATTATGCGAAAATTCAGCTTTGATTACACAGGACTAAATGACAATTTATCATACGTTAAATAGAAAACTGTTATTTTTAAATTGTAATAATACGTGAACAATATTACTCTTTCTGTGTTATTTGGTGGGATGAATGCAACCTTGGTGGCATGAGACTTTTCAGAAACATTTAAAAAAAAAAAAAACACCAAACTCTTCAGATGGAACTTACTACCCATGTATAGAGTGGGAAATAATAGTTAGGCTATTTAATTGATTACTTAACAAAAATTTAAATCAGTCATTTTGCAATTTGGTATAGGCAACATTCCCTGATCATTTAATAACACTTCAAAATATTCAAATTATATTTTTAAATCTAAGTGTGGGCAGATAAGGTTTGCATCTCTCGTCAGTGAGAAGCATAGGGCCCTATAATTTCTGCGATACACGGAATGAAAATCACACTCTTTTTACAACTAGAATAACAGTAAAGGGTAGAAAAATTAATTCCCAAAGTAGGCAGAAAACGGCAATTTGCAAAAACTAGAACGGCAAAAGCGGAATTTGGGAAAAAATAGAATGGAATTTGGGAAAAAATTAAACGGATTTTATCAGGGCCCTAAAAGCCACAGGAGAACTTGTAATGTCTGCCGCGTTTGTTTTTTGCATCTGTCTGTGACAACGTGGAATGAAGAAGAGAGATATTGCATGAGAACCTTTTCTCTCATCAAAATGAGACATGACATGATCGCCATTCAGCGTTCCCTGTATTTTATACTTCCCCCCCAGGCTCGAGCCGAGCCTGTTGACATGAGAGTTCAGAGACCCCTGCAAACACGGACACACACAAAAGTGTAAAGAGAGGCTTAACAGGAGCCGAGGAGTGTATCACACCAACGGTCAACACACTGTCATTTCTCGTTTGAGTTTCTCATGCACTAAGTGGGATGAAAATAGAACATTAAATACATGAGACATGCAGAAAAACTCCTGCCAGTCGCCACACTGATTTTATTTCAGCATTTGTCAAGTTGTGGTCTTGGCCCCAAGCAATTCTATTTTAAAATGAGCCTTCAGTGGTTGTTGTGCACAGGGTGAGTGTGTGGGCGACCTTCCAGGAACTGATCAGAAGGAAAAAGCCTCTTCCTACTCAGGTGGATTCCATTTCCTTTTCTTTGCCGAAGATGTAGGGGTCATGCCTGATGCTCATTTGCATTTAGATTAGCTGGTTAAAATGATAGACTTCCCGACGGTGGGCCCTTCCAAAATCACTTTTACTCTCAAGGAGATTCCAGACCAACCATGTCAATGGCTGGCCACATTGAAATAAGATGACAGGTAATGATTACCGATCCAAGTGCCTGTTCTGTGTTTGAGTTGAATTACACAGAGCAGGCTGTGGCCAGCCAGAACGGGCGAAAGAAAGAGGGACTACAAAGCCCCTGCTGTATTATCACGTTTGACAATATCAGCATTCAAAATGACTTTCCAAAGTCCACATCAGTTGAACCAAATGAGGTTCCTCCATATGATCTCTGAAGTTATTACCAACTGCGACTGATTTAAAGATGAAGTGTGTGACTTCAGTGTTCCTAGTGTCGTCAAAAAGAATTACAAAAGATAAAAGCTGGCCAGTCTTTGCTATGCAATTACAATAAATTAGACTGTGGTGTTGATGTTTAAAGAGCCCCTATCATGAGGTTTTTGAAAATGACTGTTCATTTAGTGTGGAATACAGCTCTAAGGGAATGAAAACATCCTGCAGAATTTTTATACGTATATAAAGTTATTGACTTTCAAAAGTGAGAGTCGACTCTAAATCTATGAAATGAATTGCTTTTGAAGCGAGTCATTAGCTGTTACATCGTGGACGTAAACACATACTGGCCGCGCCCAGTTAACTGCGTGCGCAGACGGGAAGTCTAGAACACATTCAAATACTTCATCATAAAGAGCCTAAGTCCCTCCCCTTCAGTCGACCACCATGGGACCTTATTTCGGAAAAATATTGTATGGTAGTCAATGAAGAGATAACAAATATTTTGATTTCGTTTAAATTGATCCCTGAATTAACGTTTGTCAATTTGAAAGATACATTTTAAAGTAAGAAAAGTCGCAGTTTGATGTAAAACTGTTGAGATATAAGACTGTGAAATACGTAATTACAAAGACTACAAACCCCAAAGGCGCACATCTTCACAGTATTAAGAACTTTACTGAGGCTATGTCATTGTTTCTATTGTCTTCCGTTATAATGCGTAACGTTACCGTCATGAGTGTGTTGTTCCAGATTGCACACACACACAGCAGCTGATCTCGCTCGTTGTTTCGCCTGCCGGGAGATGTAGTTCATTGAGGGTTTTTCACATAAAACTAAAAGTAGCTCGTCTGTTTCATGACGAACTGCGAACTTTCTTGGCTTTCATAATTATCTTTTAAATTGACAAACATCATATGTGTAATCCAGGACACAGTTCAGACGGAATAAAAAGATAAGTTATCTCGCGCATTGACTACCATGTATTGTTTTTCCGAAATAAGGTCCCATGAACCGGAAGTGAGAGGGCGGGACTTAGGCTCTCTATAGCATCATGTCGAGAAGACGCTGTGTTCTACAAATGCAAAGGAGGGCCCAGTAACTTACCCAAGTTGCTTTTATGGGTTTTGTATGGTTTTGTAGCATCGTGAGCGCAGAGGAGGAAGGCCAATAAGTATGTGTGGCGCGCGGTTGTGTGTGTGAGTTAGGCTCAGCGCAGCTTCTCAGGTCTCCAATGTCATTTTTTTTATATGTGAAATGTTTGTCGCTGTTATTGGAGTTGTCATAAAGAATAGAGCGTCTTGTAGTACTGCAGTGCTTTATCAATATGTTTATGCGTTGGGCTAACAAACAATAACTGACTGGGTCATCTGACCAATCACCGCCGATTAGCTGTCACGCAAAGGAGTGGTTTGGAAAAATGAGTAGTTGTACGAATCATTTGGGAGTCGGTGAGCAAATCAGGTAAAAATAAATGCATATTATAAGACAACAAAAGTGTTTTTTTGTCATTGCATTCATGTAAAACTGTTGTTGGGGACTCCCAGAACAATACTAGAAACATTTTAAATGCCATAATAGGTGCCCTTTAAAAAAAAATGATGCAAATGCATACAAAATATATCAGATTCGGATATAGTCAGAAAATCGGATTTGGGCATCAAGACCTGCAGTGTAAATGCAGCCTTAGTTGATTCAGTACAGTTCCAAAAAACTGTCCGCCACTTCCTGTGGAGGGTTTTTTTTTCTGTGACTGACTAAGTAATATTTGTCTGACTAAGCTTCTTTTAGTTGACCCATGTTTAGTTGACTATTAGGGGCAACCCTAAGCAATTCACAAGTTAACAGCTCTCTGGAAAGGAAAGATTATTCATGGAGCCATCATTTAAGTTAAGAACAAATTAAGTCCCATAAGTTGGCCATAATTTAACTAAATTAAACCAAGGAACCAATTAGCACTTTGTGGCCATAATTTAACTAAAACAAAGGAAACAAATTAATCAAAAACAAATTAATAAGTCACTGAAACAAATTCTTAATTCATGACCACCATATCTATTCTTTCTTCCATGTATCATGTGCAGTGGTCTATAATTATCAGAGAATAATGGTTTTAATTGAGTTGAACCCGTAATAATTAAGTTAGGAAGTTGATCTTTAGAACCAAGATTTGTGGATGAATCATTCAGGCTAACTTTGTGAACCAAATTAATTCAATTCATTGAAAAGAACCCAAGAAAAGAACAATTCTCCCAAAACCAGACATCAACAATGACTTAAATTTCTCATCTGCTTCTTACAAAAAGCCATCATATGGCTTCAGAATATTAGGAATGAGGTGCACCTTTTTGAATGTCGAAACCAATAATATATTGATAAATATAAGCCAATAATTATTTTCATCTTATTGCCAAATGCCTAAAAAATGCAGATGATAACTATAGATATTTTTTTTTTAAAATCCAAATTAATTAAAAATAAAACCAAAAGTCAAATCAATAGTTTAAATGCTACAAGTAAAGTTGGGCATCACAACACTATATTTTACACTTTATTGTAATTGCTTGGACAAGATCCACCCACTAGACTCTTGAAATACCCCTCTTCTGTCTTCTACAGAAGAACGTTTAGGCACAGACAGAGGTAAAAAAAAATAACGACAGAATTTGACAGGGAAAAGTATTAAGAATTACACAGACTACCTTTAAGTGAAAATAATGCCTATATAATGCACAAAGTTTTCATGGCAGCATATAGTGGAGACAGACTGTCTAGCGCATGTGTTCATGTGCTCTTGTGCTGAAACCCGCAGTCAACAGCTTGCATGGATCTATCACAGCACAGAGGTAATCACACTGAGTGCATTCACAAATCACATCATGCCATTATCTTGAGGCCTTATTTTAGAGTTCCATCTTGTGTCTCTCTCTTGCAAATGCTCCTAGTAAATCAGCAGGCGACAAACAGAAGCTTTTAAGGAGGCGGTCCTATTCCTCGGAAGTATCGTCCGTGAACACATAATCAATTAGAGGAGAACTGCGAACACTTTGGGGATTCCATCCCACACATCCCTTCTCCTCGTCCCAGGTCAGTGAGTGGTCCGTTGGCAGAGAGAACCAATGCGCTTTCAGCCAGGCCTTATAAACCCGAATCCCTAAATGCCATAGTGTGCTGGATTCTGTTCAATCAAATGAAAACACATTACCGGGAAGATTAATTCACTCCAGCCTTTGCGTTCGCCAAAGCTCATGGGAACAACTTTAAAAGCTCAATCTTCTTTCAGTCGAGAGAAATAAATAAATATATGTTCAACTCAAGCAGTCTGTTAGGGAGGACTGTTATGCTTGACAGGGGCAAACAATTGCAGTCACCATCAGGAGCTCTAATAAAACCATTAATGTCAATTTTGTTGCCTTATAGATCAGCTGAACATGTAGTGCATGCAGAGCGGGAGCTAAAGATCGCAGGACAAGACCAAGAGAGATAGCATGGACTTGTTTATTGGCAGGTCTGTCATGATCAAGATGCATTAGGAGAGGAAAGGTGAAATGATAATAATAACTGGTTTTCAGCTGGAGAGCTTATTGTTTGTCCGAAATGTTGTTTCACAATTAAAGCTATAAAGATCAAGCTCAATAAGAAAACTTATTTTGGATAACATTTAAAGGGATAGTTCACCAAAAAATAAATTTACTTGTGTCTTCAGAATCTGTATGATTTCTTCTGTATAAAAACAAAAGAATGTATTGTTTTATTATATATGTTTGTTGAATTATATGTATTTTGTCTATACAATGAAGGTAATGGCCCCAAATTGGTTTTGGACCGCACAGATTTTCCCTTTATTGACTGTATATATATATATATGTGTATATATATATATATATATATATGTGTGTATATATATATATATGTATATATATATGTGATGCGATCTGGAAAACCTGTCAATGTCGACGCTGGAAAGTTTTCAGTAAATTCGTAAAAATAGACTGAATGTCAGTTTTTTGTCGAAATTTGTTTTTTATTAAATTATTATTCTATAACATCTTGTTTATCATCTTGAATATAACTTGGAGAAATTCACTAGTTTTACTGCAGAAAAATAGCGATTTATAATGACCAGCTGAAAAGCTTTAATAAGCATGCACGCAGGCGGAGCGGAGGGGAAACACCAGGGAAAACACTGAATGCTCCGTTCAGCTCTCCTCTATCTTAACACAACAAAGACAGTTCACCTATCAAAATAAACCACATAACAGAATAAAGTCCAGTCCTGGATGAACTACAACGGCACGCAAGTTATTTATTTATATATTTTTATCACACCGTTATGAGTAGTATGATGCGTAAAGAGCACAAGAGAATAACAGAGTTTGAAGTTGCTCGTCTAAAGAGACCTTGCTCGCCTACTCAATCGTCCAATTTCAAAACGGTTTTCACAGGATGAAATTTTGAGTTTGTATAAGCTTTAGAATGATACCCAATCTATGATGATTATGAAAATATGATATGTAGAAAAGGCAATAAAAAGGGAGCGCCAGTCGTACGCGCTAGCAGGATGCGACAGTTATTTAAAGCTGTTTTCTCAAAATTCTGTTTCTGAAAATCATGCAGCGATCAGCTGACTTAAGATAACCATAACTTTTGTTTACAGACAACCAATAAAATAAATAAAAACAGATTTGGAAAGGGCTTGAACCCAGCTTTAATATGGTATCAAAACCTGTAATATGTCAAATTTCACCATGTGGTGGGTTTCCCAGATCACATCACATATATATATTAGGGCTGTCGAGTTTAACACGTTATTAATGGCGTTCGCAAACCCATTTTAACGGCATAAATTTTTTATTAGATGCGATTAACAGTCTCTCTGGCACTACGAACTTTGCTAGCAAAGCTTACTTTGCCTAGCAAAAGCTTTCTTTCACATGCTTTTGCAATAGGACGTGGCACATGTGCGGACGCCGAGCTATGAAATCCATTCATTTCAATGGCTTGCTTGCATCGAGGACGTTCTGTTGCTTCGTTCGACCAGAAGCGTCAGCGGATCTAGCTTCAACCGTAAACAAAACAACAGGCATGCCACACACACACTTGTTTGAGTCACTTGTTTACATTTTGAGTGGATGGCGAGCGCGAGAACGCCAAAATGGATGCCAATAAGATTTTGAATGGAAGTTTACTTTACTAAAAAGTTGCCAAATGGTTCCACTGACAAGACCAAAGTGATCTGTGTGTTTTGTCGAACTGAGCTATCATCATCGCAGCACGTCCAGTCTGAAATACCACTTGATGAAGGCCAACACACACACACAGCTGATGCGAATTCTCCGCCCCCTCGTCAATATCAGGACCTCGTCAGTATTTCTTTCAGCCTTTTATTGATGGACAGTGTTACATTGTGTGAGAGATTATTTGCTCCAAGTGAGAATGTTAGTGTGAAATTGAACACAGTATATGTCAATGTTGTTTTCAATAAAAAAACATTTGCACAAAGCAAGCCGATCCACTTTTCCATGTTGATAAGAGCATTAAAATGAGAAAAAATAATGGGACAAAAGAAATCAAAAGACATTTAAAATAGCTAAAATGTGCAATTAATTGCAATTAATCGCAAGTTAATGTTGCCATTAATGAGATTACTGCAATTAAATATTTTAATCTTTTGACAGCAATAATATATATATATATATGTATATATATATATATATATATATATATATATACATATAATTTAAGTTTATATATATATATATATATATGTGTGTACCGTCCTTCACGAGTAACATGCAGGGCAGTGCCCAGAAAGGCAGGACAAAGGGAAGTTGGCTTTGTTTTCTGATGACATGGCCTTAAAAAGATGGTCTAGTTACTGCAGCCTCAGAGACAGCAGGTGAATGTGCTCTGCTGTTTGATGAATTGAAATATTACAATAAAATGTCTATTACACTAGGCAGACTGAGTCATAATAGAGTCTGGCATGCTGAACCCCTCCTCACCAAACTACTGAGTTTAAACCCCCATTGGATAAAAGTCAACATTCATTTTATTCCGCCAACGGCTCTTTGTCACCAAACAAATGACTCCAGGAGTACAACAGAGCTCTAATGGGTGAGAGGGAAACATTAGGCGAGGATATTTCTGTCAGGTGAAGGGTCTGCGAGGTGAGAGCTAATCAAAGCAGAAAAATAGATAATGATGACAAGCCTGACATTATGAGAGCCAGGGATGAGGAAAGAGTCTGCAGGCATTCGCCTCATGGCAGGAGGGCCATGGAGGAGGGAGAAATGATGAGTGGACGCAACTGGCCATTTCTTCAACTACGGGCACTTTGGCCCGGTGGACTTTTAGAAATTAAATGATAAAACACACTTTTATTTAATTTAGCAACAGACAATATCAGTAAATGCAGGAGTAAATGTGGTATACCCAGTTTTTTGGACATTGAAATGCTATTCTTTTCCCGCCAAAGATTCATTTGACAATTTAATGTGGCAGTTCTACCTGCCCTCATCCGGTGGCTGGGCCCCCGTCGATAGCTCTAGAAGGCAACCTGTGTATGAGTGTTGTTCCCAGCAGCCTCTCTGAAGAGAGTCAAGGAGTTTCTGTTTTACACATGTGTTTTGCAGCATTGTGCTTTGCAGTCAGTTACATACACATCTGTTTGAGTGTGTAAACACAATAAGCCAATCAGATGTGTTTAAATTAATCCCCAATCCACTCAACGCCACTCAAAACAGTTTTTACTCAGCACAAGTTCCATAAGCAACAAAGTGTAAACACAATGTTGATAACTTTTATTTAATAAAATTGCAGTCTAAAGTGAGGTCTTAATTCAATTTCAATGAAATTTTGAAGACAAAAAGTCTACTGACTAATGACTATTGTCAATAGTGTAGCATTGCACTGAAGCACAGCTCACACGATGGCAGCTTTCTGTTGGTCAACTTAGCCAATTCCCGAAACCAGTACTCTTTCCTTTGCTAAAGCTCTCTGTCCAGGCCTTGGCCTGTCTTTAACGTGCTTTATTGTCTATTGTAATATCAATGCGCGAAATCGTTCACCCTCACTTGAAATTTCCTGATCACAAGGATTCCTATTTGTAATGACAGGACCCTGCTAAATGTGACTGGATCATTAAGTAACTAATTTCATAGCTAGATTTT
>JAQIUQ010004530.1:0-197000 GCA_030378365.1 Hybognathus amarus
GACAAAAGGTGGTTTGTAGACAAGATAGAATTGTTGGGTAACTGGGGTCGTTGTGAGACTGCGCCATTCATCTGATTATTTCCCCGATTTAAGACCGTACTATAGTACTGAAACAGCTCTATAGAGTACACAAATGATTTTTGCTCCTTACTCATCCGATCGATGGTTGTGTCTCTATGTCAGTACGTTGTCAGCTCGTGTAGTGAGTTACCTCCTGTTGTGGATCAATCACGTTGTGTTGTGTGGTGTGAACAGCCAAACAACTTGGAACACTCCTGATTTCACTGAGAGCAAGTCATGTAGTGTGAACCGCACAGTTCAGCCCGAACATTTTCAAAATCATGTAGTGTGAACAAGGCTTAAGGGGTAGTTGTGTGATGTAAACTTTAAACTCACCCAGGAACTCCACTGGACGCAATGTGCAAGAGGAGCCCTTGAGAGATTCACCCAGCAAAAACACTCGCCGTTTGTGTACAGCAAAGCTCTTTTAGCTGAAGCACCCAGGGTGAAACTCTCTGCGCTTGCTTGTTTAGAGAGAGACTGCTGTAATGTGCCATATTTTTCTCTCTACTAGCCTGCAAACGAGAAACTCCCGCACACTATCAGACCTTGCATTTAAAAACTCTTTATTAGCAAGATCTCGCTGTGCGCTGAAAAACTAATCTGAAGGAGTAAGCGCCGCTCCCTATATATGCTGGGGAGTGGCGTACAAATCTGACTCGAAAAATCTCATTGGCCTTTTCTGAAGTTTCCAAGTGCAACTTTATCTTCCAAAGTGAAGGAACTCAGAAGCAAAGACCAGGAGACTTGGTTGTATCTTTTTAGGCAGGATTCTTCATTTCTGTTCCATCACTGCAGTCTGCTTCGTCCAAAAATCTTAGCCAAGTCTATACATTGGGCTCTATCTTGCACCCGGCGCAAATGACTTTATACACTGACGCATTTATCATTCCTATTTTGCACTCGCGCAAAGCGGGCTTTTTTCCTCCACAGACGCACGTCGGTAAACTAACAAATGAACTTGCGCTTCCTGGGCGGGGTGGCGCAAAAAGGAGGCGTGTGTCGCGCAAACAATCCCTGGTGCTATTTTGCAGTTCCAGAAAACAATTGCGCCAATGACCAGAAAAAACCTGGTCTAAAGTCAGTGGCGCGTTGCGTGCCGTATATTCAGATGCTATTTTAAGCGTGCATGCTTGGCCATAATACAGAGTGTGAACAACGCGTATACACTGTAGATGATTCTCTCATCAACACAGATGCATTTTACTTTTTGCAAATGATACATTATTATACGGAAAAATATGTAAACATGAGGGAAATCATTGTTGTGTCCATGATGATGGGAAAAACAGGCATAAAGCTTACACATTTACCCAAATTATTATATGCATGTTTAACCCAAAGCTAATTTGGGTGGGTTTGTCCCATCCCAGTGTCCCTTCTCTTTCTTTTACGGCCCTGACGAGAACATCGTTCTACTCGGCTGTGAACCGATGCTGAAGCGCGCCTGGTAAATGCGCCGTTAAAATAGAATTGCGCCACGGAACAAGCGCATCTCGTTCATCATGCTCTTAAAGGGAATGTGATATGACGCTCTTATTGGTTTATTTCCGTTACGCCCAAACCACACCTATGAATAATGAAGCTACTCCAGACCAACCCCTTTTAGATTTGCGCCAGGCGCAAGAGGCATTTATCCCGCCGGGAAAATAGCAACAGCACCGGGATCCGCCCACAAAGTTAATTGCGCTTTGCGCTTTGACACTTGCGTTTCAGATCGTTAAAATAGGGCCCATTGTGTTTTATGTACATTTCAAGGGGAGGATTACATAGAGGTGGAGACACTGAAACAAAAAGCAAATGTAAATGCATGAGACCCGAGAGAAGAACTCCAAGACAAAAGGTCTCAGGAACTAAAATAGAAGGTGTTTAAATACCTTATTTATCTTGCTGGTAGTATGTTCCAAATGCAAACTTATTGTCCACCCTTGTTCTATGGAAAAATTATAGCAAATTGTTGTCATGTTAGGAACATGCTAGCATTGTGCTAATTCATGTTAAAAACATGTTAGCAACATGCTAAATCATGCTAGCAACATGGTAAAACATGCTAGCAATGTGCAAAATATTTTTTATTGACTTGATTGACTGATTTATGTTCTTAAAAATCAAATACTTCTTAATGCCTTTGTTATGTCACTATATTGCTTGAAATAAAATAAATAAATGAATTCAATCATTTTATAAAGGTGATATTTTTGAAAAGCAAGCAGCCGAGGGTGTTTAGTCACTTCTGTGTGTCATCTACAGGCGTGCAGGGCTGCGAAACCCTCTGTGAACTCCGGCTGGGTGATTCCTGGCCTGCGCTGGGTCACGGGGAAGGAAGCGTCGGGTCACGGGGAAAGGAGCATCTGTTTCCGAACACCACCAGCCGCAGCTCCAGCCCGGAAAAGATGCCGAAGAGATGGAAGAGTCATCTGATGATGTAAGACCAATGTGGTTATGTCTGTCATCTTTGGCTTGAGCAAGTGAAAATTCAGTCATTACAGTTTATTTTGTTTCCCCAGTCTGTTGTGATTGGTCTACTCTGATTGGTCAGATGACCCAGTCTGTTGTGATTGGTCTTCTCTGATTGGTCAGATGACACAGTCTGTTGTGATTGGTCTGAGTCTCTTGATTCTGGGCAGATTACCCAGTCTGTTGTTATTAGTCTACTCTGATTGGTCAGATGACCCAGTCTGCTTGTGATTGGTCTACTCTGATTGGTCAGATGAACCTGTCTGTTGTCTGATTGGTCAGATGACCGTGGTCTGTTGCTGATTGGTTTACTCTGATTGGTCAGATGAACCTGTCTGCTGTGATTGGTCCACTCTGATTGGTCAGATGACCCAGTCTGTTGTGATTGGTCTATTCTCTGATTGGTCAGGATGACCAGTTGTTGTTGTGAATTGGTTTTACTCTGATTGGTCAGATGAACCCAGTCTGTTGTGATTGGTCCTACTCTGATTGGTCAGATGACCCAGTCTGTTGTGATTGGTCTACTCTGATTGGTCAGATGACCCTGTCTGTTGTGATTGGTCTACTCTGCTCTGATTGGTCAGATGAACCAGTCTGCTGTGATTGGTCTACTCCTGATTGGTCAGATGACCCAGTCTGTTGTGATTGGTCTACTCTGATTGGTCAGATGACCCAGTCTGTTGTGATTGGTCTACTCCTGATTGGTCAGATGACCCTGTCTGTTGTGATTGCGTTCTACTCTGATTGGTCAGATGAACCTCAGTCTGCTGTGATTGGTCTACTCTGATTGGTCAGATGACCCAGTCTGTTGTGATTGGTCTACTCTGATTGGTCAGATGACCCTGTCTGTTGTGATTGGTCTCTACTCTGATTGGTCAGATGAGCCTGTCTGCTGTGATTGGTCCACTCTGATTGGTCAGATGACCCTGTCTGTTGTGATTGGTCTACTCCTGATTGGTCAGATGACTCCAGTCTGTTGTGATTGGTCCACTCTGATTGGTCAGATGACCCTGTCTGTTGTGATTGATCTACTCTGATTGATCAGATGACCCAGTCTGTTGTGATTGGTCTATTCAGATTGGCTCAGATGACCCTGTCTGTTGCGATTGTCCACTCTGATTGGTCAGATGACCTGCTCCGTTGTGATTGATCTACTCTGATTGGTCAGATGACCCAGTCTGTTGTGATTGGTCTATTCAGATTGGTCAGATGACCCTGTCTGTTGTGATTGGTCTACTTGTCGATTGGTCCAGATGAACCTGTCTGTTGTGATTGGTCTACTCTGGATTGGTCAGTATGAACCTGTCTGCTGTGATTGGTCCACTCTGATTGGTCAGATGACCCAGTCTGTTGTGATTGGTCTGACTCTGGATTGGTCAGATGACCCTGTCTGTTGTGATTGGTCTACTGCTGATTGGTCAGATGAACCTGTCTGCTGTGATTGGTCCACTCTGATTGGCCAGATGACCCAGTATGTTGGTGTGATTGGTCTACTCTGATTGGTCAGATGACCCAGTCTGTTGTGATTGGTCTACTCTGTCTGATTGGTCAGATGAACCTGTGTGTTGTGATTGGTCTACTCTGGATTGGTCAGATGACCCAGTCTGTTGTGATTGGTTTACTCTTGATTGGTCAGATGACCCAGTCTGTTGTGATTGGTCTACTCCTGATTGATCAGATGACCCAGTCTGTTGTGATTGGTCTACTCTGCTTTGGTCAGATGACCCAGTCTGTTGTGATTGGTCTGACTCTGTTTGGTCAGATGAAGCCTGTTGTGTTGTGGTTGCGTCTACTGCTGATTGGTCAGATGAACCTGTCTGCTGTGATTGGTCCACTCTGATTGGCCAGATGACCCAGTATGTTGTGATTGGTCTACTCTGATTGGTCAGATGACCCAGTCTGTTGTGATTGGTCTACTCTGTTCTGGTCAGATGACCCTGTGTGTTATGATTGGTCTTACTCTGATTGGTCAGATGACCCAGTGTTGTGATTGGTTTACTCTGATTGGTCAGATGACCCAGTCTGTTGTGATTGGTCTACTCTGATTGGTCAGATGACCCAGTCTGTTGTGATTGGTCTACTGCTGATTGGTCAGATGACCCAGTCTGTTGTGATTGGTCTACTCTGTTTGGTCAGATGAACCTGTGTGTTGTGGTTGGTCTCTACTCTGATTGGTCAGATGAACCTGACTGTTGCTGATTGGTTCTTCGTACAGCGCATGTCTGAAATAAAACGCCCATTAGCATAACTGAATTTCAGCTCCGGAGGCTTCCTAAGGCTAAGCAATTGTTCACACTGTAAAGACAGTCACGATGGCATTGATTTCATCCTACCAATCCGTGAACGAATCTAATGAAGAAACATTGGAACAACTAGTTATTTAACCCAAACTTCCATCGGCGAGGACATGCAGGACATTTCTCAGTAGGGGCTTCACCACTGATAAGATACCTTTATTAGGCACTTTCGCACCCAGGTAGTCCTAGGAACTATCCAGCAGGGTGGTTCCCTTAAGGACATTTTCCTCTTTGCATCTTTGCATGACTAGTAAGTTGTTGTGACGTTTTTTACGGCGCTGAGAATGACAGAGCCTGAGCTTACAGCGCTTGCATTCTCCATGTACATTAGTTTACGATCTGTCTCATTCGTTATTAAGACAGAGCTGTTATACATACAAAGTAGACTGTAATGAAAAGTTTATTATCGTATGCAGTGTGTTTGATGTCCAGTGTTGCTGAGCAGAAATACATGATCATATTTGGCTTGGTCTCCTCAAAGTTGCTCTGGGTTTTCTCTTCAGCGTAAAGGTTAAGACGCTCATCTATCACTGTTTTGCATGTTCGTAGAGTAAGTTTCTGGAATAAATATAGGCTATAATCTGTGTGTTTACACAGCCTTTTTAAAAATGGCGGGTGGTGGTGTTTTGCGTGTGTTCGGCCAATCAGCAAACACTAACGTCATGGATAGTTCCTATAGTGCTGGTTTAGAACGACTCTGAAGTAGGAGTAAATTAGTTCCTCCAAAAGGATTTCCTAGAACCAAAATCGTTCCTAGTTCCTGCGGTGCGAACACGACAAAATCCGTGAAATTCTGCCAATAATTCTTGGAACTATGAACAGGTTCCTAAGGTGCGAAAGCCCCTAGTGACTAAGTTTTTACTCAGAAAAAAAAAACATGTATAACTGTAATAATAACAGGAGATCAGGGTTGAAATAATAACGAGCGGTGATCCAAGTGTGAACAGTTTAGATTTTTGTCTTAAGAATTTGGAAAATGTACACCTTTTTATGTACACTGATTTTTACACTTTTTTAAAATAGTACCAAAGCAATGATGACTAGCAGTGCTGGATTTTTCAGAGAAGATATACACTCACCGGCCACTTTATTAGGTACCCCATGCTAGTAACGAGTTGGACCCCTTTTGCCTTCAGAACTGCCTCAATTCTTCGTGGCATAGATTCAACAAGGTGCTGGAAGCATTCCTCAGGGAGTTTGGTCCATATTGACATGATGGCATCACACAGTTGCCGCAGATTTGTCGGCTGCACATCCATGATGCGAATCTCCCGTTCCACCACATCCCAAAGATGCTCTATTGGATTGAGATCTGGTGACTGTGGAGGCCATTTGAGTACAGCGAACTCATTGTCATGTTCAAGAAACCAGTCTGAGATGATTCCAGCTTTATGACATGGCGCATTATCCTGCTGAAAGTAGCCATCAGAAGTTGGGTACATTGTGGTCATAAGGGATGGACATGGTCAGCAACAATACTCAGGTAGGCTGTGGCATTGCAACGATGCTCAATTGGTACCAAGGGGCCCAAAGAGTGCCAAGAAAATATTCCCCACACCATGACACCACCAACCACCAGCCTGAACCGTTGATACAAGGCAGGATGGATCCATGCTTTCATGTTGTAGACGCCAAATTCTGACCCTACCATCCGAATGTCGCAGCAGAAATCGAGACTCATCAGACCAGGCAACGTTTTTCCAATCTTCTATTGTCCAATTTCGATGAGCTTGTGCAAATTGTAGCCTCAGTTTCCTGTTCTTAGCTGAAAGGAGTGGCACCCGGTGTGGTCTTCTGCTGCTGTAGCCCATCTGCCTCAAAGTTCGATGTACTGTGCGTTCAGAGATGCTCTTCTGCCCACCTTGGTTGTAACGGGTGGTTATTTGAGTCACTGTTGCCCTTCTATCAGCTCTGAACCAGTCTGGCCATTCTCCTCTGACCTCTGGCATCAACAAGGCATTTCCGCCCACAGAACTGCCGCTCACTGGATGTTTTTTCTTTTTCGGACCATTCTCTGTAAACCCTAGAGATGGTTGTGCGTGAAAATCCCAGTAGATTAGCAGTTTCTGAATACTCAGACCAGCCCTTCTGGCACCAACAATCATGCCACGTTCAAAGTCACTCAAATCACCTTTCTTCCCCATACTGATGCTCGGTTTGAACTGCAGGAGATTGTCTTGACCATGTCTACATGCCTAAATGCACTGAGTTGCTGCCATGTGATTGGCTGCTTAGAAATTAAGTGTTAACGAGCAGTTGGACAGGTGTACCTAATAAAGTGGCCGGTGAGTGTAGATTTTCAGTTGTAACATAAATTATAAATACCATATTCATTTACCATGGTATTTACACTTGAAAACACTCAATCAAACAATCTTCTCCATCAGTACAGTTTGGGTCGTTTCTAGAGTTGGAGGGAGCGGGACGCAGACCAAAGCCTCAGTGGGGAGAGACGGCCATGACCGGAAGCTGCAGAGATGCAAAACTCAACGCCTGATGACCCATCTCCCCCGGGACACGGCCCACGACCCAGAAGGCCACAGCGGATCAGAGAAGTTTGGCCATCTAGCTGTGTCCGATTCGAACCGGTCTCCACCAATCACTCATTTCACAAGTGCCATTAAGAGTAAGAAGACAGACAATGAATCAGCAGCAAAACAATTTGTGATAAAAATACATTACACTGTTATTATGTTTATCGCTTTCTGCAATTGGCAGTGGTGCATGGAAAATTGTGTTTAATTGTTGAAAATTTTGATAACAATTGGAAAAAACCAACACCAAATTGGAATAACTGTTACTTATAATAAATCTTAATTGTAATAGTTACTGCAATGCCTTTGAATTATAAACCGAAGCAAGAACATATAACGCCTATACTGCCACTATTACAGGATTTGATATATTAAAGGAACAATTACTTATAGTGTAGGAAGACTATTATTAATCCTGCATCATTTCAGTCTTCCATGTATTCCGCAAATGAATGTAAACCATCATCATTGGACACCACAGGGCTAAACTGCACCTTAACGCGCCACATCTGCAACACAATTTCCCAGTGCACATCATTTTCATGAAAAGCTTACATTAAAATGGACATAATGCATATCTCATTAAATGCTAAAATGGTTCAGTTGTGTTATGTTAACAAATGAATATTTTCTAAAACGTTGAACAGATTCCCTCGGCCATCGCATGCAAAGACTCCTCTGTTTTGCACAAATGGCGAAGGCTAAATAACGAATGGTGTAGGTTAAATAACTAATGGCGTAGGCTAAATGACGAATGGTGAAGGCTAAATGACGAATGGCGAAGGTTAAATGAGAAATAGTGAAGGCTAAATGGCGAATGGCGAAGGCTAAGGCTAAATGACGAACGGCGAAGGCTAAATGACGAATGGCATAGGCTAAATAACGAATGGCGTAGGCTAAATTACTAATGGCGAAGGCTAAATGACGAATGGCGAAGGTTAAATGAGAAATAGTGAAGGCTAAATGGCGAATGGCGAGGCTAAGGCTAAATGACGAATGGCGATAGGCTAAATAACGAATGGCGAAGGCTAAATGTACTAATGGCGAAGGCTAAATGACGAATGGTGAAGGCTAAATGACGAATGGCGTAGGCTAAATGACGAATGGTGAAGGCTAAATGACGAATGGTGAAGGCTAAATGACGAATGGCGTAGGCTAAATGACGAATGGTGAAGGCTAAATGACGAATGGCGAAGGCTAAATGACGAATGGTGAAGGCTAAATGACGAATGGCGAAGGCTAAATGACGAATGGTGAAGGCTAAATGACGAATGGTGAAGGCTAAATGACGAATGGCGTAGGCTAAATGACGAATGGTGAAGGCTAAATGACGAATGGCGAAGGCTAAATGACGAATGGTGAAGGCTAAATGACGAATGGCGTAGGCTAAATGACGAATGGTGAAGGCTAAATGACGAATGGTGAAGGCTAAATGACGAATGGCGAAGGCTAAATGACGAATGGTGAAGGCTAAATGACGAATGGCGTAGGCTAAATGACGAATGGTGAAGGCTAAATGACGAATGGCGAAGGCTAAATGACGAATGGTGAAGGCTAAATGATGAACGGCAAAGGCTAAATGACGAATGGCATAAGCTAAATGACGACAATAATTGCACCTACAATAATCAAGGAACTCAATTATCATTTTTGTTTGTCTTGAAGTTGCATTCAAATTCCATTTGGCTCAAAAATCTTGATCCCACCTTCAACAGATTCAAACCAAACGGTTCAGCACACAGAAATCATTTGCTTTGTGGTGTGTATTGGGGCAATACGTTTCTATTAACTTCAGATAGATTAAATATGTATGCTGTCAAATGTATTTAAAAGAATGATCTAATTTGACATTCCGGTAGTTCCATCTGTTCTGGATGATTTATAACGCAGGAGGTGAACTAATGAAAAGGCACAGTGTGTAAGCTTTGCTGTAGAAGACATTTATTCACAACAACAAAGGTCTGGCTTTATGATGCCAGGGATGAACGTAGGATTTGTTGTCTTCATCTCCACAGCCGATGGAAAGCAATTCGACGGGAATCATGGTCATGAATGAGCCACTGTATTAAAGCTTTATAAACTTCAAAAAAATTATATGTTGGCTTTAATTAATTTTAATTTGTCAACAGGTTCCACATAACTGGATTACCTTAAACACACATAATTTGTTCATGTAACTTCAACATAATGGAATTATGTAATTTTAAATTACCCAATATAAGTAGTCTCAACGTGAATTTTTAAAGGCTTCCTGACATGATTCAAAGCCATTTTATTATATTCATTCATCCATTTATATTTCATTTGAATCAGTGACATTTAATTAAATTGATAGACTTTAGCTAGCTATTTGCTAGCAGAAGCACATATTAGCATCTTGAATGCTAAGATTTACATGCTCCTTCATTCAAAGCAATTGAAAATAATGAAATCAGTTGACAGCCAAACAAAATGCTCCACTCTTCTCCACAATGGTAACCCACTGTAATTTAAATGGTTTAATAATTCCAATGTAATTTAACATTAAACACTATTACACACTATCAAGTCTTCCCCTTTTCTAAATTTCTCAAAAAAAAACCCATAAAATAACACTTAATTTTAACATTTATTCTCTCTTAATTCAACCATATGCAAAGCATGCAGGGAACTAAAAGCACTGCCCAGTTTCAGTTAAGGCAACACAACTCAATCCTGTAATCCAACACAAACGGATTAAGTAAACTTAAGTTGTTCGTAGATTTAAGCAGATTGAACACAATAAAATTAAGTTCGCACTATACTGCCACCCTCTGGATGCACACATTTTTTTACTTAACATAAATAGTTTGTGTTTAGACAACACATTAGGATTTTGTACTGTTAAGTTGAGAAACAATTACATAGACCTTAATAGAAAAAAACATTTAAAGTCAAAAAACACAATTTTTATAAGTAAACTATATATAAATATATTATGTAAAGTGCACAACCTCCCTAGTTAATTTTTTTGAGTGTGTGAAGCAGGAGCTGAGAGCACAGGATATTTTACATGGATGATTTTTAATGCTTATATGCTGCAGTCGGCCTCTGCCTCTCCTTTCGTTTTATTGTTTATATTTATTTTACAATTTAAGTTACATTTAACGTCCACCTCTTTTCCCCTGAATTTGAACTTTGTTGCAGTTACTTTTGATAACTGGAATTCACATTATTTTATTTCGGTAACACTTTACTTAAGACTAACATGCACTGTAATCATGACATGACACATATCATGAAAATGAAGGAGGGTTTATGCATGTTTATAACAACTCTCATTAAGTATGACATTTGAAATGCAAATATGACATTGTTTGAGATGTCTTTGTTATGACATCTTGACATAAACCAATACATCATAACCTGTCAGTGTCTTTGTCATGAGAACTTGACATTACTAAGACAACACAACCTGTCATAAACATGAAATAACAGATTAATGATCAAACTTAAAAAAGCACCTAGTTTTATGGGTTAACATTACATTAAACTGTCAGGTTGTTGGTTTTGTCATTGGCTGTCATGAAGCCATTTTAACATTTTAATGACAAATTAAATTTGTACCACTGTAGTTGAAGTCACGAAAAATATTCATGACAAAGTTATAATGCCTCATGTGAAATTATTTAACTTTGTTTCATTTTTAGATAACATAAACCAGCTGTTTTAACATGTGTGTAGACCTTTTATATCTGCTGTATGTTAGATTCTCATTGCTTTAGTATATGACGTGGGTGATTCTGCTCAAATTGATTCTATAATTTCGTTTTGGAGGTTTGACTATTTGTATGATGGTGTTTTTTGTTCCTCCAGCTACAGATTAAAGTGAACGGACAGAGAGGAGGAATGGGAATCTGTATTGCGAGAGGGAAAGGCTCCTTGCCATACAAAGAGAACGACGAGGTAGGCCTTATCTTCCTGCAGCCACAACGCCTGAATCTCTTTACACACTATTACTATCACACTCCTTTGGGTCTATTTACGATAAAATATACACATGGACTGGAATACTAATGCGCATCCAGCCAGTGATTGGACTGATGAAATGACTGATTGATTTGTCGTCTTCTTCAGGGTATCTTCATCTCCAGGGTGTCTAAAGGCGGTCCAGCGGAGAAGGCCGGGCTTCATGTTGGGGACAGAGTGCTGGAGGTAAAAAAGTGCATTATAATGTATGTACAGTTTAACGATACATTGATTTAATGACTAATTTGGGAGCATGGTTACAACTGGGGATACTTGATACTTCAAAGGTACAATCATTAACTGCTGGTCTCTACATATTAAGTTAAATTCCAAACTAAATTCCCATAATTACTGGAGCATTGGATACCTTTCGTTTAGTGGATGTCAGGTTTTCAGGTTTCACAAGTGACCAAACTCAGTAAAACATGGTTTATCATACAAAAGTGAAGTAGAACTGTTTAAATATATCCATATTATCATGACCTGTGCGGGCCCAATTATATGCAAAAATAGTTTATCATTTGCATGTATTTTTTAATAAGGCATGACAGTTTAAACGTTCAAGTGATGTTACATACCTGAAAAACGTATAGCAGTCTTTATTTAATTCGTGTATTTCGTTTAATTTTCGTGGACATTTACGCTGAGTCCAAAATCACGAACAGTCGGAGTAGGCACTACGATTGTTAAAAATAAACTTTAGTCTACAGTATGAATATGGGTAGTATGCATGAAATGTAGATGTTCTACATCCGCCATGTTGTCATCATCATGTGACCTATACCAGCGTCAGCTGAAAACGCAAACTTTTGATAAAGGGTATTGAAAAGCTCTATCGTCTCTATGTAAAGTTTACATAGAGATGATAACGTTTTCAAACATAGTTTACATTGTAAATTATACAAAAATGTGAATTTGTGAACAATGTGTAGTGTTTCTTTATAAAGTGACATCGCCAACTACAGGCCTGGCATGAAAAAATACAGTTATTAGTTGTTATTTTATTACTGTGAACTTGTGTTCAATCAGTTTGGCTAGTTTTAGTTTTTGCAGTTCTGTTCGAACAGGATCAGTTTTGAACAACGTTTTCATCTATACGTGAAAAACGCTAATGAAAACATGATGCTAATTTAAATGTACTATAGTTTGTCTTGGTCTGGTGTTGGTTGTGTTTAGTGCACACTATATGCTAGTTTTCCCTTTGTGGATTATACCTTTTTGTTTTGTATTTTGTTAATTATAGTAATTGTTTCAAATAGGTCTTCTTTGCCTGGTAAGTTTGTGCTATTAAACTCATCTGTCCCATTTCTTGTTATTATTTCTTTTTTTATTACTGTCTTCAATAAGTTTGGCTAATATTAGTTTTTGCCATGGTATCAAAATGCATCTAAAATTCTAGTCTCTTGCATACAGCAAGAAATAATTAATCTAATCACATTTTGTGTTCAGTACAATCTTGTATAATATGACTTGCTGTTTTTGTATTTGTTTTTATTGTACTTATATGATATTTGTATTTTTGTAATTGAATTTTTGGCATGAAAATAGCTTTGAATGCTGACATGGTATTGAATAAAATAATCTGAATCTGGATAGTACACACCATGTTTATCATTGCAAGTAGAACATACATTTTTAGATTCCACCAAATGACACATGATTTTAGGCCAAAATACAGTAGCTTGATTGGACGAACAGCCTTTGAACAAATGAAAGATGAGTGTGCACTGTGACTGTGTTTCTCCTGTTGACCCGGTATAGTTGTTTCTCCGATGGCCATTGGATGGCATCATTACACAGATGCTGTGACCCCATGAGCCTTAAAGCAACAGGCACCCAGAGTATTTAGACATGCAAGTCACACTTAAAATCATATTGATGTAATTGCATTAGATTAAATATAAAGCATAGTGTCTTTCAAAGAAATATAGCACAAACACATTTTAAGCAAAACATTCCACAAAAAGAAGTTTGTTACATGCTAAAACAATGTATACAGTGTTCAAAAATGAAGACAACATGGATTTGAGTGTTGATAAATCAGATCTCTGGATCAGACTTTATTCTACCACTAAAATCACCTTGATATCCTAGTGTTTACATCTCAGGTTCAATTAAAAGCTCTCATTCCTCAAGCATGAGTTGTGCATGTATCTGACATCTTCATGTAATTCTCTTATCTTAGGTTTAATAAGCAGCAACTGAAGTCATAAGCCATTCATAGTTTTTTTTTTCTTTAAAATTGTTGATGCTGTGTCTTTGTGGTATTTTCAACACACAGTCGCAGTGACTATCCTGAGATGTGACAAAGGCAGAAGTCAAAGGGAATAAAGTTTTCTCAGCATGAGCTGCTTTTCCGCAGTCGAGCCCCTTAAATGTCCACTTGAGCTCGTTCTCGTTGAGCTCGCCCAGAATCCTCAGCGTGGTTGGCTGAACCATAGTGACATCACCACTCAGGATTGGTCACTTGTCTGTTCTCTGTATACCAGGCCAAGTGTGCTATTTGAACGGGGTAAACACGTAAGTTAAATATCCCTATACAGTCCATATTTACATCTAATACACCATGTAAACTCTCGCGTTATTAAAGGCAATGACTCACCCCACTTGTATTACATTATTAGCTGCACAATCTTGAGGCAGATGGGCTACAACAGCAGAAGACCCCACCGGGTACCACTCATCTCCACTACAAATAGGAAAAAGAGGCGACAATTTGCAAGAGCTCACAAAAATTGGACAGTTGAAGACTGGAAAAATGTCGCCTGGTCTGATGAGTCTCGATTTCTGTTGAGACATTCAGATGGTAGAGTCAGAACTTGGCGTAAACAGAATGAGAACATGGATCCATCATGCCTTGTTACCACTGTGCAGGCTGGTGGTGGTGGTGTAATGGTGTGGGGGATGTTTCTTGGCACACTTTAGGCCCCTTAGTGCCAATTGGGCATCGTTTAAATGCCACGGCCTACCTGAGCATTGTTTCTGACCATGTCCATCCCTTTATGGCCACCATGTCCCCATCCTCTGATGGCTACTTCCAGCAGGATAATGCACCATGTCACAAAATTGAATAATTTCAAATTGGTTTCTTGAACATGACAATGAGTTGACTGTACTAAAATGACCCCACAGTCACCAGATCTCAACCCAATAGAGCATCATTGGGATGTGGTGGAACGGGAGCTTCGTGTCCTGGATGTGCATCCCACAAATCTCCATCAACTGCAAGATGCTATCCTATCAATATGGGCCAACATTTCTAAAGAATGCTTTCAGCACCTTGTTGAATCAATGCCACATAGAATTAAGGCAGTTCTGAAGGCGAAAGGGTTTAGTATTAGTATTAGTATGGTGTTCCTAATAATCCTTTAGGTTATAATTGTGTGAGTGTGTGTGTGTGTGATATATATATATATGTGTGTATATGTATATATATATATATATATATATATATATATATATATGTATGTATTATAAAATTTGGATTTCATACTTTAATTTTCATACAAAAATTAAAGCATATGTTCAATTATTGCAATTATCTAATCAACCAATCACATGGCAGTTGCTTCAATGCAACAAAATCCAAATTAAGCAAATGCTTTTTATTCTTCACTATTTATACTTCGAAAATTAAATCACGGATTGGCATGGAATGGAACGGCTGAGAAAATAGGACGGCTATAGACTGTATACTATAATAGAAGGACAATTCGTGGGGTTTTAGATGTTCCTTGCAAAAGTGGGCTGACCCCACATCTGACCAGCAAAACATTAACTGGCTCAGCCCATTTGTTTTTTTATTCTACAAATGGCAGGTGGGCAAACCATTGGAAAACCTGTGTGAAAACAATCAATACTCTTTGGTGTGGAAATTTCACACATCCTCTTAAAAGGTCCAAGTTCATTTCCTCATATAAATGGTGGGCATTGTCCTCATTGTTTTGGTTTCATGGCATTTGTCACTGTCCTCTTTCCACACTCTGAAAAATGCTGGGTTGTTAAAACTCAATTTTGGGTAAATTATGGACAAACCCAAACGTTGGGTTAAAGATGTAATTAAAAAAATCTAACCCAATACCTGAGTTTGTCCATATTTGACCTAAAGTTTTTGACAGAATTAACCCAGAATTTTGACTCACTGTAGCTCATTTCTGATTTGTGCCTCCAGGTCAATGGCCTGGACATGCTGGAGGTCAGCCATCATGAGGCGGTCAGTGTCCTGAGGAATGCTGGGAGTTGTATAAAGATGAAAGTGACACGGGAGAGATGCGTGTCCATGGAGCCGCGAGCGAACGACAGGTCCGACGGCATGGAGACCGACCCCGCAGATCAGCCAAGAGTGGGATGTTCCCGTGAGCTATAGCAGATCGGGCGGCCCACAATCCTCCACTGATCCCACACCGGACCACAGCTCAGTGACCAACCGGACAGAAGCTTCGGCCTGCAACGGAAACGGACCGGTAGGCTGGAGCAGCCCGTTCTCATCCCAAGGCGTCATCTACTGACGCTTTTGACATGTCGTCTACATCCAACGCACATGGCATCCTTTAGCGTCAATATGAGACGCAGATATGGGTCAGAAGGCGCCTCCTAGTGGTCTAACCCTAAACCTACCCCAGACCTAAACCTACCCATAACCGAACAAAGCTCTGTGCGTGTTATAATGACGCTAACGGGTGCCATGTGCGTTGGATTTCAGACGAAATTTCAAAAGTGTCACTGTATGACGCCCTAGGATGAGAACGCGTTGCCTGGAGAGATTGTAGAATATAAAAAGAGCAATTCTATTATATTCCACAGAGGAATAAAAGCAATGAAATGGAATTAGAAATCAGGGTACGTTTACACGTCAACGATGCGCTTGAAACCGAGAAGTCTTTCTGCGCAAAGATGACACGCACAGATCCGCGAAAACGACTAAAAGAGCTGTATTCTGCTGCCAGGCCAGGAGATGGCGATGAAACACTGTAGACTGAACACGTGATACCAGGGGTGTAACGATGCACTTATTCGCATTGAATCGTTCGGTACAAGGCTTTCGGTTCGAGTTTCGGTACGCATTTTTAAACCGAATGGTTTGTTGGACCATTTTTCCTGCCGACCAAAATTTCGTTATTTCAAATGTACAGTAGGCTCGTGGCAACCGCGTTTGAGACGCTGGCGCGACCACAACATTGCCCAACATCAGATGGCAAATGTAATGTAAGCGGAACAAAACTGAGCTACTCGTTATTGTGTGGTTGACGGACAGTTTATCAGTTTGGACCAATGCAGCACGAGCCAATCTTCATCATCAGCACTGTTACTACACAGCCAAATCCAGTAAAGAAAACATTTAAATTCGCCATAATAACATCGCTGCGAGATCTGGTGAGATACATTCACATTTCTCCGTTATTAACGGATCAAACCGCGCTGACGTGGAAACCAGGAAGAATGAATGCCATGAATGAACTATCCAGTGTCCACAGATCAGCAACATTACCAAGGATTTACTGTATAACACTACTGTCTGTAAGTTTGGCAGGAATAGTACGCCATAATGTTTTAAAGTAACATCACGTCGGTTTTATTTTGACATCATGAATACAATTGCTGCCCTCAAATGTTAATCTAAACTAAAATAAACCTTTGTTTATAACTACTACAATATTACATTTCATTTTGTCCAAGGAGCTGTTTTGGTTTATATGCTGCTATAGAAAAGTCAAGTATAGCTCCATCATTGCTCAAAGTTAAAAAATATCATACTTTACGATGTTAGTTTTAATAAAAATATAATAAAAAAAAAATAAATGAAGGGAATTTCTCTGGCTTTTCTTTCTTTCTGCTGTATTGGAAACGTACCAAACCAAACCGTGACACAAGTGTATCATATCAAACCGAACCGTGAATTTCGTGAACCGTTACACCCCTATGTGATACGCATATGCATGACGTCGTCGTCTTCAGAGATTCGTTTTTTTTTTTTTCATTTACATGGGACCGTTTTTAAAAACACTTTGAAACCCGTTTTCAGAAGTTTGTGTTTTCAGGCACCCTGTGTGAACGAACAACGCATTCTCATCCTTTAGCGTCATATAGAACGCTATAGGACAAAACGGCGCTATACTACGCGCATGGCACCCGTTATCGTTAATATAACACGCGCTGTGATGGGTAGGTTTAGGTGTGGGGTAGGGTAGGGTAGTCTCATATTACGCTAAAGGATTTATGACGCCTTGAGTTTGTGTGTTATAAAGGGTACCATGTGCGTAGTATAGCGCCATTTTGTCATAAAGCGTTCTATGTGACACTAAAGGATAAGAACCCGCTTACATTTTTCATTTTGCTTTTTTAGTTGAAAACGTTGTCGTGTAAACAGCCCCTCAATTAGACCCATTGAAGTACTAGATTTGATTATTGTTAAAATCAGAACTCGTGGTTTTGGAACTGTAATGCGTATTTTCCTGTTTTTTCTCTTGATGTTCTTCATGTTTTGTCAGAATGAACCAGTCCAGGACTTACGGCCAATGAAAGACACGGAGACCTTCAAAAACAACGCCCTGCAGGTTGTGAAAAACACCATGACGGTACGTGCGGAGGATAGGAAGCGCTTTAACCATGAAATCTCACATTCTGTCCTTCATTCCTATTGTCCTTTCATTCAGTCTCTGTGAAGAAATAAACATCTGAAACTTTATAGACATAACAATAGAAGAAAATAATGGAGAAACAGAAACTGTAACCAATTCTAAACAAACTTTGTCCTATCTAAACATCTTAATAAAAACAAATTAATTTATGTCCTTTTTTCCCTTCACAAATGTAGAAATCACAGATGGCATCTTGTTTTCCAGGACATTTACAATAGTGCTTCTCTGATCACTAGGGTTGGGTATCGAATTGAATTTAAACGATTCTGATTCCGATTTCGATTCCTTGTTTCGATTCCGGTTCCAAACGATTCTCAATTCCGATTCTTTTAAGAGGCAGGGTCAAATAAGTTTAGCTAACCTTGCTAACCAACGGTCTTTCTGAAGGAAACACTCCTTCTGTCACAAATACTCCTTTTGACACAAATTTAGCATTTTGCCGAGATTTCGTTATTTTTAGAAAAGTGAAGCCACACTTTGGACCGCCGACGTAAGCTACTCATGTTCGGACTCGCGTGGTTTTGCCAACACTTCCAGTAGACACTTTTCGTTGGTGTTGTTCAGCGGTTTCTTCTTCCGGTTCGGTGGACTGTGAATATAGAAACTAGGAATCGAAGTTTTAACTTTTGAACGATTCCGGGAAAAACGAAAAGTTAGTCCCGGTTCCAATCGATATTCGATTCTCGATACCCAACCCTACTGATCACTTTATTTTATTACTGTCAAACGATTAATCACATCCAAAATAAAGATTTTTATATATGTGGGTGCACTGTATATAATTATGTTTTATATATCAATACACACACTTGTATATATTTAAGAAATTATTTCATGTATATACTGTATATAGATATAAATATTTTATATATAATATTTTTTTTCTTAAATATACATGCATGTGTGTGTATTTATATATATATATATATACAAAATAATTATACACAGTGCACCCACATATATTATGTAAACACAAACTTTTATTTTGGATGCGATTAATCGCGATAATCGTTTGACAGCCCTAGTTTATTTGTTTTAAAGTCAGCATGAAACTTAATCTGTAATCGTTTCTTCCCTATTATTGATATAAATCTGCATGAAATATCTTCTTAAACTAGAAGAATGTGGAGCGGGTTTGTCTATAGTTAATTGATTGTATCATCGACTGCTGTCATTTGCTAATTGCTCCGATCTCATGCGAGTCCACATGAATGAAAAAATAAAAATAGTGACGTGCACTTAAGTTAATTGATAAGTTGGTTGCACTTCGATAGTCAACCTTAGATATTCTACTAACTATTATATAGTAGAGAAAACGTGAAAAAGAGAAAACATCATGAAATGATGTCTGGGTCCGGATGTAGTGTCCATATAGTTAAATCAATTGATGCAATGCAATAGGCTACATGTTTTTAAACTGTATTCCTGTAATTACATCTATAGTTAAACTGTTGACCCGTAGTCTACTAGAAAACCCGTCCTAACCATAAAAATGATTTTTTTTTGTATCTAGGCCTACATATAGCAAAGACACCCAATACAAAGTGTGACTAATGTTTGTTCTACCCGAGACAAGCTTAAGAAACACACCACATAGCTTTAGTAGGAAAGCACTCATTTTAAAGGCCGGTTGTGTGAAATGTTATTTGCTCTCGGCTGGCTGTGACAGATTCCTCGGATCATCCTCACACACCCCTCGACCTCGGATGAAGACGTGGAGCCGCTCACGCAGGGTCCAGATGACGGAGACTTTGATCGGGACTGCGGTGACATCTACTCCGACTGCCTGAACAATGCTTTCTATCCTCTGTGAAAGTCAGCTCTCTCTCTTAACACACACTACCAGGCAAAGCTTTTAGATCGGGAAGATTTATGTTTTTAGATGAAGCGTCTTCTGCTCAGCAAGGCTGCATTTACAGGAGAAACTCGGAAAATTAGAATATGGTGCAAAAGATCAGTAATTCAACTTAAAAGTGAAACTAATATATTATATAGACTCATTACATGCAAAGTGAGATATTTCAAGCCTTTATTAGTCATAATTTGTTGATTATTGATTACAGATATGAAAACTTTTCACAATATTTTTATTTTGGGGTTTTCACAAGCTGTAAGCCATAATCATCACAATTATGACAAATAAAGGCTTGAAATATCTCACTTTGCATGTAATTGAGTCTATATAATAATATAAAGTATAAAATAATATATAGTTGAATTACTGAACTAAATTAACTTGCACAATAATCAAATTTTTTCGAGTTTTACCTGTATTGGAGAAAAAACACACACAGTGATATTGTTAAATATGACAATTTAAAATAACTGTTTTCTATTTTTATATATTTTAAAATGTAATTTATTGCTGTGACCAAAGCTGAATTTGGTAACACTTTACAATACGGGTGCACTAATATGCATTAATTAATCCTTAACTAATGCACAGATAATCATGTGTTAATGTATAACTCATGAAGAACTACATCATTAATTATTGATTACTGCATCAGCAACTAATAAAGAGTCTATATGTAGATGAAGATGAAGTAACACATGAATTGCTATTAATTCATTGTGTCATTCTGTATTAATTCCTTCATAACATATTTTATTAACTAATAGTGTAAATTAATGTGTTAATTACCACAATTAGTCAAAGCTATGCACTTCAACTTCCAGTTGTCTGCTTTAATTAATCATTAGCTAATGATTTGCAAAGGTATCATTATGTTATGACTTTACTTGTTGGGGCACATCATTATTAACTAGTCATTTAGTAATTTGCACATGAATTTGCACTAACAATGAAGTAATTAATGATGTATTAATGCATATTAGTGTACCTGTCATATTATCTGGAAGTTGAAATACAAGGCTTTGGCTCATTCTGGTAATTAACATATTAATTAACACTATTAGTTAAAAAAAATAGTTATCATGGAATTAATCCAGAATTACATACGTAATTAATAACAATTCATGTATGAACTAATACAGACTTTTAATCATACAGACAATTCCTAATGTGGTAATAATTGATGAATAGCTTAAATAATCATTAGTTACACATTCATTTAATATTATCTATGCATTAGTTAAGCATGAATTAATAACGCTGAAAACTCTATATATTTACGTAGAAAACAGCTGTTTTAAAATGTAATGCTATTTCACAAAATTACTGTTTTATTGTATTTTTAATCAAATAAATGCAGTCTTGATAAGCTGAAGAGACTTCTTTTTAAAAACACAACAAATCTTACCGATCAAAAACTTTTGACTAGTGTCATTTGCAATAAATTAATGTGCTAAATTGTGTTGCTTTCATATATACACCTTTTATCCCAGAGATTATTGTTATTATTAACAAAGAGGATGTGGTTGAAGTGTGACATCAGCATGTCCAGGATGTGTATTCATGCTAAGTGAATCTCTGACAGCATTAATGAGATTAATGATCAGCAAACGCACTGGCGTGTGATTCAATGTATTTACAAAACATGACAAATAGTCACTGACAGCAAATTGGAAATGAAAAAGCGAGATGAACAGAGAACTTAAAAACTGTAAATTTCAATTAGATAGCTGACAGATTCAATTCTGTAGAGGATTATTGTGCGTTACGAAGATAAAAATGATTTTATTATTTTGAAAATGAGTTTTCAGGAGGCTTAATATCTCTCTCTCTCTCTCTCTCTCTGTGAATTCAGATGTGCCTGTGTCCTTCGGTTAGCGAACAATTGCCGCGAGGCGGATCCATACTTCAGGCAAACTTCCCATGAGTCCACAGTCACATGATGCTTACATCCTTACAACTATCTGAACTGTTTAGTGTGAAAGAGAAAGTAAATATATACTATTTTTCTAACATTTTGCTTGTTTAATGCTCTAAAATTGACCTTACTCGCTTTGTCTATGCTTTACTTAAATGTTTTTACTCACAGCATTTGCCAAAAGTGAAATAAATGTTAAAAACGTTGCCGGTCGTATGTGTGTAATGGTGTGAGTGTGTCTCTGAGGCGCAGTGCTGTTGTGAATATGTGATGTGGATATGCTATCGATCTTCATCAACACAACACTTGTATAAATGCATGCATTTAATAGTTTGAATTAATACATTACATTTATCAGATACTGCCATCAAGTAAGCGTATCTGGGTTATAGAGTGTCGAAGTGATGACGTCACTTTGCTAGGACAACCGGGAAGCTGCGCATGGGTTCCTTCAATTCGAAAAGTTATGCATTTTCCCCATAGACTTTTGGAAAATCGCAAAAAATAAGATCTGTGTTCAACAAAGAGTTGTGACCCTTACACGTATGGATTAGACAAAGCTGTGGTGTCATGTGATCAAAATCACATGACCCATCAAATGTCCAATCATATTTGAGGATGGAGCAATCATCAAACAAGAGACACCATGTGTGAAGACCATCCGAAGGTTAGTGACAAATGAGTTTTAACAAATTTTATGTTAAGGAGTTAAATAGATTTTAAACAAAGCAATCCTGCTACTGTTGAGCCTACTGTCCTTATGAAATGTTTGTCCATCAAGAAATAGTGTTTAAAACTTTATGTGTATAAACTATATATTTTATATTTTTATCAAATTCCTAGTGTCCCTTTTGTTAGGAAATGTGGTTTCCAAATCCGGGACAGTATGATCAGCCTAATGTGGGACAGTACTTCAATGAGTCAAAAACATGTGGTGAGGCATGTTTAAACATTTTTCTATTTAATAAAAATATAATGTTTATTTTAACTGAAGAAAAAAATGTTTCACCTAGGCATTGATGAAAATGAAAAAAGGATGTTCTTGACCTTTTTTCAGAATCTGTGGTCAGATATAGACAATAAATATGTAATTCCTAATAAATAAGTCAAAGAAACTCAATTTAAAATAATAAATACATATTATCCATGTAATTATTTTATTAGTACTAAAGAAGGGGTTTATCCATTATGCTGTTTTGGTAAAGAGGAAACAGAAACAATTGTTCATTTATTTATTTTTTGGTAACACTTTTACAATAAGGTTCATTTATTAAACATTAGTTCATGCATTAACTAACAGGAACTAACCATTTGTTGCTCTATTTGTTATTCTTTGTTAACGTTAGTTAATACAAATCTAGCTGTTCATTGTTGTTCATGTTAATTCACAGTGCATTAACTAATGTTAACAAGATTTTAATAAAGTATTAGTAAATGTTGAAATTAACATTACCAAAGATTAACAAATGCTGAAGAAGTATTGTTCATTCTTTGTTAATGTTAACTAATGTAGTAACTAATGAACCTTATTGTAAAGTGTTACCATTTTTTTTTTTTTTTTGTAATTATACCACATTTTTTTTGGTCCAAAGTGTATCTGTTTATTTTTTAGGTGTTTTACAAATGCATCACTATAACTAATACAAAGGTTTTGTTTATGGATTGTGATACTGGTTTACTGGAAATAGATAATATGACTAAAGATTTTGTTATTTTACATGTTTCATTCATTCATAACAAAGAAAATTGCTAACTGAAGATTTAAGAGAGAGTCTAAAATAAAATAAAATAGATTTTACTATTCCAGTGTTTCCCCTAGGATTTTTCCAAGCTGTGGGGGCAGGCCCATTTCCCCAGGGGGGAATCATTCTGGCCAGGGGCGCCATATAGGGGGAAAAGTTAGGACAATTCCAAGGGCCCTGACTGACAGGGGGCCCATCAAATAGGTAAAAACTAAAAAAAAAAAAAAAATATATATATATATATATATATATATATATATATATATATATATATATATATATATATATATATATATATATATATATAGTCATATATATATATATATATATATATTATGATTGAGTATATTTCAATTAATAATAAATTGAACGATGTCTTTGATTTGACTTATTTTGGCAATAAAAGTTAAATATCCCCATTGTGACCAAAAAGTAAATATCCATATTGACCGACCACCCCCTGTATCCGCATGAAATGGTTTGGTCCTGCCTAAGCGCGCGCATCGTTGACGGTGTTTTAGCAGACACATCGATACACGGTGAAAGCGCAGGTGCGCTAGAAATACAGAGACCATAATGTCGAATGGTAAAATAAAATCTGGTTTCCAGAAAAGGAAAGAGAGAGAGGAAAGACTAAAGAAAGGCTGTCGTTCTGTAGCCCAGTTTTTCACAAAGAAAGGTGAGTAGCCTTTAGTCTGTGGTAAACCTGTTGTCCATAGTGAAATAAGTTAGCTAACTTAGCTGCAGGCTAGTGTTAGCCTACATTTCATCAACATTTAATAAGTGCAGGGAAACGTTTAGCAATATATTCATATTGAATCATCCATCCCCTTTTAGCAGATTTAGCAACAACAACAGATGAGTCAGCAGCACCCCAGTCTCCCCATACTAACTGCACCCCTCCCAGTCCCTGTCCCAGTGAAGAAGGTGAGCAACATTGTGTTGACTTAGCATCATTCCAGGGAGTATTTGTGGGGTTCTCTGTCTCTCTTGCTCTTTTTTACTGTACCAAAAAAATATGACAATCTCCTGTCTGTACAGTAGATACAGTTAGAAACAAGAAGTAGCTTACCTCAACATGCATGTAAGTTACAGACAGTATTAAAATAATCCAGTTTGATCTGTTCATTTAGACTGAATTTTGGCTGTAAATGACATCTATACAGACTTTATTATTTTCTATCATGAAGGGCAATTTGTTTGAGAAGCTTAGACACACCCACGACACACACACACACACACACACACACACACACACACACACACACACACACACACACACACACACACACACACACACACACACACACACACACACACACACACACACACACACACACATTGTATCTAATGTATTTGTGTCAATGTTCTGTAGTGTTATTGGTGTATGGCATATTTTAATATACATATATGAGGGGGGCCCAATGTGATTTTTTGTCATGGGGCCTAAAATTCCTGCCTGATTCTGGCACGCAGTCTATCTATGCAACAGTTTTTGAGCCTTTTCTTTTAAGTTTTAAATTTCTGTGCGCATGAAGAACAATAGCACTGTCGACTCCAGTGCTGTAATCTATTGGAGACAAGATGTTTTTCTACCAACGTGTCTGATTTAACACAGTGTTAAAACAAAAGAGAGAGCGTGCGATAAACATGCTCGGTAACACTTTACAATAAGGTTCATTAGTTACTACATTAGTTAACATTAATAAAGAATGAACAATACTTCTTCAGCATTTGTTAATATTTGGTAATGTTAATTTCAACATTTACTAATACTTTATTAAAATCTTGTTAACATTAGTTAATGCACTGTGAACTAACATGAACAACAATGAACAGCTAGATTTGTATTAACTAACGTTAACAAAGAATAACAAATACAGTAACAAATGGTTAGTTAATGTTAGTTAATGCATGAACTAATGTTTAATAAATGAACCTTATTGTAAAGTGTTACCACATGCTCTAAAATAGCTTGGATAAACCTAGCTATTTTAATACCGCCATCTCCCTCTTTGTTAGGAAACCTTCCTTAACATTTTTATTTTTAAAAATTGCATTTGCTCCCAAGGTCAGGTTGCATCCCACAGCTCAACAACCTGCTCATCACCTTAACTTTCACTGCATTTGCAGTCAATGCCATATTATCCAGTAAACAGTATAAACAAACAGAACGGAAGTTAACTTTGGGCCAGCTCATCACCATGGCAACGCGTCTGATGAAAGCGTCTATAACCGCCATCTTTGGTGTTACGGGTTTTCCCTATACATTAAGGATTGAGGAAGTGGCATATCCCTATATAAATAGTCTGTTTATCGCAACTGTTCAGATCCGTATTGTGAGTCCATGCAGCTCTCGGGCAATACGGCATTGACATTGAAACTGATGAAGGGGTTTGCATTTGCAATAGAGATGTTTTCTTGTTGAATTTTTACAACCGCCGCACTGGACTATATTGCGTATTGAGCTGCAGAACTGTCGGAGGCTGTTATGTAACGTTACAGCTTTTTCCGCGCTCTTGTCGCCGAAATGCATTTATCTGAAATAGAAAGCTTTTGTAACATTAAACAATACAGTTCAAAAGTTTGGAGTCGGTAAGAATTTTTCTTACATTTTTTGGGAGAAAGAAAAAAGAAATCTATACTTTTATTCATCAAGGATAAATTAAATTAAGTTGATTAAGTTGACAGCATTCTGTTCTTTTGAATTTCTGGGTGATTCTCTGAATCGGGTGCCCTTCAAGTCCCCCAAACTTGCTTCAAAGATTTTCAATTGAAGGAAATCACAAAATGCATTTTAATGCTGTCAATTAATAGAACCAGGTGCCTTTGCATTATAATGCAACACAATTGTTCAAAAAATTATTTAAAGATAATGGTTTGCCTAAGTAGTAGACAACAAGCATGTTTGCATGTCTTCACTAACCATCATTACATTTTCATTGAATATCAAACAAATAAAAAGTGCATTTAATACCAAAATGTTGCTGCTGCTAATATAATCATATGTTGGTCTAGTGTATTTCTGTTTACTGTTGTAAAATGGAAAATCAATAATCGCTAATCGAGAATCGTTAATAATCGAAAATCGACTGTAATCGAATCAGGACTTCAATAATCGTAATCGAATCGAAATCGGGAAATCAGACAGATTAACCACCCCTACTTGAAACGGATTTCATGTGCTTTTTTTGGGCTGACAATCTGAGCGTAGCCTATGTCGGAATAAGAAATAGAAGGAAGAATTTCAGTACGGACTAGAGAAGCTAACGTTAGCTCGTTCGGACCTTTACCACATATTAACTTTAGTTTGTCAAAATATTGCGCTTCTCCTGCTCTGATAAGTTCTTCTCTATATGATTTCGCCAGAGGCGGCTGGTCTATTATGGGCGCTGGGGCGCCGATCTAATATAATTAGCCTGTCTAATATAACCGATCGTAGCCTATATTTGCACTAAGTGTAGCTAAAACACGACTGTCACGGAACAGCTACAGTGGCGTAGATGGTAAAGAATGTAGTTTGTGAACTTTTGCGCTCGAATCCGGCTTTTGCCGAACATGATGTAAAATGTATAAACTATCATGAAGGTCTCTAGTGTTATATTTTGCTATATTGCGTTATATTTAAATCGAAACCATGATATTGTTTTTTGCCTTCATAAAACAGCACAAGACTTTAAGAATAGGCATTCTGTTTTGCTGGGTATTTAGAGAAACGTGTGCACTTTGCTCACGCGATCTTCATGGTCATCTGGTGTTTTCTCGTAAATAAAAGCTCAAGGATTTATTTCTTGCAAGTGTAAAAATAAAGACTAAAGTATTTTAATTTTCCTGTATTATAGTGTAATGTAGACTAAAATATACTGTTTGAAATATTCATTTTCATTTATATAGTATACACTTACATTTATAGGCTATATGGATTTTACATCATAGGAATAATTATATAAATCATTGTTACATTATTATAATAATTGTTTGGCATCCTAAAACACCATTGGTAATGTAATGTAGACTGAGACTCTCATAATTAAAAAGATGTTTGAGCCCTCTTTATTGTCCTGGTACAAATCAATGCTTTATCTTTGTTTAACGAGCAGTTCATGGGTTGAAGCTCTTAATTTCAAAGATCACGAGACTGATGCATTAAATTTTTTACATGGCAGTTCAATTAACATTGTATTTTTAGACCATTGGTATTAAGTGGCAAGGAGCAAAGGCCTAAAATGCACCATGCAGGAAATCACATCTATGAAATTATACTTACAACCGGACGACCGGAGTCGTCGCCATGGCAGCGCGCATTGTTTAGAGCAGATATAGGTGGATAAACAATTAAGGCTTCCGTCTCCTCGTGGGTTCAGATACACTGAAATACGTCCACACCGCAGACATGTTGCTTCAGACAAGCACGTGCAGGTCGCGGTTTCTGTTTGCATCATCACAACATTTCGGCTGTATTGTTTCGGTGTATAAAAGTCTTTAAAATTTTCGGTGGTCGAATATTCGGTGCATCCCTAGTAACAATATGTTCAGTAGTACATAGACAGTGCAGTCCATGCTGTTGTTTACATCCAAGTGCCTCCATAATGGCCGCGCATCCGGGTTACCGCCCTGGGGCGATATTTTTTTTCACAGGATGGTAGGGGAAGACTCATCAATATTCATTAGGGAACTCATCCCTGATTGGTCTGATGACCTACCCCTAACCCCGCCCCTAAACCTAACCGTCACTGAGGGTCTGATAACCTACCCCTAACCCCGCCCCTAAAAATAACCTAACCAATCAGGGATGAGTTCCCTAATGAATATTGATGAGTCTTCCCCTACCATCCTGTGAAAAAAATATCGCGCCCTGGGTGCGTTTCCGTACAACTCATGTAACTCACTGCTTCACTACCATAGTACGATGCATCGTTGGAGAAATCAACTAGCTAGTCAAGACTGTTTCCCGAAACCCATTGTCGCAAAGTATCGTTCAAACCACGTTGGTTTCGCACGTGGTGGAGTAATAACTACTTTTAATGAAACTGTTTGAGATCCAATTAACGCTAGATTTGTTAATATAAATTACAGACATTTAATCTGAGGACTATTTCGAATTGTTCTCAGTTATTTTGCTTTATTACCAGACTCAATATTTGGCTCGTTCTTACATAGTAGAGCACGTTCGCACATGCGCACTCTTCAAAAACGTTACTTTAAATCTTTTGAAAAACTAAGACGTAAATTACATTTGTATGTATTCTGAATAAAAGGCACTGGTTGTACTGAATGTCAGCGTGCTTATTTTGCTCAAGATAAGGATTTATTACGTCCAAATGTCCTGTAATATAGAAACGATGCTTCTAACCACAGGTCGAGAGCTGTCGTTCAAACCAAACAACTGTGCGATGCTGTATGCGAATGTTCATTAGAACGATTGTTTGGGGAAACACCGACTCGTTGAACTATAACGACGGAACTTGCGACCATAGTTGGCTAACGATGCTTTCGGGAAACGCACCCCAGAACGTGATGTTTGTGAAAACCCTCTATAAGAGCACTAATATGTCTATAATTTCTCTTATGAATGGGTTATCTGAATTTTCTCTTTTGATTTGATTAGGACACATACTGGGGTTTTTCAAAATGGTTTTTGGTGTGGATTTAAAGTTTTGTTTACACTTTGCAATATATCACTGAAGTCTGAAGTGCAAAAGATGTCCCACATTTGGGCAATTCACCATATATAAAGTAAAATAAATAAAAAGAACACACAAGCAGACACAATAAAGTTTTAAAAAACACAAGCAGGTTATAACTGGTGCTTTTTTTTGTCATAGATAAAAACATGAAAATATTTAGAGGCTTTGTTCACCACAGAGCGTATTTCAGGCGATTTAGCAAAAACCCATTTAAAAAATCCCATAGACTTTAGAGCGAGGGAACGGGAAGTAAAAAAAATCTGACTCATTTCCGCGTTTTGGACAACTTCGGCACTCTATTATCATAACACAAACAAGGATAATTAATCACATACAGCTGATATGAACTAATGATAACGGTAACCAAGGAGACAAACGAGTGGCGGGAATCGGAACAAAGAAGACGCGTGACGAATGAAAACAAACTGAAGGGCCATGGAAAGGAAACTAGACTGAACTGAATGCTGACAATTACCTCTTTTGATAATTATGTAGGCATATAGCAATAACCCTGATGTAGGGCTGGGCGATTTTTTCCTTTAAAAAAATCTGCGATTTTTTTATAAAAAACTCAATTTGCGATTTACGATTCCAATTTTTTTTAATCAAGTAGAATTTCTATAACTCTGTGTTGAACTGATTATAACTCTTTTGTGTGTTAAACACAATCTAATTAATACAACTTCATTATTAAGAAAAACAAAAAATCCCAAAAAATATTATCATAATCTATGCCAAAAATTCAATTTAGTCTAGAAAGATCGCAAATTCACAAGTGCACAATATTGAATAAAATCTGAACATTTAGGGGAAAAAAAACATTTAGTAGGGAATAAATACGAGACAACAAGTGTAACACTAAATCTGGTCAAACTTTACACATTGCTCTTTGTATTGTACATTCATGAAAAACAAGATAACAAAAATCAAAAGGATCAATTATTATATAGTCTGGTCTACTATACAATTGAGACATGTTTTAAATGTATAGCACAGCTGTTTAATGAGACAGCAACATATGATAGATAGGACAGAACAAGAAAAGGCTATTAATAATCTTTCATTGCGCAAACGTATCATGATATGAAAGGCTCCAATACATCACGGCCGCGGCACGAAGCACTTATGCGCATTCCGAGCGCTGAATGATGCGCTTGAAGCCACATGGAGTCACAGCGCGCAGCCTTGCGAGTCGAGTCCATAGGTCGAGTCCGCAGTCTGCACTCAACGGTTTAAAGCACAAAGGAAATCAAATACTGATTCGTGTATAATATACAGTATCTAGCTATGCAATCGTTTATTGAACCTTTTCTTTTAACAGTTTTAAATTGCAATTACTGTGCGCGACTGCGCGTGAAGAACAACAGTGCTCTGATAGTGTTTTGCTCTAACAGACACCCGGTAGAGAGTAACGTGCCATGATTTAGTTATAATAGATTTGGTTATAATAATAATTAGGGTTGTAACGGTATGAGATTTTCACGGTATGATAATCGTCTACAGAAAATATCACGGTTTCACGGTATACGATATTAAACTATCATTATTATAATCATCATCAGCTACAATGGCCCTTAAATTAATAAAAAAGATATGTTTTTTGGTTGAACATGGTTTATTGTAACAAGTTTTTTTTAATAGAGTTATGAAATGTATATTTATTTCCTCAGAAATTCTGGGTTGTCTGAAATAACTGGTCTGGATTCTGTGATTGAATACAAAATGTATTTTTGAAAATGCAATCAGATAAAATGTAACAACTTTAGTTTGTCTACACAAGAGAGGTTTACTAAATTAAAACATGGACAAAAAAATTATACACAATAGTAATATATTTTAGTCATTATTTTAGTCCTAGACTAAACCAAACTTTTTTTTACAGGTTGTACTGAACACCTATGAGTTTCAGTCAGTGTATTTGATGATTATTCTTTTAAAAAACAATTTTAAAGTGCACATTAAGTGTTCTCTGTCTGTATATGTTCATGTGTTCACGTCTTCACATAGTGGGTGAGACAGCTTTAACACTAGAACGGCCATAACGGTCATTTTGACCGTTTTGAATTTTATATCTACAATAACTTTGTTGAAAAAAATAATTAAATCCTGCTGGTACCTGACTTTTCCTAAAATTGTCTGTATTTTCATTTAAAATGCTTTTCATATAAATTAAGTTACGTAAACGTAAGGCAAAACAAAAAAATGAACATATTTACCTATTTCGGCCATAGACGGTCATATTGACCGCACTGAATTTCGCTGTATTTTTTTGTTAATATCCCGCGGTTGATTCGTGGTTCTCTCAACTGTCAACAGAGGTCCGTCCGAGTCACAGCGGTGTTTGCTATATAATAATTTCTACATTAGTTGTTGATCAGAAATAAAACCGGACTACAGGATGCCCTGGATATGCTTCAGAACTTGACGAGTGATGATTTCGGATGCAGGGGAACAATCGGAGGTGGAAGAGTGAAAGTCGAACGTTTCCTGGGTGCAAGTTAACATTTCCTCCTCCATCAGACACGGCCGATCCAGATGTTCCGTTCATGTCGGATGATCCTGCGAGTTCCGCTGCCCTGTCCTGCGCTGTTTGTTTTGCTGCATGGACTGTTCACTAGTTCTGCAAGTCCTATTATTATTATTAGCCTATTTATTATCATTATCATTTATTTTATCGTCTCGTTTCGTCTTTGAAAAAATGTGGTTGACGAAAATAATTTAATAATTTAACAACGAAATAAACACTGTTTTTAATCTAACGGTCAAAATGACCGCTTGTGGCCGTTCTAGTAGTTTTGGAATTCTGGCACTTCTATGTGTCTAAAAACCATGTGCGTCATGCGTACTTGAGAGTGTACTAGATCTACGAAACGGCGCTGCTCATTCATACAGAGACGCGCTGAAATATAGAAAGGGCTTGCACATCGAGTCTTTTTGCGTTGTATATTCACAGACACGCACATCGCGATTTGATTTAGGCTACTGCAGCTATATTTTAATTTATTCATCCATCTATCTTTTAAATCGCGCATTTTACGTGGCATATCTGTATTGTAACACAGAAAGACGGGTGTGCGTCTTTTTGACAGACCGGGATTCCCTCAGCATGACAGAAATAATATGGCCTTAAGTTATAAAAGTTATGAATAACCTTTATCTTCACGGAGGGATGGTGTTCCTGAATATGGGAGAACATGTTAGACGTGTTTCCTGCTTTTGCAGCCACTCTTCGTCCACATATCTTGCAAATTGGATATCCATCTTCAAGGACAACACCACGATCGTTTTTCGGATATCCAAAATATTCCCATACTGCAGATTTTATTTATTTTTTTCGGCGGGAGATGAGAGATTCGCAGCCTCTGTCTCTGACATTTTCAGCGCAGGTATGGAGTGTAAGCAGTCAAGCTGAAAGAAGTTGCATGCGGCAGTGCAGGTGAATTCTGGTTTAATTTTTTTTTTACCGCGGATAAGTAAATGTGCACGATATGATAATCGTACATGTCAATATCGCGAGAAACCGCCATACCGGTAGACCGTTACAACCCTAATAATAATAGGAACATTGAATCATCTTTGAGAGAGTTTCATCATATTGACTGTCATAACCGAACTGTGGAAACCCTGAAGGAAGATTTGGGTGAATGCAAAGTGTAAGTTACACTATACTGAAGAGGGGGAGAAAAAATCTAAAAAATCGATTTTTTGAAAATATGAATCGAATTCTGACCTGCCAACTCCGATTTTCATTTCAAATCGATTTTTTTCCCAGCCCTACCCTGATGCTCATATGACTCAGTGCGAACAGCTGTTGATGACTAGTAACATCAGACAGGTGCCAGTAGAAAACAGTCAGCAAATGGCCAAACTTCAAATATTTACTTATTTAGAAAGCCATTAAGAACATGTCAAATCTCACTCCAAAATCTATAATATAGAAATATATATTTAGGTGAATTTATATTTCATATTTAGAGAAATTTCCCAGCATTGCATCTTAACGACGCAGATTTCCCTCCCAAATTGTTGACATGATCACACAAACACATGCATGCACACACGCTTGCAATGTTTGAATGCAAAAATACAATTTAAATATGATATTATTTAAATACATAATGTTACTAGTGTTTGTTGTACTGCCCAGCTAATTAAATTATATACTTGCTACTTTACTACTTGCACATATAGCCAATTTAATTTGGTAAGGAAGTGTTCTTTCTCTCCTCACATCAGACTGGCTCTGAGTGTGGTTTAGTCAATCTCCAGCTCAGCTTACAAGAGGTCTGGTCACTGTGGCCACAGGGGAAATAACAGCATTATCTCTGTCAATCTGTGGCTCATGCAAACACACACTCCCTCAGAGCTGCTGAATCTGGTCTTCACTACATTTAACAAACATTTGAGGTGATGATCTGACAATGTCAATATCAAATAGCATGTGAGATATAGTGATTCATCTTGGTGATTTCCTCAGACTGCTCAGGCTCGTATGACAGCTCTTGTTTAGCACCTCAACTTCTACAATTATGAATGTGGCGACGGCGTTTTTGAGGCTTAAAAATGCAAAAAAGTAAAAATACTCCAGAGTGGAAATCTTAAAACGCTCCACGCCGCGTTCCCGTGTAAACGGCAAAAACGCAAAAGTCTGCTTGACAGTGAAGGTTGTATGCAGGATTACCCACACAAAACGCTTGTCTAAACGCAGAATAAAAAGTGATGATGCAACGCCATTTTGCGTTTTCTCTTCAGAATCGTTTCCGTGTAAACATAGCCTCATACTAGACCAAGACACAGGGCAAACATGAATGTGTTGGGGGGAGTGTTGTGGAGTCAAGGGGGATGCATACGGAGTACACTGGGGTGACTCCGAGCTCAAAACAAGAACCTGGACAAACATTTAATTCTAGACCAAGACACAGGGCAAACATAAGGGCTTGAATACACAGGCTAATTACAAGACAAGGGACACCTGTGGACAATAATCAAATGATTTAACCAATGACAAGACACATGGCAGGATCACATGACAATCCAGGGTGGAATGTTTTAACCCCAGGAGTGGCAGAGTGGCTTGCCAAGGGAAAGACACATGCTCAGAGAGGCTTACAGTGGAAATACACAATAGGGGGTCGTCCAGAGCGGGATCTCATGACCTCTTCATGCACATCTGGGTAGAAAGGATTTCGCCTCCCCCAAAAACCAATCAACAGCCTTAAGTGTCTGAGGCATGGCAGAGTGTTCCACACAAACCCCATACTCGCGGCGGCCCGGGAAAGCATAGCTGTCAACTCCAGATCAGACTTGTAACACTAGCACACCCGAGAGTGGCAGCACAGACGAACACTCATCTTCTGAGGACTCCAGCTCACCTTGTGATGCGGTGATTTACATGACTTCATCAGCCGGGGCACCGAATGAGACGCGGCTCTGGTCAGCGAACTCATTCAGAACCAATGTAATGGTTGCAATGTGAAAGAGGGGGTGTGAACCGAGGATATTTTGTCAGTTTTGTTCCAGCCAGCCTTCTTAGGTCACCTTGGCCACCAGCAATCTCACGAGGAGAAAATACACTCGCCTAAAGGATTATTAGGAACCCCATCCTAATACTGTGTTTGATCCCCTTTCGCCTTCAGAACTGCCTTAATTCTACATGGCATTGATTCAACAAGGTGCTGAAAGCATTATTTGGAAATGTTGGCCCATATTGATAGGATAGCATCTTGCAGTTGATGGAGATTTGTGGGATGCACATCCAGGGCACGCAAGCTCCCGTTCCACCACATCCCAAAGATGCTCTATTGGGTTGAGATCTGGTGACTGTGGGGCCATTTTAGTACAGTGAACTCATTGTCATGTTCAAGAAACCAGTTTGAAATGATTCAAGCTTTGTGACATGGTGCATTATCCTGCTGGAAGTAGCCATCAGAGGATGGGGACATGGTGGCCATAAAGGGATGGACATGGTCTGAAACAATGCTCAGGTAGGCCGTGGCATTTGAACAATGCCCAATTTGCCTAAAGTGTGCCAAGAAAACATCCCCCACACCATTACACCACCACCACCAGCCTGCACAGTGGTAACAAGGCATGATGGATCCATGTTCTCATTCTGTTTACGCCAAATTCTGACTCTACCATCTGAATGTCTCAACAGAAATCGAGACTCATCAGATCAGGCAACATTTTTCCAGTCTTCAATTGTCCAATTTTGGTGAGCTCTTGCAAATTGTCGCCTCTTTTTCCTATTTGTAGTGGAGATGAGTGGTACCCGGTGGGGTCTTCTGCTGTTGTAGCCCATCCACCTCAAGGTTGTGTGTGTTGTGGCTTCACAAGTGCTTTGCTGCATACCTCGGTTGTAACGAGTGGTTATTTCAGTCAAAGTTGCTCTTCTATCAGCTTGAATCAGTCGGCCCATTCTCCTCTGACCTCTGGCATCAACAAGGCATTTTCGCCCACAGGACTGCCACATACTGGATGTTTTCCCCTTTTCACAACATTCTTTGTAAACCCTAGAAATGGTTGTATGTGAAAATCCCAGTAACTGAGCAGATTGTGAAATACTAAGCAGATTGCGACCAACAACCATGCCACGCTCAAAATTGCTTAAATCACCTTTCTTTCCCATTCTAAGATTCAGTTTGGAGTTCAGGAGATTGTCTTGACCAGGACCACACCTCTAAATGCATAGAAGCAACTGCCTTGTGATTGGTTGATTAGATAACTGCATTAATGAGAAATTGAACAGGTGTTCCTAGTAATTCTTTAGGTGAGTGTATATTGGGGTGTGGATGAGGGGACTCTCGCTCTATTGAGCTCATCGAGTTTTGACTGTTACATTGCAATGGTCATGTTCCCGCTGGGAGAACATTTCGGCATCCACGAACACCGTCTGAGCGTGATTGAAGCCCAAAACAGCGCTCGTGCCCATCAGCTGAATCTATTAGACTCCCGCACTCAGAAATACACGGGCAGAATGTATTTTAAAAGACATGTCTTTTTGTGAGAGAAAAGCTCACAGCAGTGCCTGGGGAGAAACACACATGCTGTTGCAGACCACAGCACAGTTCAGCAGGCGGGAATGTGGAACTCGCTGGAACACACCAACACCCCATGGAAGATCCTCTAGAAGATTCTCAAAGATAGTCAGAGAATTGAGTGAAGAGGACCTCTTGGCTCCGAAGCAAAAACATAACATAAACCCTAATCGAGTAACGAGGTATACATCCATAACTGAGACGTTAACATTTACATGAACTAACTATGAAAAAACAAACAAACAAAAAAACGTTAATTTCAACAATTAGCCTACTAATACTTTATAAAAATCAAAAGCTGTCTCTGCTTATATAATTAATTGGATCTGAGCTGACATGAACTAACAATGAATGGTTGTGTTTTTGTAAACTAACATGAATTCAATTCAGCCCTTAACAATACACAATGTTTCAAAGCAGCTTTACAGAAACATTACACTTTACAGTGATCTGTTATCAGAGATAAGTTATGTATTTCAGAAGTGTACATATACAAATCACAGCTAATAATGTATTAATTTTAACAATGTAATAATTTAAGGCAGAAACAATGAGCTCATTGAAATAATGAATACTTGTTTGTGTGCATGACATAGAAAATTGTAGAATATAAATACTGTAACAAATATGTTGCTCATTGTAAGTAAATGCATAAACAAATGAGACCTCACTGTAAAGTGTTACCATCATTTCTAGTTGCATATTCCTTTCAGTGCCAGAGCCAAAGACACATTTCCCGTTTGACTGACATGGATAAGAAGTAATTGACTGACAGCTGTGACCAGGGGGAAATCAATTGAGGCAATTTACATTCATAAAGCATAAACTCTTGGTGGCTTCACTGCACCATATTTAGAAGGTGAATCATCTTTTTCCCTAATACAAATAACATGAGGTGTTTTTAAGCATATGACTAAACCTGCATGGATAATTTAGCATGTTCCCTTTCCATGCAACACGGTGTGTGTTTCCATAATCGTGGATAAAGGGACATCTTAATGGGAAAACTTTCAGCGATGCGAAAAGCCAATCTTTTAATGAAATCCACTAAGCTTCAGAGAATGTATGTGGGAATAGATTAAGTGAAGGCCTAGGCAAAACCATAGATATTAATATTCAATGTTTTGGTTTGTCTTTTATTTGCTACATCTGTCTGCTTTATCAACATTTACACTTCTTCATAACCTCATTTCTGAGGCTACGTCTACTGTACTTTAATCCGGATACATTTAAAAACGTTCTCCGTCCACACAGGCGGAATGCATGAATACGCTAAATTCATCCTTACTGGCCATGCGTAAAACCTCACGAAAGCTCACTGAGAGGATACAGATGGAAAAATAAATGATAATCTTCTAGTAGGATCATTTTATTTAGCAAAATATCTCAGCATTCACTGAGGTCGCTAACATTCCAGGTCGCTACCACAGCCTCATCCCAAGAAGTTATATAGCTGACGTCTTGGGACGTCTTTTGACCATACGTCAATATCCGCCTTTTTAGGGTACCCTTAAACGTCAGTTATATGATGATCCTGGGACAGTCATACAACTGACGCTTTACCTTTAACATCAATTAGCTGACGGATTAGGTTTAGGGGTAGGTTTGGGGTAGAGTTCAGGATCCGATAACGTCATCTAACCGATCATTTAAGGGTACCCTAAAAAGGCGAATATTGACGTATGGTCAAAAGACGTCCCAAGACGTCAGTTATATGACATCTTGGGATGAGACTGCGCTGAGGTCGCACACACACACACACACACACACACACACCATTATATATTTAGCTGCAGGACCGCAAATATTTTTGAGAATGGTCTCTGTGTAAACAACAAAAACGTGAATCTCTGAAAATGATGACATTGTGCACATTTGTATTACATGTATCTCCTGGCCCAGCAGCCGTATGCGGTGTTTTAGCCGTTTTCGCAGATCCGTGTGACGCGGATGGTTTTGACGATGGTGTCGTCTGTGCGCAGAAAACTCAAAGGAAAAATATCTCCGGATCGGGTTTTTTTTTCATCCGAACACAAGCAGTTTGAATGGTGTTTTGACAATTCAGAGCCAACAAATCACAAATACAAAAATTTCAGTTGAATTTTTTTATGTTCAAACGGAGTCAGACAATAACGGAGAGACTCAAGAAGACAACATGTTGAGCAACAGGACATTTCTGAATGGTTAGATGATGAATTTATGCTGCTTATGTGTAGTTATCTTCTACTTATTGATTAGCATTTTCTGTCTCAATCCTACTTGTCTGGTTTATACTACTCTGAGCAATGTTTGAACTTTGTATTTTGAGCACTTCTTGTGTTGTTATTTCCTCTTCACGATGACTTGTTTGAATTTAGTCCTCAGATGTAAGTCGCTTTGGATAAAAGCGTCTGCTAAATGTAAATGTATGTAAATGTCTTGATAATCTAAAAATCGTGTTCAGGGGCGGGGTTTATGTAAATTCTAACCCTTGTTTATGCTCAAACAGCAACAGAAAAGTGAAATCATATTCAACCACACCTTTAAGCGCATTGTTGTCATGTAAACGTATGCTGAGTCTATCAAACTGCTTGACGGGAAAATTAAACAACCCGTTTGTCTGTAATCACAAAATCCCGTCCACAGAGACAGGATCATCCTAGTGTGGCGAGGGGATCGTTTCAGTGGGATAGGCATGAGTCGAGTCTCGAGTGATTATTCCTGCATTAGGAGGCTTATAAAGGCTCGCTGACTGACGGACAGGACCAGCTGAGGCCAGAACACACACAACACGCCACGCTTTAGAGGCGCGAGGTTAAGAATGATCACACGAGGTGGACACTCACCAGAATAATAAATAGATTTGTTTGGAAACTCAAATTATTGTGAAGTATGCTGAATAAGCCAGGCGGTTGAAGTACCTATGTTAACTGATTAGCCAGGGGGTGGTTTGTTTTTTCTTCCACCTTTCTTTTCCCATTCCTGTCAGCCTCCCGAGACATGTCGAGCTTTCTCCATTCCCAGGCACAGTAGAACAGACGAGAACAGTTCACGCTTTTCGATGTTACTTTACAGCTCACTGAACACATTCTCCTGACAACAGAATAAACTCATTTTGAAATCACAGGAGTTTTACAGAGAACAATTGATTTGGAGGCAGCGCCTACAATAGAAGAGTAATGTCGTGATTCGGCCGTCATTGATCAAGCACAGCGGCCGTGAATGTAAGGTTAAAGGTGCTGTCTGTTATATTGATGTGTGTGTTCAGGAAAGCAGATGCTAATTTGTTTGATTCATCCTGAGTTAAATAAGAACGGCAAAAAGCAACATCCCTCATACAGAAGACCAGATTAATGCATGCGTTTCACAACCTATCAGACAGTATTGTGTCATTTTCGTTGTCAGTATAAAGGTGAAGCTCGAAAAATCTGAATATGGTGCGAAAGTTCATTTATTTCATAAATTCAACTTAAAAGGTGAAACTAATATATTATATAGACTCATTACATGCAAAGTGAGATATTTCAAGCCTTTATTTGTTATCATTTTGATGATTATGGCTTACAGTTTATGAAAACCCCAAATTGTGAAAAGGTTTTCATAAGCTTTCATAATCATCTAAATGGCTTGAAATATCTCACTCTGCAAGTAATGAGATTATTAGTAAGTTGTCTATATAATACAGTATATTAGTAAGTTCAATTACTGAAATAAATAAACTTTATATATACTGTAGGAATAAATCCAAATGATATGGAGAAAGCTGGTATTGTTGCAGTATCTTCATCATGCATAACTGTTCCTCCCTAGTCTTTTTAATAATTTTTTTTTAGAAACCTTGGCATGAGGATTGATGAGGTTTCAGAAGGATGAAGACGAGCCCCAGAGCCAAACACAAGCATCTGTTTTAAAGTCAGAGATTAATTAGTTTATAAAGCTATTATATATTGTTTGGTGTTTGTTAAAATCTGAATATGCAAAGTCTTCCATAATTTAATATTTATGAAGATTTGATTTGATTCAATTAAGTCCTAATTTGGATGCTATATATATATATATATATATATATATATATATATATATTTTTTAGGGTGTGGTCCTGGTCAAGACAATCTCCTGAACTCCAAACTGAATGTCAGAATGGGAAAGAAAGGTGATTTTAGCAATTTTGAGCGTGGCATGGTTGTTGGTGCCAGACGGGTCGGTCTGAGTATTTCACAATCTGCTCAGTAACTGGGATTTTCATGCACAACCATTTTTAGGGCTTACAAATAAGGGTGTTAAAAGGGAAAAACATCCAGTATGCGGCAGTCCCCAAAATTGGACAGTTGAAGAATGTTGCCTGGTCTGATGGTCTGATGAGTTTTGATTTCTGTTGAGACATTCAGATGATAGAGTCAGAATCTGTCACCTGACGCTACCAAAGGGACCTACCTGGCGATTGTAAGCATCGAAGAGGGAATGATCCAGTATGTCTCGGGCAGGAACCCAACTCCCCTCCTCTGGACTGTAACCCTCCCAGTCCACCAAGCACTGGAATCCACATCCCCTCCGCCTAGTGTCCAGAATACGGTTAACCGAATTAACTGGTTCCCCATCTACGATTCGTGGCGGTGGGGGAACCGGGACTGGCGGATTAATGGTAGAACGAAAAAAGGGCTTGATCTTAGAAACATGGAACACGGGATGAATTCTCTGGTACGCCGGAGGAAGTTTGAGGCGGACCGTCACCAGACTACGGATGTTTTGTACAAAGTTTTCTACAAGCCGAGCAGAAATGAATATCAGTAGATGAAAGCCAGACTTTTGAAGGACCGTTGAAGGAGCCCTGTCGGAGGACGAGTGGAGGTCTTACAGCTAGCAGAGACAGAGCAGGCCAAAATAAAAAAATGCTGTTTAATGAGAAAAATGGTTCGATTTACTCCAGGATGACAAGCTAGCTTGTAACAATGACCCCACTCGATAACATTGGACCGCAATTTCTCTGGCACAAAACAATCGACCTGGTTGGCATCCGGGTGGAGGCACTACCCCATGTAAGGCCGTGCGGACCTTCGATTCGATCTCCCAGGACAGCATTGCAACCATCCAACTCTGTGGAACGATGGACTAGGGAGAAACCGGGCGTCAAAAATGCCTTGAGTAAAGACGTTTGGCGGACCTGATGTACTCGAGGTTCTTATGATCGGTCCAAACGATAAAGGGTACCCAAGCAGGGGATGAAACAAAGCAGTCCTTAAGTTTGAAAAATGCGGACTCGTCTGCACTGAGACCACCTGAACATCGTCAAGGTGGAGGTCAAGGCTGTCAGAGGCGTGGCTAGTTGGCTATAGTTGCCAATAAAACGTCTGTAAAAATTGGAAAAGACCTAAAATCTCTGTGGAATCTGGGGTTGGCCAATTCATCACTGCCTGAATCTTGTCAGGATCTATACGCACCCCTTCAGACGACACGATGTATCCTAGAAAGGGGACAGACTGCAATAAAAACACATTTCTCCGCCTTGACATAAAGTCCATTCTCCAACAGCCTCTGAAGCACTTGTCTGACGCGTTGAACGTGTTCCTGGAAAGACGAAGAAAAAAATCAATATGTCATACAGGTAGACATATTTGAACTGGTCGACCATGTCTCTCAACACGTTGTTAACGAGTGTATAGTATAATCTATAAGAGTATAATCTGCCCTTAGGCGGAGACGTACCTAGCAATAAGTCTATTGCACAGTCATAGGGATGAGGAGGAGGAAGAGAAGCAGCCCGAGACTTACTGAACACCTCCTTCAGGTCGAGGTACTCCTTGGGCACGTTAGACAGATCCTCATCCTGCAACACAGAACAAGACACAGAAGAACACGCAGACACCAAACAAGACGCATGACAATTCTCACTCCAAGACATGATAGAGCTCCACTGCCAGTTAATGTGAGGGTTATGGAGGGTGAGCCAGGGGTGACCTAACACCACAGGTGCAAACGCAGAGTCAATGAGGAGAAAATGGATCTCCTCAACATGGCAGAAGTAATCAAACTCACCGGTCCGGTTGGGTGAGTGACGGGTGACAGGAGTTGACCACTTAGTGTGTTAAAAGAGATGGAATGAGTGATGAGAATGATGGGAATACCCAGGCACTGTGCCAGATCTCGGTCCATGAAGCTCCCCTTTGCTCCAGAGTCCACGAACGCGTCACAGATATGATGAGAGGCAGCCCACTGCAGTCTGACAGGGAGGAGCGCCGACTCTCGGGAGGTTTCCTCAAAAGCAATGCCACCAGTCAGTAACCTCCTCCCTTCTAACGGGCCTTGGCTTTTATCAGGCATTTGATGCAAAATTTCCCCCGGCTCCACAGTATAAGCACTACCCCTGGGCTCTCCTCCGCTCCTTCTCCTTCCGGGAGAGCTCGAGCTCTGCCCACCTGCATGGGCTCCGGGTCAAATGTTGGGCCGACCGCATCACAGGTAAGTGTAACAGGATGGTTCTGTATGTCTGGAATAGAACTCTTCTGAATCATCAGATCTCAACATTGCAGTCTTGAGTCCACTCGAATGGCTAAATCGATCAGGCCATCTAGTGATGCAGGTAGGTCCAGAGTGTAGATCTCCCCCTGGATGTGATCGGCCAACCCATGCAGAAAGATTTCCCACTGCGCTTCGCTGATCCATTTGCACTCCGTGGTCAGTGTCCGGAACTCGATGGCATAGTCCACCACCGACCTGCGATCCTGCCGAAGTTCTGCCAAAAACCTGGCCGCCTCCCTCCCTGAGACTGTGCAATCAAACACCTTCTTGAGCTCTGCACCGAAGAACAGGAAGGATGTCAAGCACTGGTGCCCTTGCTCCTGTACAGCTGTTCCCCACAGTGCCGCTCCTCCAGAGAGTAGTGTGATTACAAAGGCTACTTTGGATTCCTCACGGGTAACGATGAAGGCTGTAGAGCAAAAAACAGTGAGCATTTAGTCAGGAATGCACGAGACAGCTGTGGCTCACCCGAATAGGCAGCAGGAGGATGTAGACAAGGCCCCTGACGGTTGGAAGACTGGACCATGGGTGGAACAGTGGGTGGTGGATTGGGCGCAGTGGTCACGTGGGCAGACTCAACTGGACAGAACTGGGAGGAAAGTTCTGACATCTTTGCCACCAAGGTCTGAACAGCACGACCGGTTGCTGCGATCTGTCCATCCTGTTGATCAAAACGTACATTGTTCTCGTTCAAAACCTTTTGTAGATCGGCCATGCTTGCTGGATCCATAACGGGTCAGGTTGTTATGTTAGATCCACTGAGTTCAACCTGGCAGACAGAGAGAAGCAGGAATCTGTGAGAACTGGAAACACGGACGAGACTGCAGACTAAACACAAGACCCGAGCAGGACCAGGAAAACAACGATCTGACACTGAACATGACAAACAGCACTACATATAGGACTCATAAACGAGGAACACCTGCGACTGATCTGATTGCTCATCAGCCCAGCTGTGCTCATGGGCAATCAGATTAGAGTAGTAACACAGAATGATCAAGCGAACCTGTGAACCGTGACAGTGGGGGATGTTTTCTTGGCACACTTTAGGCCCCTTAGTGCCAATTGGGCATCGTTTAAATGCCACAGACAACCTGAGCATTGTTTCTGACCATGTCCATCCCTTTATAGACACCATTTCCCCATCCTCTGATGGCCACTTCCAGCAGGATAATGCACCATGTCACAAAGCTCCAATCATTTCAAATTGGTATCTTGAACATGACAATGAGTTCACTGTACTAAAATGGCCCCACAGTCACCAGATCTCAACCCAATAGAGCATCTTTGGGATGTGGTGGAACGAGAGCTTCGTGCCCTGGATGTGAATCCCACAAATCTCAATCAGCATCCCAAGATGCTATCCTATCAATATGGGCCAACATTTCTAAAGAATGCTTTGAGCACCTTGATGAATCAATGCCACATAGAATTAAGGCAGTTCTGAGGGCGAAAGGGGTCAAACACAGTATTAGCATGGTGTTCCTAATAATCCTTTAGGTGAGTGTAAATTTATATATTAATATATGCTGGTATAATATATACACTACCAGTCAAATGTTTGAAAGAATTAAAATTTCAAACGATTGCAATTAAGATCGTATAGTTATGTTTCTTCTGCTTACCAAGACTGCATTTATTTGAAATAACAGAGAATTAAATATATATAAATATTTTTGTAACATAAATGCCTTTATGGACACTTTATAGTCCTTGCTCTATAAAACTACGGTATCAATCATTTCAACATTTACTAATACATTTTTAAACTCAAAAAGTTGTATTTGTTATCATTAGTAAATACACTGTGAACTAACATGAACAGATTTTTATTAACTAACGTTTACACAGATTAACGAACTCAGTAATAAATGTATTGCTCATTGTAAGTTCATGACAGTAATTACAGTATAATGTTAACAAATGAACCTTATTGTAAAATGTTACTAGTATTTCTTTATTTCCTTACCCTAGACTTTTTAATGGTTGTACATCATGGTTTCCACAAAAAATATGAAGCAGCAAAACACTGATAATAATGATAAATGTTTCTTGATCATCAGATCATCATATTAGAGTGATTTCTGGAAGATCATGTGACTGAAGACTGGAGTGATGATGCTGAAAATTCAGCTTGGATCACAGGAAAAAAATACATTTTACCAAATTTTCACATAGAAAACAGATGATTTACATTGTAAAAATGTTTCACTATTTTTACTGTATTTTTTTTGATAAAATAAACACAGCCTTGGTGACCAGAAGACACTTTCAAAAACATGTACAATTTTTAATTGTTCCAAACTTTTAACCAGAATTGTAAATGACCAGTGTCGACCAATAGTGAGCCTGCGTGTGACGTACAACCCAGAAGCGCTGTTACTCTACGTGAACTCACTCGAGGCCCACAGAGAAGGAAATAAATAGTTGAATAAAGTCGTTATTTTTGTTTGTTTTTTTTTGCGCACAAAAAGCATTCGCTTGAGCCACTGTAGTCACTCTGACTATTTTAACGATGTCTTTAATAATTTTTCTGGGCCGGCAAGTTTCAATCCCTTAGAAGCATTTAGAGGAGTGATCCAGCTCTCAGATTTAATCACAAATATCTTCATTTGTGTTTTGAAGATGAACGGAAGTTTTACGGGGAACAACATGAGGGAGAGTAATTATCGACAGAGTTTTGGGTGAACTATCCCTTTAACAGCTCAAAAGCGAATGATCATCTGTGGATGTCCCGGTGGTCCAGTCATCACAGGGTGTGTGGTGTGTGTTATTGTTGTCACAGGCTCCTGCTGTCTGTGGACTATTTGTGGCTTTCTAGGCTCTATAAATGGAAACCTCCTGCCTCAAGAGTTATCGGGTCACACTCTCACTCATGTCAAGCTGAACACGCAGGGCAAGGGAATGCAAGTATAGCAGCAAACAAGCCTTCAGCACAACACACACGTGTACACATGGCCCTGGAAGAGCCACACCGGACCTGGGGAAAGGTAAGCCCGAACGCCTGGGATCTAGCAAGGAAAGCAGTCAGTTATTGTGTGGACTTCTGTTTACCGAGTCCGTGATTCTTGGGGTGTGTGACGTGCGCAGTTGAGTGGAATTAGTCTGAGTTTCAGCAAATGTTCAGGATGTTTGAGTCGAGCAGAGTCATTGTCAGTGAACATGGAAAAAGCAAGTGTTGCTGGAAAGTTCATGGTCAGAAAGGCAACAGGTGCAACTCTCATTACGTGAATTCTTCACAAACCACTTGACTATAGTCATTCATAATTTCTCATTAACCCAATCATTCAGAGGAGTCTTATTTAAGATTATGCTTAATTCAACACACATAGACACTTATGGTAACACTTTAAGGTTTAATTTGTTAACATGAACTAATGATAAAAAATACACACAGCAGTTACTAATCTAAATTAATGTTAATCAAAATCCAAAGCATGTTGGTTAATGTATTAACTAATGCTAACAAAGTAGATTATATTATAAAGTGTTTCCTTAAACATTTAATGTCCCCCTGTGGTGAAACTCAAGCTTTTAATGTTGTTTATGTGCCTATGTGGTGTTTTTAATATGCTTTAACACACACCATGTGTAAGTTCATAAGTGGACCGCATTGCTGAGTATTTCCTCCTTAAAACTGACAGACAGTCTCAAACACGCTTTGAAATCGCTGGTGTTTCTGACATCACAAACGACCTTGTAACCAATCAGGGGTGCGTTTCCCAAAAGCATCGTTAGCCAACTATGGTCGCAAGTTCCGTCGTTATCAGCATAGTTCAACGATTCGGTGTTTCCCGAAACCATCGTTCCAACGAACATTCGCAAACCGCATCGCAAATGTGTATGGTTTGAACGACAGCTCTCGACCTGTGGTTAGAGGAATCGTTTCTATATTACAGGACATTTGGAGGTAATAAATCCTTATCTTGAGCAAAATAAGCAAGCTGACATTCAGTACAACCGGTGCCTTTTATTCAGAATACATACAAATGTAATTTACGTCTTTTAGTTTTCAAAAAGATTTTGTGCGAACTCGCTCTACTATGTAAGAAGGAGCCAAATATTGAGTCTGGTTATAAAGCAAAATAACTGAGAACAATTAGAAATAGTCCTCAGATTAAATGTCTGTAATTTATATAAAACAAATCTAGCGTTAATTGGATCTCAAACAGTTTCATTAAAAGTAGTTATTACTCCACCACGCGCGAAACCAACGTGGTTGAACGATACTTTGCGACAGTAGGTTTCGGGAAACAGTCGTGACTAGCTAGTTGATTTCTCCAACGATGCATCGTACTATGGTAGTGAAACAGTGAACTACGTCGTTGTACGGGAAACGCACCCCAGATCAACGTGTGATCGTCAACCAGTGGATCTCTGAGTGAGTGAAGGCGGGGCTCATTTGCATATTAATAAAATCGTGTGTACTAAATGAGACAAGGGTGTCGAGTTAGATTCAAGCTAGTTTTACACTTGTGTGCTGTTCGTTTGGGACTTGCGCTGTTAAGGGTCTTCAGAGACCCCAGGAAACAAAATGTAATTTTGTAACAGTTTTTATTGTAGACAAATATTATTTTACTCAGTTCATTAATGTTTTTACTCCACATTTGTGCAGTCTTTGAAATGATTTTTGATATTTTTTAAATTTATATAAATACATGTAAAAATATTTTTTTTAAATATTTAGTTTTTTTTACAAAAACAGCTTTTTATTTAATATTCACTTAAGTCCCACATTTTCCCCACATTTTGAAAAATGCCATTTTAAAAGTTAAAAATGATCACTTTCACCAGTAGATGGCTGTAGAGCTCCACTATTTGCTATTTGACTAACTGAAAGACATCTTTTCACAATTTTTTTCCACTTGGATTCATATATTTACATATTATGAAAAATACATTATGATTAGAATCAAACCTGAACATTTCGAGTCTTTAGAGTTTATTTATCTATTCATGTTATATGTTTATTATTGATAGTATATTAGAATATTACTAATAAAAAAAATGTAATAATAATATATAGTCATAATATACTGATTATTGATTATTATATGATGAATATTATATGATGATTATATGATGATTATTATATCATCAGTTCATGTAACCTTATAAAATAGATTACAAGTATTACTTTATTATATTTTTAGAGAACTAACGTGGATTGCCAGTTCACGTTCTCCTGAGCTGCATCTAAGCCCCGCCCCCTCATGAACAGTAAACAAGCGAGTTAGGGTGTATAAAACATGTAAATTCTTATACTTAAAACCAAACTTATTAACCCTTTGCAGTCTGTATAAATATGCATGTGAATAAAATCCCCTCTGGGATACACAAGCAAAATACTCTGATAGCAGGAAAGATCTTCTGCCCCAAACTCTGTGATCTCGACGTTTGAACTGTTTGTCTGTGTGTTTGTGTTCAATCGCATTGTCTCATCATTTCCTCTCTCTCTCTCTCTCTCTCTCTCTCTCTCTCTCTCTCTCTCTCTCTCTCTCTCTCTCTCTCTCTCTCTCTCTCTCTCTCTCTCTCTCTCTCTCTCTTCTTCCACACAAGAGAGCATTTTTAGCCTATCGTTTTAAAGTGTGACACTTAATTTCCGTCTGTGTTCAGTGTTGTTTCTGATTTTGAAAAACTGATATGATTCCAGATATCATTTATTAAACTGTTTTGTTTGTAGATCTAAAAAACTGTACCAAAGTCTCATGCCATTTGGACAAAGAGAACATTTTTTATTTATTTCAGAAAACATCATTTGGGGTCACAGCGCACAAGGTTTAAGGCACAAAGAAAATTATTTTTTCAAGGAAAAACATTTTTCAAGTCATTTTGAAGATCAAATATGAGTTTTATGGGATGAAAATATTGACTACAGTGGGACCTTATTTAGAAATGAATCAAACGACTTTAAATTTTAGTATGACTAGTGGAAAGTGGAACGTTTAACTGATGAATAATACTTTTTATTCACAATATAATTTGACTGTTTAAATGCTTGACTGACTCTCATTAGCATTACAGCAGTGTTGTGTGCATAACACTTTGTGTTGGCTCTGCCTCATGTTGCATAAGCTATATTTATCTATGAGGAAATATGCCAGACGTTTCACCTTTTGCTCTTGGTTTAGCGCCAACTTTTGATTTGTGTCAAATAATCCAAGCAGGGTTCCCATGAAATAAGTTGAAACCACACACAGTCAATGATATGTTTGACGGATGAGTTCTCAGGCAGCTTCTCATCGCAAGGCGATGCAATAAAGGGTAGAAGTTCACTTTTCAAAAAACTTTTGCTGATACCCACCCCATGTCATCCAAGATGTCTTTCTTTCTTCAGTCGAAAAGAAATTAAGGTTTTTGATGAAAACATTCCAGAATTTTCTCCATATAATGGACTTTAATGGGAACCAAACGGTTCAAGGTCCAAATGAGAGTTTCAGTGCAAACTGTTCAAAGGGCTTTAAACGACACCAGACGATGAATAAGGGTCTTATCAAGCGAAACGATCGCTCATTTATCAAACTGAACAAATCTTTTTCCGAAGTCAATTAGATCGTTTCGTTCGTTGAATCAACCAAATGATTTGAAATTTTGATGAACGAGTTAGAACAGGAGAGTCACAAACGTGCAGTCACAGAACAGAGTATTTGAGCTTATAAAACGTAAACTTTGTTATGTATTTTTGAAATGAGCGATCGTTTGTAGTTGTAGCTTGTAGCAGTTTGCACTGAAACTGTCTTTTGGACCTTGAACTGTTTGGTTCCCATTAAAGTCCATTATATTGGGAAAATCCTGGAATGTTTTCATCAAAAACCTTACAGTAATTTCTTTTCGACTGAAGAAAGAAAGACATGGACATCTTGGATGACATTGGGGTGAGTAAATTATCAGCAAAAGTTTTTTAAAGTGAACTACTCCTTTAACGTTGAGCCACTGTAGTCACTCGGACTATTTTAACAATGCTTTCACTTTTCTGGGCCGCTAAGTTTCCATCCAGCTCTCAGATTTAATCACAAATATCTTAATTTGTGTTCTGAAGATGAACGGAAGTCTTACGGGGTTGAACATGAGGACAAGTATTTACTGACAGAGTTTACAGTTTTGTGTGAACTATCCCTTTAAGGCAGCAGAATGGTTGCGGAGGTACAGAAGATAAATCCCTGCTTGTGTATCCCAGCTTTGATGCAGTCTCTTATCATATGGCAAAACCCAAAAGCCCTTGACAGCCTTTGGACTCTTTGAGGCGAGCTGGAAATAGGTATAAATTCACCTAAAACCCAACAACACACCCACATGCGGGTTTTCAAACTCCCATCGACGTGCAAGCATTTATGCAAACTTAACTCTCTGGCATCTTGAGTCTGCCAGAGGTATTCGGTTTTTGCTTATCCTGCCACTGACTGCAAAGTTCCTCTCAAGAAAGCAACATTATAAGACTTACTGCTTAGGGGAATATTTTCAAAGATGATTTCAGGCAGGATGGAATGAAAATAGATGGTTATTTACAGTGCAGATGCCAACAAGGCCAGCTTCAAAAGGTCAGAGTAAACACAATGAAAAGTTAAGACAGCACAACCCTCTACTGTATCTACTTCATGAAAAACAAATACATATAAATGTCTTGTTAATATGGATGCACGATATATCGGCCACCTTATTGGTATCTGTAATGTAACTGGACCCAAATGCACCGCTCCGAGTGGGATTTGAACGAAGAAAGACGTACTTAAATGTGGTGAGTCTATCTGCAAGAACAAACACCAGGTGAATTGAAGAAATAAGGTATAATGTCTATGCCCAGCTGCAAGACAAAGTCAAAGACTTTGAGCTAGTCTTTTCACAAGCTAGTGTGTGTTAGCAGCTCCGATTCAGCTAAAGTTGGGGTAAATATCCTTGCTATGCCAGGGCCTGCACATATATCAGTGCGCCAGAGAAGAAGGGAGAAGAAAAAGAGGGAGCTGACAAGGGATTTAGACCCAAATAATAATGTACTGACCAACTTTTTTCAGTCAGCTCAGAAAGCTGCTCCCAGTCAGGCTAACGATAGCCAGGAGGCTAATGCTACAGCTAATGACTAAGACATTATAAAGGACTTTGCATCCAGTAAGACAGGAAAGATGGCCGTATAAGAGGCAAAGATACCAGGTAAGATAAGAAATAAGGTTCTGCATTTGCATAGCTGAGAAATGTGTAAGTGAAGCAGATCGTTTGTTAACCTTGTGGGTGTGTGTGTGTAGGGGTGAGCGGGGCACAACCTAACGCATTTTGGTTTTGGATCAATTCATTAAAAAATAATTAGGTTACATTCATATTTTATTTTTTACACAAGCAACATACACATCTCTGCTACAAATGAACACTTTAAAGTTTTTTTCTAGGACCATACTATTTTCATACAGTTGCATTAAAAGTGACAGAAGTGCAAATGGTCCAACTTACCCCATATGCGGGGTTAATTTTAACAGACAAAGAGGTTAGTTGTAACACTTGTGTGTAACACACATAATTCAGTGCTATTTTATTTGTATAGTTTGATATTGTTTGTGCATCTGTATACACAGATATCCATACATCCATCCCTCATCCAATCATCCTTCTATTGTGGATCAATATCATGGATAGAGACATAGAAAAGGGCTGCATAGTTTTGCAATAAATAATAATAAATACAATTATAAATATTGTAATTGCAATCAAATTAGATTTGTGTGTGGCAGCTGCATGTACAATTATTATTATTATTAATAATAACAATCATTATACAACATTTAAAGGGTTATTGCATTAAAAACAGGCCATATTTTTAATAAATAAACAAGTTATCATTCATAGTAAACTAAATTTTAAACATTTTAAATTCCAACATTGTTTGTGAAAGTCTAACAAAGTTAAATGTATACTCCAACCTGAAAAGTTGTGTGGCTCCGTTTTCATTTGATTATCATTGTACACTTGGCGGCTTAGTTGTAACACTGTGTTACAACAAACCCCGCTGTGTATTACATATTTTAACCCTAGTTAACAGTCGCTAGGAATTGCTGACATGTTTCAAAACGGTGCTTTGTTTGAGCCAACAAGACAGTGATTAATGTAATATAAAGTTGGATTTGGAAACGTATACACCCAACTCACAAACCGCAAAAAAAAACGTATGATGAAAAAAAAATTACTTGCATGGTGTCAAAACACTCTTTGTCCAGTATCTTCATGAAATATAATCAAAACTTTCCGCAAATTCGCGGGGACCGTCTTCTGGCAGCGAGGAAAAAGAGCGGAAAGACAACCTGCTTGATCCTGACGAACTATGTAAAACGTTCGTGTTACATTTAACCCCGTGTTAGGTTGTGCCCCGCGCTCCCCTACCTATGTAGCTCATCACTGAGTGTACTGTCATATGATGATATGATGTTTCATAGCTCAAACGTTTTAGAATAAAATTAAACTAATTAAGTCAAGTTCACCACAGCTATATCCGATACCAGGCTTCATGCATAACACACCATACATAATTCAATTCAAAGATACATTGATATTGCAGGTCGACTGTAAAAGACTGAACAGCCCGAGACAACCTCCGCCCTGTTTGTTGAGAACTTGAGGTGTTTCGTTTTGTGTTGTTGAAGGAATCAGTATTTTTGAACGAGTCGTAGCATTGTTTACTTTTAATATACTGACTTATGTTTCTCGTTCACGATAGTGTTGTTCTCTGTTCTGCTGTACACAACTCTGAAATGAGGCGTCAGCTGCGTTATAAACTCGGATGCCAAACGCTTTATTGGCCAAGAACGTAAAACACAGCCAAAGGTCAACTCAGCATTATTGTTGTGACCAAATCTTTACTTAAACTAAATCTGGTCTGTAAACATTTCCTTTTCAGAGCCTCTGCGTCAGCAGAGCCACGGCGATTATTTTTAGAGAACGACCTGTGAAAGACCAACCGTGTAAACCGCACAGTTTTCAGTGCATTGGTTCTTCAAATGTTTCTGAATGACTAATCAAAGAGGATCTGAGTCCTGTGTTCTGGATAAAACACTATGCTGGGAACAGCTTGGAACAAACACACCCTTTGCTTGGGTATGGCATGGAAATGTGAGCCTTAAGGAACGGTATGATCCACATAACACTGTGGGCTACAGAGAGAGAGAGAGAGAGAGAGAGAGAGAGATGCCTGCTGAGGCCTTTGACTGCTTCTGTTTGTTTGTGGCTTTTGCTGTCACTGTGGATACACTACAGGGGTGTTGTTGCAAACCCCTTTTTCTGATAGGGAAAAGTTTCTATGTTGTAAATATAATGTGAAGACTATAATCTTTATTTGCAGACACTCTGGAACTGCATGATAGTGTTGTTGACTGGCTAATGAAACAGGAACACACAGTCCCGAATCCTGCACTAGAGACTGTCCTGTGCTTGGACAGTTAATCGCTCGTATCCCTGGTATCTTTAAAGAGGGAATACACAGATATTTCCCTGCGGTTTGGCCTCTCATTTTTACAAAAAACCCTGTTTTTATCACAGAAAACGTTTATTTCTAAAAATGCCGCCAAAGTGGAGATTTCTGATAACTGTGTTGCTGTGTCGGCTGGGAGAAACACGGTTTTAGGTTCTCAAATGTCACATTATGCGACAGAGAACTCTTAACGCCATGTGTTTACAGTTTGTTTGGCTACTGATCATGGATGCTGTGAAGGTGGTACTCATTTTTACTTTTGTGCAAATGCTTTTGGCCTGTTTGCATTTGCACAAATAACTGCTCTACTACAGTATATCGAGGAGCAGAGGCGAAGGAGTGCACAGATTCTGATGGGCTCGCATGGCTTTATCCTTCTGCCTGCCGCCCATAGGTTTGGCAGAGTTATGATGGCTAGAGTTCTCAACGGGCCTGAATATTATTACCCCACCCGGCCCGTGCCTTTTAAATCCCGGACCCGATGTAACCCGACACATCAACATGAATTATCTGCCCGAACCCGGCCCGCGCCCGACTCGGACGTGCTCTACAATCTATTGCCGTTGCGGCGTCTATTCATTCCGGTGAAATCACAAAATAAAATGCACACAAACTTAGAAAGATTGACTTACTAGTCCATCAACAAGATCGCCAGGTCAGCATCACCGTTGCATCCAGTGCGGCTTTTTAGCTCTCGCCCACGAGTGAAAAGCCCGACCGAGTTGGACTCTTGTCCGGTTTTCTCACGCGGTCAGATTCTCTTTTCCTTTTCCTAGTCTTCCGACCGCGTTTTCTTTGCTTTTTCCATCGTCTAGTATCACGTCTGAAATGCGCGGTGAAAGTGCAGTGATGACAACTATTTTCAAAGGAAAGTAGCTAAGCGCTATGCCTGTTTAAATAAAAATCTTCACACAATAATAAATAAAAAGAACTCAAACAGCCAACCAGCGGGCGGGCTACGGGTTTTGAAACAAAATAAATACCTACAAACATAATCATATGCTTATAATAGGCATCGTGGAGGAAGAGTGCATACACAGTGGATGGACTGAGGCGCGTTCTCCTTAAAAGATTAAGCCCGAGGTCCGACCCAGAGTCATTTGCTTATATTTTCGACCCGAACCCGGCCCGAACCCGGGTCCCGTCGGGTTTGTCGGGCCGAACCCGAACCCAGTTGAACTCTAATGATGGCGCTCAACTGCGTTTTATGCAGGTTGATGTAAATCATCGGTTCCCAACCGAGGGGTCACGGCCCCAGGGGGCCTCAGCGAGCTCTGTGAGGGGTCGCGTCATATTTTGAAATAATTTGAGCAATGATCATTAAATAAAAGTCCTTAACTTTTTTCTGTTCAAAATGTAAATAATGAGCGAATTCATCATGAATCCATTCAACCCAGCTGTTGGGTTAAATTTATAAATTGCATTTTTTAATCCAACAATTGGGTTTGTCCGTATTTGACCCAAAATTGGGTTAAAACAGCCTAGCATATTTTAGAGTGTATGGTACACCTTTAGTAAGTGTTTACATTGGGACTATTTTAGACTGGTTCAGATTCGCTGCGGAGTAGCCCAGTACCTGCGTGACTCGTCATAGATGTACACAGAGGGAAGTAGTTCCGGCTACAATGTTTTCTCGAAAAACGCATTATTCTGTTAAAAACGCAAGTTTTTTGTAGCTCGCTATAGCCCCAAAAGCATTAAAAATAAAGCCTCACAAATAACTTGCAAGTTTTGAGACCCCAGACAGCAGTCATTTAGGAACAGCCTATATTCTTTCTTTCTTTTTTTTACCAGTGTGAATATTTTTGTTTTTGCCTTTCAAATAGGGCCAGTACATAGGCTTCTCCTTGGCTTACGTTTTTTAATCGCAAAGGGCCTACTGATGTTTTTGTTATTGTATTTTCAATATTATAGGCTATAACTATAATTTGTGCATAAACATAAAGATACCGATTGTTTGAAAACAGCATATTTTTACAAGAGCGATAATATCATCAAATGTGAAGGGGTGCCCTACAATATTGTCTTGAAAAAAAGAGGGGTCTCAGACAAAATAAGATTGGGAACCACTGATGTAAATGACAACTTTTTTGAAAACAATGTTGTGTGCATGATGGTCTCATAGAAAACATTGGGTTTCTCTAAATACCTGGCCATGTGTGAATGTGGCATAAAAGTCTAAATTGTGCACTTTATGTTACTCACAATGGAAAAAACATCAAAGCTACTTTTGACTGGCCATCACTGGAGAAGTGTCCCACCATCACACTACGCACACACTGGACCAGGGCCAGGAATTAGCTGGGCTTGGGGTAAAAGCACCACTAAAATGAATAGAAATGCCTCCAAAATGTGGTGATACGGTGCAAAAAAATCTTGCTGTATAAGTTCTTGTTTTCAATATTTATATGTAATACCACACAAGGAAGAGTGCTTCACGAATGTTTGAAGAGTATTTTCACGAATATCAGCATGATTACTTATGTCAGTCAAGTCACCTTTATTTATACAGTGTTTTTTACAGTGCTTCAAAGCAGCTTCACATTGATAACATGAAAATAATACAACAAAGTTTGTTACAGAAGAAAATAGCGTCATCGTCCACCTTACGTAAGGCAGGTCAATAATATTGTTGAATATTAAATGTCCCCAACTAAGCAAGAATAAAAGGTGACCGTGGAGAGGAACCCAAACCCAAACTTCAGGGACAGAAAGAAACCTTGTGAGAACCCAGACGCAGTCGCTCAGTTCTCCTGAGTTACAGTAAAGTAACTCAGTAAAGTAAAGTAATTTCAGTGTGTATTTTTTTATCTGTCTTGTTTCTCATTGGGAAGCCTCCAACTTTTTTCTTTGAAATGGACCTCTGAATGGCAAAGGCCTCTGATTACTGCATTTGTTATTGGCGTAAGGGTAATTATGGATCTCCATTTTAATTATGGAGATTATTTGACAGGACAATTTTTTTTTTAATTTTGATTTCTTTCTTTTATGCAAAAATTATACTTAGCATATTGCAGTGCTCTAGTGACATTCTTGATTGCTTGCTTTTATGCAACAATTATAATTAGCATATTGCAGTGCTTTGAAATTTAGTCATTGAAATGTTTAGTCATAGCATACATAAGAATATGTTTTATTACACAGTGAACATATGTATGCATGTTGCATGGAAGGCAATGTTCAGTGAATTCAAAGCTGACATTTTAATCAAGACTCTGTATATTACCATTATAATGCCACTTTCTCTCTCTGTTTGAGCACCCAACACTTTGACAAAAACTTCATGGTCAGCCTTTAAAGTCTATTTTCATCCTGCATTCATGACAGAAGGACAGAGCCAGAATCAAAGCTCAAAAGAGGCTTTAGACATATGGATGTAGTGGTTAAAAAACTAAACAAAATAAAAAAATTAAGCAAATCCACACCTATTATCATCATCAGTGAATTAAGGACATGGCAGTGCGAGAAGGTGGACAATTTAAATGAGAAAGACACAGTAACTTTGAAAAAATGCTCTCCTCTTTTGCAACAGTCATTAATTGGTCAAGAATGAGATGACCTACAATTATAATAATATCAAACCTGCAATATTCATCATGTTGATTCCTGTTGTTTAGTTTATCCTCTCTGACTAATTCATGGCTAGAGGGTTGGAAATCTCCTGCTAAGCTTAATTAGTGATCTTCATTAAGAAGTTACTCAAGCCTATTGAATTTAAATTGACGAAAGGCACTGCAAGGCAACGAACGGCTCTATGCATTCACTTCTCTTTTTAAGCCTTCAGATTGCAGTGCACAAATTAGATGCTAAATTATGAGTTAATTCCATTATCTGGATTTGCTCAATGTGTGTGATGTACCTTGCATTTTAAATGATAATTAATTATGTTTTTTCATGGGAAAATCTCTTTGACGCTCCTTTGTCTCATAAAAAAAAACACGATATTGTTTCTCAACTGAGTGAGTAACAGAAAATATGACTAAAAAATAATATTTTTTTGTATTCATTAAGATATAGTGAGATAATAGTGGGAGAACATGCTGTTCTGTTTTTGAAGAATGAGGCAGCACTTGGGAAGTGGCTCAATCAAATGATGGAAAAGCCTGAAATCACATGTTAAATCCTCTCAAATATGGCTTTGGACTTTTTTTTCTCATCTGATACAAAAATAAATCAGAGGTCTTCTATGTATTACAAAAAGAGAGATCTATGAGCGCTGATTAAACCTACGGGAACACACTGTGCATTCATAGTTTTTAGTCACGACCTGCACTGAGTCCTCAAGGGCAAAACTGTAGCAAAGGCCAGTCAATTCACCATCTGGTTGAAGCCAGGAATATTTACATCAGCAAAAACATGTTGGCACAATGCAAGCTTTGGGCACTTGTGATCCATATCCAGCAACTCATGGTGCGTTCAGGTTCAATGGTAATTATGGTAAATACCAAAAGCTGACTTGGAAATGCACATGAACACCCCTCGTGTGGTATTTTCCACTGGGTAACTCATAGAATATTTTGATGCACGAGTTGCCGAGATGAGATAACCTTTGACCTTTTCAAAATGGCGAGAGAGCAACGGCAGTCATAAATGGTAAAAATATGTACTATTCATGATCTAGAAACGAACCTTAGTTCTCTGAAGGGAACAAAACGCTGCGTAAAAACACTGTGGGAACGCCCCTACGTGAGTGTGTCATGAAGCACGTATGAAATCAGTCCAATGGCGAGACGGAACGTCATAGGCGGGTGATGCAGCTTCTGATAAGACTGAAGCAAGTGCTCACGGGCATGCTGGGAGTATGGCACAGACCACGCAGCATCGTTCCCTTCAGGGAACTAAGGTTACATGCGTAACCAGAGACGTTCGCTATCAGGGAAATTCGGGCTGCATGAAAACGCTGTGGGAACGCAAATACCAACGTCGCCATACAAGCAAGTGTCCATCGTGTGAAGTCAGAGCGCACATTCGGACGAAAGCACCTGCGCCCCTGGAGTGGAGCTGAATTCAATGGTAAAACTTTACGAATGTGTGCGGTGAGGACCAGCCTGCCACATCACAAATGTCTTGGATAGATACTCCTGACAAGATAGCCTTGAAGGCAGCCATACTCCTGGTTGATTGAGCCCGGACAGCCAAAGGAGAAGGTTGACCGGCAGACTCGTAGGCAAGTGAGATGGCCTCGACCACCCACTTGCTCAACCTCTGCTTAGATGCAGGACAGCCCTTCCTAGGGGGTCTCCCTATGCCTCTTGAGCCCTAACAGGGCAGATTTAGTTTCTCTTGGTCCGATGTCAGAAAAGGAGGAGGACAGAAAGCCTGCAGTACAATAGGCCTGACCACATTGGTTGGGACCTTGGGAACATACCCCGGTCTAGGGAGGAGGAAAGCCTTCACCATGCCGGGTGAAAATTCCAAGCATGAAGGAAAGACCGAATATCTCCTGTTCTTTTTAATAGAGATAGGAAGATAGTCTTTAGAGTGAGGAATTTCTCAGAAACTTCTTCCAATGGACTCGAACCATGCTAGAGAGAGACCTTCTAGGACAACCGCCAGGTCCCAGGTCAGCACCCTCATACGAACTGCTGGCCTCAGCCTCAGAGTGCCACGAAGGAAACGGGTTACAAGTGGGTGTCTCCCGAGAGTTGCTCCACTCAAAGGGACATGGTAAGCAGATAAGGCCGCCACGTACACCTTCAGTGTGAAGTGGGATAACCCTGTGGAGAAACGCTCCTGAAGGAATTCCAGCACTGCACCCACCGGGCAGTTAACTGGGTCCAACTGGTCTTCCCCACACCAAGAGGTGAACATCTTCCACCTCAAGGCATATCATTTCCTAGTGGCTGGAGCTCTGGAGTGGAGGATGGTCCAGATTCTATGAGCTGAACCACGGGGAGCGTGCACTGAACCACTCTCCTCGAAGAGGGCTCGGCGGAAGCGGAGCGTTTTCATGGACAAGTGCTTGCAATGCTCTCAATCAGCTCCCTTGAGAGCTGACTGGGCACGCTGCTGTCCCATACAAACAACGCACAGATCGTGAGTGTCCCCACCCGTGATATAACATGGGCAGGGATGAACACACTTTCTGAACTGCTGTTTGCTCACCATAATATATTGTTTCTTTATAGTTTTTTTTTTTTATATGTGAAAAACTCCTGCCTAGCAAATACTAAGGACAGACAAAAACACTTTGAGACACAGACTGATATATTCACACACAGAGCGCTTGCTGAAGACTCTGACGCTGATGACAGCACTCACGCAGGGGCGTTTTCACACAGCTCGAAGTTCCCTGATAGGCAACTATACAGCATATTATTTACCATTTGAGTTTTGATTAAACATGTTCTTGCTGTAGCAGATGACTTGAGCAATCTAAAATAGTTTTAGCTAAATAACAGGTCTGGATCTCCATCTTTTTACCACATGCACTTGAATGCAACAAGGCACTTGAACGCAACACACTGGTAAATACCTGTTCACAAGTGGAACATATTTTCCATGCACGTGAACACACCATTAGTCACTAAAACCAGCGGGATGTTCTAAACTCATGAAAAACACTTAAAGTGCCTTAATAAAACAGTAACATTTAAAAAATCTAATTGATGAATCTTACTGATGATGGGTATTAAGTGAGCAGATGTTCCCAGAAAATATTCATACAGACCACTGAATAACAGTTGTGGTCATACTGGACTGCTGGATACTGGATCTAATATTAATTCATACTAATTAATTTTAATTTACCAACAAACAATATTGAGTACTTTACATGTATGACAAAAATGGACTTTTTTCCCTTGTTTGCACAACAACAAATTTAATTGCAATGACAATTTATTTAATATCCAAAGGAGGTATTTTTGCATTCCACTGACACTGTGAGCGAGGTGTGAGACTGCTTTGTTGATTGTAATTGGAGGGTTTGTGGGAGTGCAGAACAAAAAGCCACGTGAAACTGTTCAAGGGACCCCAGTCTGTGTCATCATGGGTTATGATGATTATAATGGGAGCATTCAAGACATTAGCAGTGTGAGTCTCATTCTGCACACTCAAAGACTCGCCATATTCATAGTTTGCACCTTAAAGCAGTAGAGCCTTTTTTTCTTGAAACTGAATATGTGGGTGATATACCCTAGCTAACTAAAATATGTTTTGCTGAAGTTTTTTCTGCATGTATTAAGAATGTTTTTCTTGGTTTAGGTGAACGTTTGAGGAACATTCCATTTTATCATTTTGATAATATTATGAAAACATGATTTCAGAATGTCTGTGTCACGGTTCTGTTGTATATGGACTTTTAGTTTGTATACCTTCTTTGTTGTAGTTTCCCGCCACTCTTCAGTCACTATGGTTTCTGTAACACGGTATGTTATTCAGGGGAAGGAAGTGGGAACCGATTAACGTTCAACACTTTAATTATGACATAAACAAACGCTGACATTAAAAGTGATCAAAGACTCGTCAGACCAGGCGACATTTTTTCCAGTCTTCAACTGTCCAATTTTGGTGAGCTCTTGTAAATTGTCGCTCTTTTTCCTATTTGTAGTGGAGATGAGTGGTACCCGGTGGGGTCTTCTGCTGTTGTAGCCCATCCGCCTCAAGGTTGTGTGTGTTGTGTCTTCTTCACAAATGCTTTGCTGCATACCTCGGTTGTAACGAGTGGTTATTTCAGTCAAAGTTGCTCTTCTATCAGCTTGAATCAGTCGGCCCATTCTCCTCTGACCTCTAGCATCAACAAGGCATTTTCGCCCATAGGACTGACGCATACTGGATGCTTTCCCCTTTTCACACCATTCTTTGTAAACCCTAGAAATGGTTTTGTGTGAAAATCCCAGTAACTGAGCAGATTGTGAAATACTCAGACACCACCAACCATGCCACGCTCAAAATTGCTTAAATCACCTTTCTTTCCCATTTTGACATTCAGTTTGGAGTTCAGGAGATTGTCTTGACCAAGACCACACCCCTAAATGCATTGAAGCCACTGCCATGTGATTGGTTGATTAGATAATTGCATTAATGAGAATTTGAACAGGTGTTCCTAATAATACTTTAGGTGAGAACACCTAAACTTTTATCAAACGTATTCTGCCAAATTGAACAGAAACATGTTCAGTGCATAATTTAACTTAGCCAAGTCACAAAATATATGATATTTAATTTATACGAAATATTAGATTGCCTCTCTGCGCATGAGATTAAAGAACCAGATATGAAGAGTTCAGATGCAAAAGCCTCTAAGTGCCATTTGAAATTTTCTTCTAAAATGACAATTTTTATCAAGCTTGTATATTTCAGTTCAGTAATTTCACTTAAATGGCAATGAAGATTACCTATTAATTGTCATTTAAGTGAAATTACTGAACTTAAATATACAAGCTTGATAAAAATGATCATTTTAGAAGAAAATTTCAAATGGCATTTAGAGGCTTTTGCATCTGAACGTCTTCATATGTTGTATAATCTTCCATATCCATCTATCACTTTAGAGTTTGTGTGCTCATGTCTGTGGCCCCGTTTACACGAGAACGATTCCGGGTGAAAACTTAAAAATATTTTATCGCATGTGCCTTTCGTTTACGGCGACACCCTCCAGAGTGGAAATCTTAAAACGCTCCACCGCCGTGTTTCCGTATAAACGGTAAAAACGCAAAAGTCTGCTTGACAGTGAAGGTTGTACACAGGCTTGTGGACTTGATGTTGTTGTAGTATGCACTCCTAGCCACCTGGAGTGCATACTACATTGAATTTCACACACTTTTGCGTTACCATTTGCACGCGTATTTCCCACACAAAACGCTCGTCTAAACACCAGAATAGAAAGTGATGGCGCAACGCCACTTTTGCGTTTTCTCTTCAGAATCGTTTCCGTGTAAACATAGCCTGTTTCTAGGTTGGTGTTCAGTCTGTTAATTGGTTCCCTGTGGTTTCTAATTGATTGTTGGTTCTTCTGTTCAGGTGTATCTTGTTTATTAGCTCCTCAGTTGTTGTCTATTTAAGTCTTGAGTTTCGTTCAGGGGTTTGTCAGTTCTATGTAACGTTAAGTTTGCTGTTCTGTTCTTGTTCCTGAGATTCCTGAGTTTGAGTTAGTTTTTTTTTAAATAAAGTTACTGCACTTTGAACCTGTTTCATGTCTGCTGCAACCCGACCGTGACTGCATCTAATCTAGATTGTGGAAATAATGTTATTCATGTGTTCAAGGGCTCATATTAATGCTTCAGGGATTTTTTAATCTCATTCCAAAGCTCTTAACAGGAATATCAATGAAAGGAGAAGATATGGATGATGAAACAGCCAAACAGGGACAAAAAGAAGAAAAGTGTCATTACTGTGTTGTTGTGAACATGGCTTAAGGGCCGGGATTGTTGTGCAGGATCACAGGACAGAAATAACTTGCATGTTGAGATCACAGTGTTTTGATGGGAGTCACAACAGAGAATATAACTTTAACTTTTTTAGAGCTCTTGTTTCTGGAAATATTTTCCCCATTCATTTTCCCAATAGGAAATATTCTCCAGTAAAAGAGTTTTACACCATAACCAAACCAAACAGCTCTGAGACTAATAAAACACGAGTACACACAAGGAGTAGTTCACTTTTCAGAAAACTTTTACTGATAATTTACTCACCCCCATGTCATCCAAGATGTCCATGTCTTTCTTTCTTCAGTCGAAAAGAAATGAAGGTTTTTGATGAAAACATTCCAGGATTTTCTCCATATAATGGACTTCAATGGGAACCAAACAGTTTAAGGTCCAAAAGACAGTTTCAGCGCAAACTGTTCAAAGGGTTTTAAACGACTCCAGACGATGAATAAGGGTCTTATCAAGCGAAACGATCACTCAGTTAAATATAAAATATAAATAAATATAAAAAGTTTGTGCTCTCCTTTTTTTAAAAGTGAACTACTCCTTTAATTGCAATCTCAAGAAGATGTTGATGTCATAAAAAAATAACACAATAAAGAACAAAAATAACGTCATTTATAGTGAACTTGAAAATCTCATGAACTATGCCACTAACAAGGCAGGTGCAACCCAGCTAACAATTTTAGGTTCTAAGAACCTAAAAATTTTCATAACGTTCCCATTAAGTTATAAAAACGTTATTTCTGAATGTTCTAGGAACGTTCAAAACATCCAGTTTTTTAGACGTTGTATTAACGTTATTTCTGGGTTATAAGAACGTTATTGAAAACGTTATTAGAACGCTCAATTCTCCCGTTATATAAACATTGTATTAACGTTATTTCTTGGTTATAAGAACGTTTTGAAAACGTTCCAATAACAATGTGAGGATAACGTGCTAACGTCTTTAGAACGTTTATCAATGTAATATAACGTTGGCACGTTATAATGACGTTACAGCAAGAACGTTTTTGATAACTTTCAGAGAACCTTCAGAGAACGTTAGCCAATGTTCTGAGAACGTTCCCTGTTCGCTGGGAATCTAGTGATCATTTCATCTTCAAAAAAGCTTGTGTATTGTAAGCACAATTAAAATGCAAAGGCAGACAAGCCAGCCAATCAGATCAGAGCTGGCCAGATCGAGAAACATCTTTGTCATATTAGTTAAGCAGACAAATACAATTATGAATTTCTTGAATAATCCAACATTAGATTATTCAAGAAATTCCTGCATTGTTTTTGTATTCATGAGTTCGAATGAATTGTGAAGGATTAAGAGACAACAAGTGTCCATGCACGGGAAATTCTTCACACAAAAAAAACAAGCATAGTTTTAATAACAATGCAATATTAATAATAAGGAATAAGTAGGTGCATGTGCTTTAAATCAGATAATTATGACATCTGCTAGTCATCATAAACATGTCAAGAGAGCAAGCATACAATCGCTAATTGTCTGATTTTAAATTGCGAGCAGGAAAGGGCCGTCCCTAACGCCTACTCTTAAACACTGAATGGACCCTCTGTTGTTTCTGCATTCCAATAAATACACACCAGCTTGAAAGCAAACACACATTACCATCCTCAAACCGCTTCATGTCGACGGCAGTGCTAAAGTCAGCAGAAGGTAAATCATTTCCTCTAAAGTTGATCTGTTCAGCCATTGTTTTGGATCAGGATGCAAATGTGCTATGCAAGCATTTTTAAGTTTATCAGAAATATGTCAGAGTTTCTTAAGTCATCATTTTCTGGGATGGGAAAGTACTTTGTCACTATTTGCAAGTCAGGCATGTATTTCATCCACAGGAGCTGCTGAATGATCAAGCGAAATCCAGAAAAGGCGTGATTGCAAAAGGAAGTGGTATAAATGATTTGATAATCACAGCTCTTGATTTGTGTTTCAAAATGAAGATAGCAGGTTTTTTAATGTTTTTTTAGCATTGAATGCTCCAATCAGACAATATGAGGATAAAACATTCCTGCTCGTCTGGACACAGCGCTGGTTTTGTTTCTATCAGTTGTTGGTGCAGACAGACGCTTTCCCTGTGTGCTCTGAAATTACTTTAATAATATGTCTGTTACAGGTCACCACTGTATTTGCAACCAAGCTCAAGTCTTTCACCTTCGTGCCACTTCTGAAAAGACTGCCCGTGGAGAACAGGATCTGGAAAAAGGTTCTTCAGGCTGGCAGACCAAATCAGGTGATTCGCCTCAGTATGGTTCCTGTTTAAATTAAGGCCATACCGTGTCAAAAGCAAAACATGACACCACACGGAAGGGGTTAATTAATAGAATAGTTCACTTAAAAAAAAAACTTTTGCTGATAATTTACTCACCCCCATGTCATCCAAGATGTCCATGTCTTTCTTTCTTCAGTCGAAAAGAAATTAAGGTTTTTGATGAAAACATTCCAGGATTTTCTCCATATAATGGACTTCAATGGGAACCAAACGGTTCAAGGTCCAAAAGACAGTTTCAGCGCAAACTGTTCAAAGGGCTTTAAACGATTCCAGACGATCGCTCATTTAAAAAAAATAAATAAATAAATAACAAAGTTTAAGTTTTATAAGGTCAAATGCTCACCTCGCTCTGTTCTGTGATGCGCGTTCGTGACTCTCCTGTTCGAACTCGTTCATCAAAATGAACTTAAGCTTTATTTTTATATTATTTATTTATTTATTTATTTTTCTAAATGAGCGATCATTTTGCTTGATAAGACCCTTATTCATCGTCTGGTGTCGTTTAAAGCCCTTTGAACAGTTTGCACTGAAAATGTCTTTTGAAAAGACATTTTAAGGTCAAAAACCTTAATTTCTTTTCGACTGAAGAAAGAAAGACATGGACATCTTGGATGACATGGGGGTGAGTAAATTATCAGCAAAAGTTGTTGTTGTTTTTTTTTTTTTTTTTTTTATAAGTGAACTACTCCTTTAATAACGTTGTGCAGTTCCAAACCCTATGCTGATATTTTTCACATGGAACATGAATGTTTTGAAGAATTTTAAATAATGTATACAATGATAGGTTTTTTTTTTTTTTTTTTTGAGAGAAATAATTAGTTTAAAATAGTAATGGAAGTTTAAATTTACTGTACTGTACAAAATGAATTATTTTATAAATATATATATATATATATATATATATATATATATATATATTAGTGCTGTCAAACGATTAAAATATTTAATCGCGATTAATCAGCATTAATGCCATAGTTAACTCGCGATTAATTCGCACATTTTTATCTATTCTTAATGTCTTTTGATTTCTTTTTGTTACATTTTTTTCTCATTTTGATGCTCTTATCAACATGGAAAAGTGGATTGGCTTGTTTAGTGCAAATGTTTTTTTTTAATTATTATTATTGAAAATAACATTGGAATAGTGTTCAGTTTCACTCTAACATATATAGCCTAAATAATCTCTCACACAATGCAACACTGTCCATCAATAAAAGGGTGAAAGAAATACTGACGAGGTCCTGATATTGACGAGGGGTGGAGAATTTGCATCATCTGTGTGTGTGTGTGTGTGTGTGTGTGTTTGCTTGGCCATCATCAAGTGGTGTTTCAGGCTGGACGTGCTGCGACTGATGATAGCTTCAGTTCACAACGACAAAACACACAGATCGCTTTGGTCTTGTCAATGGGACAATTTGGCAACTTTTTAAAAGTAAACTTTACATTCAGAATCTCATTGGCATTCATTTCGGCGCTCGCGCTCGTCATCCACTCAAAACGTAACGTTACTATTTGGCCGGCTCGCAAGCTGAAATGAGTGTGTGCGGCACAAAACAGCCTCGCGCTGCGATCTGAAACCCATTCATTTCAATGGCTTGCGCCGCTGCGAGGACGTTTCGTTGCTTCTTCGACCAAAGCGCAAGCGGATCTAGCTAGACCGGAAACAAAACAACAGGCACGACGCACACACTCGTTTCAGCTTGCGAGCCGGCTTTGAGTGGATGACGAGCGCGAAGACGCTGAAATGGATCAGGACGCATGCCGTGTCCTGTTGCAAAAGTATGTGAAAAAACTACAAAGTTTGCTAGGACAAAAAGACCTGTTAATCGCGCGATAAAAAAATTAACGCCGTTAAAATGGGTTTGCGTTAACGCCGTTAATAACGCGTTTAACTGACAGCTCTAATATATATATATATATATATATATATATATATATATATATATAATCACACACACACACACACACACACAAGTTGTGTTTCAAATTTAAAGTTGAAATCATAAAAATTTGAGTTCCTATGAGATTTTGTTTAGACCCTATACTAGAAATAGTTACCAGGTGACACATGCAATGCACTGAATTTTGTTTTGATGCATTCTCCTGTAACAAATGAACCCAATTCTGTCCAAACATCACTTCCATCACACAATATGGAACCTCGAGACTCAGACCTTTCCGCCGATATGTCTTTTGTCAAGATTAAGTTTTAATTATAAAGTAGTTCAAACACATTTTGTAATATAAAAAATGACACCGCCCATTAGGGGAGGAGCCAACTGAAAGAAATTAGAGTACCATTTCCATGGTAACACAATCCAACATCACATTTAGATTAAAAATCCACATTGTTTTTGCATTGCAGCATTACGTGCTTTGATCTTAATAACATTGTGTGCGTTTGGAACAGTAATAGCTCAGTGAACTGTTCCTTTAATTAGCAAATACTTCTCAAATCTGATAGAGGGAGACTTCAGTGATTCCCCTAGGAGAAGATGACCTATGTGTGTGTAAAAGAGAAAATGCAGAAGGCATTTGCTGAAGGGCTTACACAATCAGGGTGGGTCATGCGTTCTTGCACGTGAGCAATACATGAGGGACATGGACTTCTGGTAAAAAGATGTCCGAGCTGGAACGGGAAACACACGCACACATAAATGCATTCACTGACTCTCTTATATCGTCAAGATGCTCAGAAGCTACAAATAGCCATCTGTAACTTTGGGACAGCTGCCATTTCAGATTTGGTGTCTCTTAGTAACATTTCCGTTTCCAATGTCAGACTTCCCGAGAGCCAGGGGACTTTGAGAAAAGCATGGCGGAGGAGGGTGTCTACAAGGCTGAGGTTATTTACATCCAAGAGCCGGGAGAAACGCTCGAGAACAACACTAAAAGTGAGGTTAGTATTGTGGCATATTCTGTCAGAGGGGCAAACGCAAACTCATGGTGAAATCTGCAAGGTAACACTTTACAGTAATAAAGTTAACATTAGTTAACTGCCTTGGTTGAACTATACTATACTTCTACAGCATATTAGTTAATATCAATTATTAAAATCAAAGGTTGTATTTGTTAACATTAGTTAATGCACTGTGAACTAACATGAACAAAACTTTTTTTCTTTTTTGTTTCTTTCATTGTTAGTTCATGTTACATTACATTTTTTTTTACAATCACTTTGCTACTATTTTCAGAACTTTGCCATAGTTTTTCAAAACTCTAGACACAAAACTCAAAACGGTTATCACTTGTAACACAGGCTATCTAATGTTCAAACATTGCATTGTGCATTCTTTAAAGAAATCTTGCACTTGCACAATCATTGGTTCAAAAAACAAATTCATTGTGAAATAACATTGAAACATAACTATAGATCACCCACACACAAGCAACCGATAGTTTCACTGAGTCATTCTTCGTACAATCATTAAATATTGTAGAACAAAATAGGTGATACAAGTTTCATTCTGGTACTACATGTACAGTAAATATACATCTCTGTAAAAGTTCTGCAGTAGTAGAGAGAATACACACATAGTGGAATCATTGAACAAAGTGTGTGATATATTGATGCAAAACACTACAGTACACTCTAAAAATGCTGGGTTGTTTTAACCCAACTTTGGGTCAAATATGGACAAACCCAGACGTTGGGTTAAAAATGTAATAATACAAATTTAACCCAACGGCTGGGTTCAGTCCATATTTGACCCAAAGTTGGGTTAAAACAACCCAGCAATTTTTAGAGTGTACAATCACAACAGGTTTATTGGGATCAAAGCAAAAATATATAATATTATGCTACATCCATGGATATTGCAGTTAAATTGGTTCATGCTCCACGCTTATTGGTGACAATGAATCTTATCTTCAAACTTTCATGATTTACTGTAAACATGGAAGATTGTGTGTCTGTTTCCATGCAACTATTCATAAAGAGTACTGCAACAGTTGTACTTATCATTTTGAGCAGTTGTATCAATTGATAGTTAGATCATTGTAAGGAAATGAATAGACACTCATTTGAAATGTAATGTGTGAATTGCCTTTTGAAATAGTCGTACTTTGATGTTAAGTTGTGTCATATTGAACAGGTGATATATGTTGAATGAACAAATGATCTGAGTTGTATGTGTGTTGTATCCAAGAAATTGAGAAATGGGTTAAAGTTTTTAAAAATGTGCATTTTGATCATTGGTTGTGAGTTTTGTGTCTAGAGTTGTGAAAAATGACATCAAGGATCTGAAAATAGTAACAAAGTAAGTGTAAAAAACTGTAACTATGTTATCTATTGAACCTTATGGTAAAGTGTTACCAAAGTTTGTTCTTTAACTTACTGCTGAACCTTCTTTAAAAATGCCAAATTATATATAATGAGTACGCTGACGGACCAGAAAACAAGCTATTGAAGCAATGACTTTCAAGTCGTAGTTTAGAGATGAAGGACTGTTTGTAATGTACATGTTCAGTTTGCTTTGGGATGGATCCTTAATATCTTTTAGGCGGCTCTAATGGGAGACATCATGATAATGAGTATACTGATAACACACGGCTGCTTTCCCTGTTAATTAAACACACACATCAGCGTGCTACAAAGTAGATAAAGTTCTGAACGAGCAATTGATGCGTAGGAGCATTTATTGTGTCTAATTAGTCTGTGCCACTAGTGTTTATCAGAAACATGTTTCCAAGACTTCTCTCGCCAATGGCATATCCAGTTAGGGTCACTCAAACATGTAGAGAATTACAAACTTGATATTTGAGATTGGATTGAACCAACTTCACTAAATTCTCAATGGACAACAAGTGAGAAATTAGTCTGATGCATTAGAGATTTGAACGTCTACATAGACTTCTAATAATGAGTTACACTGTAATTAGCAATCAGGCCTGTTGATAAACAAACAGTTTGCTGAAAATAATGGTTAATCATCATTGCGATACTCAAATGAGTTGTGTTTATGGCTCTGTAATTTTCTTTCTTTCTCAGATTCAGTCAACTGACAATTTAACCCTTAAACCACCCTCCACCCTAGTTGGTTGTCACGCAGAATTCGGTAGCATAACCCCTACCATGGAAACCAGTGCGAACAAACACCCTGGCATTCCTCATCTAGGATTTCACAACAGTGCTGAGGTCAGCTCAGGTCTGTGTTTAAATAGCTCGTCCCAGAGAGACGAGGTCCTTAGCCCTGCCAGCTCCCTGGATTTCCTCACATCCCCTGCTTCTTCCAAGGAGTCGATTCTCTCCGAGGGCTGGGACAGGGACAGGAGCTGGTTCTCACGAGACGGTTCTCCAGGTCCCTTTAGTGGCACGGTTTCCCCGTGTTCCTCCGTGAGATCAGGGACTTTCACCCCATCTGTGGTGAGAATCAAGCGGCTTTCTTTGGCTCCGGGCTCCAGTTTGCTGCAGATGTCGTCTGTTTGCGGTACACCCTGCGACAGTCGGACAACCTCCCCCTGTCCTCTTTCGCCACGCACCCGGCACAGAACTCCTCCGACACAACTCTCCCCTGCTCACGGCAATCCTCAGGAAAGGCCGTCTACCCGTCCTGTCCTCTTCATCTCAAAGACCGTACACGCCCTGCTGGCCTATCAGTCCGGTTAACATGTCCTCCTGTTTAGCGTGCTCAGCGGCCTCTTCTGTCGCACCCATGAACGTGTCCAAAGCAAAGTCTTGTACCTCCATAGATACAAAGTCTTTCCAGATTTCCAAGCCACAGATTTGGAAACGAGAGCTGGTTAACGAATCACCACTCATGAAACCACCAGAAAGACTTAGTAGTGGTGGCATCATCTTACCTACAAATCACATCTCTTCACCAAGCTTAGCGACAGTCCAGTCCAATGCTCACCTGACTAAATCAAGTCCCAAGGGGAATCGCTTGCCGATGGTTCCTAGCTCTCTTCTGTGTAGCTCCGACTCCGGCATGAGATCTCCTACACCAAGATATCTGTCATGTTCCAGTAACAGAACCATAAAAACCCAGAATGTCCTGTGTCTGTGGATCCAAATAAGTCAGGCGAATCTTAATACATAATGATGATACGCCAGAAAAATATTCATTGCCACTGAAACAGAGTCCGACATCATCTGAGCCCTCCAATGAACCATATCTGAAACACATAGGACGTTCATCTCACAATTTCGAGTCCTCGGTACCAAAATATTCTCTGAGTTCATGTAAATCTCCTACTCTGAAACACACTTTTCAAATCACACATCAATTCCATATCTCCAGTTTTAAGCCACGAAGAGAATACTCTTTTCCAAAATGCTTGCATAAATGACGTGGAAAGAGTGCAACCATCACCCCCGGCTTTTCAGGCTGTCTCCCTCTCCTGAGACCCATGGGTCCGTCCGCCGGCCCTACACACCTCCCGCACACGTCCACCCGAGCTCCGGTCCTCCACCCCAGATCGCTGCAGCCGTCAGCTTTCCCCCTCTCCCTCATACTCTTTTGTTCATCCCCCTCTCCATCCCAATGGGGAAGCACACCAGACTGCGCAGATGGGGACTGTAGAAATAGAAAGGTACAGTGCATGCTCTTTCGCTGTTACCTGCAAGCTACTTGCATGCCCTACCACTGAGAAGTGGCAATCATTCCAGCAGTGACATGCCAGGAAACATGATATGCAAAAGCACTAAATCTTTAGCAAAGGGCAATGTTTGCATGTGTCGTGTTTGCCAGTATAGGCTCGATCAATACACGCATGTAGAGATGTTTGCACGGCTATCTATGGGGAGTACGGTTTTAAGCTTTTTCCGCGTAACACGAATACAGACTGAGATATTCTGAACTGATGGTTATGTTTATGTTGATATGCAATCACATGCATGGGTATATTGGCTTTTTATATGTATTCATGCATGCATGCCCCCAATATAGAGAAATATCCACATGGCTTTTTATTATTCACAACATTTTCTGTGCAAATACAACAATATTGTGCCAGGACTGTTTCATGATAGGGAATTACTTATATAGCACCTACGGGGACTGTAGATCATGTTGTCCAATTCTTCTTTTATGCCTTCTCGACTATTCTTTCCTAAAGACACACAGGATCAAATCCACCTACAAGGCGCTCGCTGCGATTCCTACAAATACTCTGCTCCTGGAACAGCAGGTGATCTGCTTTATCTAATTACTCTAAATGACAGCTATTATTTAGTGTACAATTAATAAATGGATGTCATTCAGTGTCATTTTAAGCCATTAACTCAGTGTTATTTTGGATTCCAAGCAATTGTGTTGTATTGTCGTTAAATAGGTTGAGATTGAATCATTTATTTTTCGTTGATGGACAGCAGAATGGTTTTCTTATAAGCAGTCAAAGGGACCCTTACCAGAACAAGCAGAATGAGTCATCCACATTGTATACCTCATTAGACATTACAGGAGAGGTTAAACTCTACCGAACAGGGGTAACGAATAGTGGGATGATCAATATAATACGCGAGCAGACTCACATCTTTGGGATTTAGTTGCTTCTTAAACCTCCTTCCATCCATTTGCTAAGGTCAAGAATATATTGCATCATTAAAGGATTAAAGCTTCATCTCCATTTCTTAATGTTTCCCTGCTGAAGGCTATAGATGAAGATGTCAACAAGAAAGAGGCATCGCTCAACCCTGCAGAAAACTATTCTTGGGAGGACCCACATGAAGAGGTAGAGACACGAACACCTGGACAGTATACCACGTGGTGGCTGGTAGAACCTGGAGATATTTTGCTTTATAACTCTATAGATCAGTTAGCAAGATTGCTTTACATTATTTTATGTGTGAAAATAAATTATGAGAGGCTGAGATTTGCCCCAAATAAAACATTTTTATAATCGACTTTTAGAACCTTGACTTGCATCTTTGCACCGACAACATATCTTTTAATTTGCATCCATTAGCCATTCATTAAATGGAATAAATAAATAAAATGAGATGAAGTACCAATAACAGATACGTATTTAACTCTCTGGACTTTCCACAAATATACGTCTGTTTGATATATTATATTAAAGGGGTGGTTGATTGCGATTTCACTTTTTTCATTTTAATAGTGTGTAATGTTGCTGTTGGTGCATGAACAGTATCTGCAAAGTTGCAGCACTGAAAGTTCAGTGTAAGCAGAGATATCGTCTTTTAAAAATCAGCAAGAATATTGTCTACAAAAACGACTCGATTGGAACTACAGCTGGGTTTTAGGCGTCACTAACCCATTCTTTTACATCAACCGTCCCTCCGGAATATGCAGGAAAGGGCATGCATCGAGTGTGTTGTGTTCACCAGCTGTCAGGTCTTCTGTGTTCGAGCTTCCTGCTGTACTTCGTCAACAATGGATACAATTTATGTTTGATTATATTCCTGAAAGTGACGATTATAATTTAGCTCTCTGTGCTGCCGCATTTACGGAAGACAGCTTCCAGAATCTCCACGAGTTCAACACCGGATTCAACAAGAAACTGTTACTAAAACATGAAGCAGATCCAACTTTAAAACCAGAGGCAGCAGTTGTTGGGCCACAACCTGTAAGTAGGCTAAGACTTAATCATTTTATGCCTGGTTCAGATTACACGTTTTTAGCCCGATTTTGGCACGATCCGTTTGACTTAGGGTGTCGTGGGGATTCGTAAACGACAACGGGCGTCGGGACGCAAGATCCGATCGTATCATCTCGTATAGTGTGTCATAGTGGGAGACAACCTACGTCGCGTCTGCGATGCTTCACAACATCACGACACAAAGACTAGCATGTTTAATTTTTTTAATGGTCGTTCACGACGGTTCCGTCACATGTTTGAGGTTGACCAATAGGAGCACATCTTTTCTGTACACAACTTTCAAAAATGGCGAAACGAAAGAGAGACTATGGTGCTAACCTTAAAACTAAAAGTAAAAATATATAAGAAAACAATAGTTTACCTCAAGTTCTCTTTGGAGGATTGACAGCCCATACTGTCCTCTTCGAGCAGGGTTAAGTCTCACGCAATGGCCGTGAGACATACGCAATTCAACCAGTTCACACGCCACACCATGTATTTCTCACGCTGAAAAGGCAATGCTGAGCAATCCAGGAACGTGTCCATTGTCGAGGTTTTCTTCTTTTTTCTTACATTTTCCTGAACACAGGACAGCCAATACAACACTCACCGCTTCATCCTTTGTTTGTTTACGTTCGTTTCCGGAAGTCACTCGCTAGTTTCGCTTTCTCGATGACATCATGCGCCATTAAAGACCAGCAAGACTGGTCAGGAAGCCATGTGTAGTCTGACATTGTGAATTGTCCACGACACAACAAGATTTTAGTATTCAAAATCGCGTAATCTGACACAGCGACTGTCGTAACAGCCAAAAAAAAAAACGTGTAATCTGAACCAGGCATTAAATGTATTTGCATGTATAATTTCAGATGTACGGTAATATTTTTAGTTTTATCAAACGTCAGTGCTGCCACTAGGCTACTAGTTATGCTATTTTGTGTCTACGAATTTTCTATAAGTAGTAATGTTGTAAATTTATTTTTCATCTATATATACTTTATGACGTTATTTTCGACTTGATTTGATTTGAAGAACTTAAACCAATGGCAACGCTGTTTGTGTATACAGTAGCCAGTCAGTTCGATGCTATTGTGTAAGACAAACTTGTATCAAAGTAAAAAAAAAATATATATATATATATATATATATATATATATATATATATATATATGGTAACACTTTACAATAAGGTTCATTAGTTACTACATTAGTTAACATTAACAAAGAATGAACAATACTTCTTCAGCATTTGTTAATCTTTGGTAATGTTAATTTCAACATTTACTAATACTTTATTAAAATCTTGTTAACATTAGTTAATGCACTGTGAACTAACATGAACAAACAATGAACAGCTAGATTTGTATTAATTAACGTTAACAAAGAATAACAAATACAGTAACAAATGGTTAGTTCATGTTAGTTAATGCATGAACTAATGTTTAATAAATAAACCTTATTGTAAAGTGTTACCATATATATATATATATATATATATATATATATATAGGCAAATTACCATTCAGAAAGGTTAGTTTGGGCCAGTGTGTTGAGGTTCTGCTTGACTCTCTTCATTGCCGATTTCTGGGTCTGATTCTGGCTCATATTGGTACTTCAGAATCGACACCATGATTTACATTTGACAGCAACAAACATGCACGTTTCGCCCGTAAAGGTAATGGGTGTTAAGTATCCAGACAACGTGAGCAACAGTTTAGCCAATCACAACACACCGGCCCAAACTAACCAATCTGAGCCCACTGCCTGTTTCTGAGAGAGTGGTTTCATAAACTCAGGAAGTCAACCGCTCGTTTTAAATGATAGAGGAGAACGCGGCTTACAATAATTTATGAAAAATAAGACTTTAAAAAAAAGAAAAACCACAAATACATGTTATATTGCACCCCATAAACACAATCGTGCAAAGAAAAAAAGCAGTCAACCACCCCTTTAAATATATTTTTATTTTGGTGAAATGTCCAGCAAAATACATTACATTCTGATATTGCATGTCCCAGTCCCGTGATACACCTTTTGTCTTAGTGTGTGACGTGTGAAGGTGAATGTGTGTGTGCAGATGTGCTCTCCTGCGCAGCTCCGTCAGCAGACCGCAGACCTGTACGCCACTATTGATGAAGTCCTCGAGGACTCAATCCAGAAAGTGAGCCCACACATAACACACTCCTAAACAATATTCCTTTTATCTACTGATTCTCATGTTTTAATCTATTTTTTCCAGCATCAGACAGATGTGAACAGAGCCACTCTGGCAGTGGAGACATCAAGGGTGTGTAATTAAAGATGGACACTTGATCTCATCTTCATTTTGATTATTCAGAATCACGTTATACTGCTTGTCGAGGAATAAAATATTTCTTGTTTGTGTGTAATCAACTTTGACTTTAAATATGAGTTATAAAAAATGTCGAAAAATATAAAATCAAATAAAAAGAAATCAGATTGCCATTTGTAAGAGCAACAATTTCCTGATTATTATTAAAGGAGTAGTTCACTTTTCAAAAAACTGATAATTTACTCACCCCAATGTCATCCAAGATGTCCACGTCTTTCTTTCTTCACTCTCCTGTTCGAACTCGTTCATCAAAATGAACGAATCTTTTTCTGAGTCAATTCGTTCATTTCGTTCTTTGAATTAACCAAATGACTCTGAAAAAGATTTGTTCATTTTGATGAACAAGTTCGAACAGGAGAGTCACGAACGCGCATCACAGAACAGAGCAAGGCGAGCATTTGAGCTTATAAAACTTAAACTTTGTTATTTATTTATTAAATGAGCGATCGTTTCGCTTGATTCATCGTCTGGAATCGTTTAAAGCCCTTTAAACAGTTTGCACTGAAACTGTCTTTTTGACCTTGAACCGTTTGATTCCCAGTAGCCCCTTTTCCACCAAAGCATTTTGAGAGCCGGTGCCTGCGCGCGAACCAGTTCTTTGTGTTTCGACAGCCAAAGAACCGGTTCTCGGCCAGGAGAACTGGTTCCAAAGCGGCACCAACTCTTTGCTGGACTAGAACCGTTCTTTTACCACGTCATGGTTACGTCGAGGGCTGGGGCGGGTTTAGATGTGTTCTAAACATCTTTTCTGACCATAATAAAGGATCGCAAAGCCAATAGATACATTTTGCAGAAACACGACAGAGTCCGCCTTTGTAATTGTTATGGTTGAAGTTAACGCAAGCATTTCTATTTTTTTTTTCAATTTTTTTTTATTGAAGACATTATAGACACAATACAAGGGTACATAACTTATCAGAAAAGATTACATATCAAACGAAAATATTAAAAGACTTACACATTTCGAATTGTTTTTAAAGCCTTCTTGGTACACGAGTTAGAGATAATCCCAAAGTAATGTTGTACTCGCAAGCGTTTCTAGCTAAGACGTATGGCGACGTACACAGTGAGGTAACGACGTCATTCCCTGGGTGCTCTGGTCAGTGGAAAAACAAACAGGTTCTGAATGGGTTCGCAAGTTGAACCAACTCCAAACCAACTTTGAACCAGCACCAGTTCCGAACCAGTTCTTTTTTTGGTGGAAAAGGGGTAATTGAAGTCCATTATATGGAGAAAATCCTGGAATGTTTTCATCAAAAACCTTAATTTCTTTTCGACTGAAGAAAGAAAGACATGGACATCTTGGATGACATGGGGGTGAGTAAATTATCAGCAGAAGTTTTTTGAAAAGTGAACTACTCCTTTAATACGTCTGTCAGATGAAGATTTCGATCTCTGACTAACACTGTCAGCCGCTGATGTTCAAACCCAGCTGTACATTTGGATTATATTCACTGTACTTGCATTGAAAATGTGTGCGTAAATCATTCTTTTTTCTTTTATTCTGAATTTCTGATCACAGACGTCATCACCATCCCCAAAACTATTGGGACGGGAAACAAGATATGTGAGTATTTCCACTGATCTCTGTACATATTTTACACTCAGGCCTCTGAGAAGGCATCTAACAAATCATTCATTATAAAAGTTTAAGTTAAATAGATTGCATATTAAATGCAATCTCAGAGCTCTTAGAAACATTGCTTCTGTAAGACTTAATTATTAACAATTACATAGTCACATTTTTAGCTGCATTTCCCTGCTGTTCCCCGTCTGAACAGAACCGAGAGCCATTTTGGGTTCTCAGCCCACCAGTCGAAGTGCTGGTAATCAGAGTAAATGTGTGTTATTCAGTCAGACCCAATCACACATCCACACTGCAGCATTATGCCTATGAATATAAAGCGTGGAACACGGTACAACAGTTGACCCATAAACTGGACCCGTTTCTATTGCTAAAGGATTTTTATTTACCTTCTATGTATGATAAGAATAGTGTTTTGTGTGAGAATGCACTTTTACTGAAGTATTTACTTTATAATAATGTTATTTTAGACCCTGTTTTCATTCTGAGAGCAGAGTTTCATCTCGCTTCTTATTATATGCAAATTACAGGAGTTGGAAACTCAGTTTGCTTTTGTTGTTTCACAGATTTTTCCTATAGAAAGATTTAATGGAATTTTTTACAAACGATTACAGGCATGGAGCTGAATAATGAAATGCAATCTCCTCAAATAATATTATAACAATTAAGAGCATATTTTGGGATCGCTTTTTCAAAACTATTCATTCATGCCCCGAGCGTTCTTCAGCTTAATCTGGACTCTGTTGCCAAATGTAATACACAAATACACAGTTTCATATGCAGATGCATTTCATTACTGAGTCTTTTATAGATGTCATGTGTAACGCCGTCTTTTCTTCTAGGCCAGCTCTCCTTTCCAACCCTTTGTAACGACTGAAAAAACACTGGTACGTATTTGGTCCATATATCTATTTGCATTTAAAATGTTTATCTCAGTTTACGTCATTCAGTAGATTTGGAGAGGAGATTTTGTAAAATAAAGTTTCTATTTAGGGTATACAGAGAAACAAGAGCGCACTCATCTTTATAATCGTGTATTTGCATTGCTCTGTGTATTTCTGATGGAATCGCTGTCGAAGAGTAATTATCTGCAGAAGTGGATTCACTTATTGTGGAGTTAAGGAAAGTTATCATGTGCATTGTGATGACTGGAGTAGATGAAATATCATAAAGATATTCCATATTGTTGAATTTAATTCATATATGTTATTGAGAATATGTAATTGCTGTTGTAATGCACTAGATGACACATACTGCAGGTGTTGGCTGTAGAAATCTTAGTTTTTTTTCTATTATTGATTTAATCATTTTTTTCTTGTTTATCTGTCCTAAAGACAAAGCCTGGGGTTATTAGACCAGTGACTGCAACATCCAGAGTTACAGATGATAAACATGATGAGGAATTCCACCCAAATCCTTTCAGGAACCGTCAAGAGAACAAATCCAGTCGCTACCAGTACAAGGTGTGTTTCTCTGAACATTCACACACACTTGACGTCAAACTAACAGCATGTCATCACATGCAGAATGAATGTAGGAAGAAATCTTTCATCTTGCTGATGTTGTGAAATTCATAACTTGAGCAGATGCACACAAATTGTGTATATATATATATATATATCATGTGCAATGCATAGGCATGCCACATGAGGGATAAATAATGGAATTTAGGATTGGCACTTCGAAATATTCTGGATTCAGATTCCATCCTTCCTCTGCTGTGTGGTCATCCATCCATCCATCCACCCCCCCATCCATCCCTCACTCCATACATCCACCCCACCCATCCATTCATCCTTCACTACATCCATCCACCCATCCATCCCTCACTCTGTACATCCATCCATCGCTCACTCCATCCATCCATCCTTCCATTCATCCACCCCCCATCCATCCCTCACTCCATCCATCCACCCCCATCTATCCATCCATCCATCCATCGCTCACACCATCCTTCCATCCACCCCCCATCCATCCCTCACTCCATCCATCGCTCACTCCATCCATCCCTCACTCCATCCATCCCTCACTCCATCCATCCATCCATCCATCCATCCATCCATCCATCGCTCACTCCATCCATCCCTCACTCCATTCATCCATCCACCCCCTATCCATCCATCCACCCTATCCATCCATCCCTTACTCCATCCATCCCTCACTTCATCCATCCATCTCTCAACCCATCCAGCCATCCCTCACTCCATCCATCCATCCATCCATCCCATCCATCCATCCATCCATCCATCCATCCATCGCTCACTCCATCCATTCATCCCTCACTCCATCCATTCATCCCTCACTCCATTCATCCATCCACCCCCCATCCATCCATCCACCCCCATCCATCCAACCCTCACTCCATCCATCCATCCATCCATCCACCCCATCCATCCATCCATCCATCCCTTACTCCATCCATCCCTCACTTCATCCATCCATCTCTCAACCCATCCAGCCATCCCTCACTCCATCCATCTATCCATCCATCCATCCATCGCTCACTCCATCCATCCACCCCCTCACTTCATCCATCTATCCATCCTTCCATCCACCCACCCATCCATCTTTGCATTCATCCATCCATCTATCTATCCACCCACCCCCATCCATCCCTCACTCCATCCATACATTCATCCATCCATACCGGACACCATCCATCATCCATCCACCTCCCGTCCATCCATTCATCAATCATCCCTCACTCCATCCATCCATCATCCATTTATCCATCCATTCATCCATCCATCCATGCATCCATCCCTCAGTCCATTGATCCATCCATCCCTCCATTCTTCCCTCCATCCATCCATTTATCCATTCATCCATCCCCAGCTCATGTGTTTGGGTCTTTTATATCAGAGAACAAGCTAATCAAAGGGTCAACATTCCATATGTACTTCAGTAGGAATTTAAAATGTGCCACTAGAAATGATGCATCAGAATAGTGTAGCTGCAACACGTCCTGCTGGGTTTGACTTCCTCCAGCGGGATCAGGAAGTTCACGCATCACAAGAACCCAGTGTCATGAGCGATTCCCCACATCAGGACATGCATCTATAAACCCACAAGAAAAGATCACACTGAGACCCAACACACCGCTGCAGAGAGACCAAACACACCATCCATGTATCAAACTCATCACACATGCTGATTAACCCGAAACACCACTGCCTTTCAGTTCATTTTTATATAATAGTTTTCTAATTATGTAAGTAATATTACATTAAATACAGATCACTTGCATCGAAAATAAACGTGTTGTGTCAGGCACATTGTGTATAGTCTCAACGACAGTCTCTATCAAGGCTACTGTATATAAACCCTGGACACTTTACTCTCTCACGAGGCTTCGGGAGAGGATCTGTGAATGTTTACTCAACCGACATTGAAATGACAATAAATTGACGGCAGATGTAGTACGCCCGGGGCGCATACAATTATATGGAGCGCACATTTCTAACCGTCCTCAGCAAAAGTTGCTGCTACTCAGAGAGTACTCGATTACGGACACAGCTCCAGTCCTGACATTTGACACAAAAATGAAGACACTTTCTCGATCTAGTAAGGTCAAGTCTGATCGGCTGGTGTACACATGCAGCTTCTGAGAGTAACGCCACACATGTGTGTATTATTTGCCTGTCTGGAAACTGAGGCTGTGTGTGAAATCACCCCTTTTTGAGATAAATCCATGTGTAGTAGTGTGTAAAACCATACTGGACAATATTGAGTTGCACTCATTCAATCCCATAATGCACCACATAAACGTTTTAATTTTTGTGTGTGTTTTAATTAAGTCCAAAAAACTGCAGGATCTTCCATTCGTCATTTTACGGATCTGAAGGGTTTTCATGCAATAAAAAAGTGAAAGAGTCTAATACCATGGACTTTTCAGTTATTACTTTTTCTTTGAAAAGCAAGTCAAAGTCAAAATCACATCCAAGTCTTAAAATGTTAAAATGTCTGATTTAATGCAAACGTCTCCCATTAAATACTTGGTGTGTTCAAGAATAATTAAGAAGCAAAGAGTTAAAAGAGCAGTTTCATGTCTATCCTTTTATTGTTCAACTGGTTGAGGTTGTTTTCACGCTATCCATCCTAAATAGTGTGAGATTATGTGTCCATATAAGCGTAATATGTTGAAAAGAAAATCCCTCAGATGTTTGTACGATCTTTTCGTATTAGATCATCGCTCTTTTGCTTTATTTAATAAAGTTATGCTGTATTTAGATCTGCTGCACATCACCTCATCTTCATCTTCATCTTCGTCCTCAGCCAAGCTTTACAGTAATTAGTAATAATGCAATACGTTTTAGAGAGAGTAATTAGTACAATAATCTAATGACATTGTTGAAGATGTAATTAGTCGCTAATTGTATTATTGAGGCGGCTCTACAGCAGACTCTCACTGGGGAATATATTCCACAATGCAATACAAAATCTTAGTGCTAATAAACATTGAAGCATTAAGCCTAAGAAGAACAGCTCAGTTTAGGCGACGTGTGTACTTTGCTCTCTTTGTAAATATTATGCCATGATATGATACATTGCAGCATTTATTCATTTGATGGCACGCGGCGATGATGAAACATAAATCACAGAAGATTTGAGCTCCTAACGACCACGTGTACGTCAAACACAAGCTATCTCAGGTTGAGGATGCCAGTGTCCTGACACCGTAAACACAGTGTTTATCTCTTAACAGGCTTTTATACGATCGCTGGCGGTAAAAGTCATCAGGATTTGTCACTAAATTATTGTCTGAGAAGAGGATTACAGATAAACAAAAGATACATTTATTGTGACATGTGAACGTCTCCAGACTCCCCTTTAGCATTTCAAAAGCACTTGAGGCGTGTTTGACATTCACAGCTCGTTTCGTTTCCACTGGAATGGCTTATGATGTCATATTTACTCAATGATGATTCTTTGGTAAAATCCAAGAGCAGCTGCGTGGCTTACGACTCTTACAGTGGACTTCTTATTGACTACACATGCACTATTCCTGAATTACATTTTAGTATCTGCATTGTGTTGTTTCTTTAATCATTTTTCCCTCTAATTTCGAGAAGGGTTGAGATGACACATTTGCCAGCGTGTCCTTCCACCCATGACTTTATTAATTAGTGATTTATGTAGGTATAGAAGTGTATATAGTAAATAAAAGTGTTTATATTAAATCCTCAGTTACACTGTAAAAATGAATATGCTTTATTTAATCAATACAATTGATTACAAGCACTATTATTAATTAAATTGAACAAATTAGAATTGAGTAATCATTAATAAAATTATTTCTTAAAATGAGTAAAGTTTAAACAAAATTAAACAAAATATCTGAATAACAGATAGACATCAAAGATTAATTATTTTATATTATCTTTATTTTATATTGCCAACATTGAAGACACCTGATGTTAACAAGCACACAGTAAGAAAATATACACCAAATCTACTCAATAAAAATGAGGCAACAGATTACAAGCAATATTATTAATTAAATTACACAAGGTTTGGTATTGAGTAAATATAATTAAACGAAACTCTTAATAGTTATCCATTTAAATGAGTAGATTCGAATAGAAAACATAACAGAATTAATTATAACCTAAACAAAAATATTGAGTTGATTTGAAAAAGAAATTTAATGTGTAAATAGTGCTAATAAAAATTTATTTAATTCTACATAACAATGATACATAACTGAGTAATAATAATCAACATTAATCCGCACATTGATTTGAATTTAATCAATGCAATTCATTAAATCTAAATATTCCTTTCCTATGAATAATGGCCCAGAAAGTACAGAACTCAACAAATACTCAAATAAGAATTTTAATAACAATTCACTTTGGTGCTTTCAACACATTGTGGCACATCATTGTACCCTGCATTCACAGTCTCATTTCAAGACAAAAGTAGGATCTTGCATTTCAAACCAGACATTTAAAAAGGACAGAATTCTGACTTCAAACTCTTTAGTAAAAACAAAACCATAAACATGTTTCCAAGTAATCACTGAAGGAGAAAACCGTAATTGTACAACAAACCTAAAACAAACACTGATCATCATAATGGTGACTTAAACATACTTTTTTTGGGTATGTTTTTAAACCATTTTAAATGGTTTTAAGGAATTAATTAGATTAATTATTACTCAATTCTATTGTTAAATTTAATGAATAATATTGCTTGTAATCTGTTGCCACAATTTTTTTTGATTAGATTTTTTTTCATTAGATAAAGCGCATTTATTTTTACAGTGTATGCCAGTAATCTACAATAGTGACCAAAAGCGATGTTCAGAGGATGTTTGATTTAACTACCATACAATCTTGACTAAACCATCAAAATATGAGGGAAATATTTAATATTTTTTAAAATAGGCTAAATGTGAGGGAAGAAGAAAGCCTTAAACTTGGTTAAGGTATTTATCTGACAGTTATTTGTCAGAAAAGGAAGGAACCACTAAGAACATAATCAGTTATTCATATTTCATTGGTTCTCTCTTATTTTTGTCATGTGTTCATAATTTTTTTTGCATGACATCCTGACTGAATGTTTCATTGCTTAATCACAAATAAAACAATTGACTCGTGGAACATGCATACAAAATCTTTACCAAATTTTTAGTCATATTTGAATAAAGGGCATGTGCATTTTCCTAGGCCGGACATCACGCTTGGCTGCTACTTTACTTTAATGTATTACTTTTTTTTTTTTTTATCCACATGTCGTGACCTACTGGAAAAGAAAATTGATGAAAATGCAGGGGTCCGAGAGTGAAATATGATTGAGAAATATAAGTGAGATGATCTGTTAACACATTCACAGTAAGGACAGATGAGGTTTGTCTGTCAGAAAGTCTTCAGATCTCGAGAGTCTGTCATTAATTTAACACTTGCAGCTCTGTAATGTGATGGAAAAATATGCAATGCTTTTGAGCTGTTAAAAAGCCGTCGGTCTTGTAAATAATATCAATAGTTCATAGTAATAGTTAATAAATTTATGATTTTAAACAAGGAGAGAGCAGGTAAACTCCTTAAATGGATATTTTTCCCCTTAAAAGTGGATTAAGTATAAAGAACGTGTGATGTTTGGGCTGCAAAGATACATAGCATTAATAGTCTCTCGATGTCACACGGTATTTTGTCAAGCAGAGCGAATTGGCTTTCATCCAAAGGAACTTCAAGGCTTTTCTTGGCAGAGTCGTTTATTTTGCATACAGCTTATCAACATTAAATGTAGAGGAGGTCTGCTTTAGAGAATAAATCACCTCGACAAAAGAAGCCAGCACGATCATTGAATGTGTAAATGAGTTCATAAAAGCGGTTTTCTTATGTATTCAAGCTGTCAATGTGACAACGTAACTAGACAAGCTATGAGCACAGTAATGTTGACCGCTGTTAATCTAAGTGTGCTGTGTAACAGAACTTCATTTACATAGATAGACTGACATTTGCAAAGGAATAACAGCAGTCGTGAGTTTCAGCATTTCTCCAAGAGCTGGCGTTGTTATCTTCAGGATTTGTTCCTGTCTGGTTAATGCAGACATATTAAAAAGGCAATGACGCTGAAAATTCAGCATTGCATCACAGGAATAAGTTGCGTTTGAAAATATATTCAAATTGCAAAAAAAGTATACAATATTTCTGCTTTTACTGTATGCACATAAATACTGCCTTGATGAGCAGAAGAGACTTTAAAACGTCCAACGTGTGACCCTCAGTGTGTATAAACTCTGACAACCTCTCACTTTCAACTGCTTTCCTCCAGAAAATGCCTTAAAGGAATAGTTCACTTTTCAAAAACTTTTTCTGATAATTTACTCACCCCATGTCATCCAAGATGTCCATGTCTTTCTTTCTTCAGTCGAAAAGAAATTAAGGTTTTTGATGAAAACATTCCAGGATTTTCTCCATATAATGGACTTCAATGGGAACCAAACGGTTCAAGGTCGAAAGACAGTTTCAGTGCAAACTGTTCAAAGGGCTTTAAACGATTCCAGACGATGAATAAGGGTCTTATCAAGAGAAACGATCGCTCATTTAATAAATAAATAACGAAGTTTAAGTTTTATTAGCTCAAATGCTCGCCTTGCTCTGTTCTGTGATGCGCGTTCGTGACTCTCCTGTTCAAACTCGTTCATCAAAATGAACGAATCTTTTTCAGAGTCAATTTGTTTGTTTCTTGCGTTGAATCAACAAAGTGAACTACTCCTTTAACAACACCTCAGGCTGACAGCAGATACATGTTGTTTCACTAATTTATAATTTACTTGTATTTTGTTTTGTTGACCACAATACTGATGATCATTTTAGAGAGGGGCACGTTTGATTCAGTTTGAGCTAAGCCTCTGAGTCGTGAAATTGATATAAAGCACAAACACTGTTGGGCCAACCTATACCAGTACCAGTGATTTAAAGACTTTTAAAGTTTACGTTTCACACACAGAGCAAGCACAACATACATCTATTGTATATGCCAATGCTCATTTAGTAAGAAATAGTGCATGTCGTTGAGAAAAAGTGGTAAATTATATAAAAAGCACAAGTAAGATTTAGAGCCAGACCGATATATCGGCATGCCGATATTATCGGCCGATGTTAGGCATTTTCCAAACTATCGGTATTGGCAGTTATAATGGCCGATCAATGAATATTTCAAAAATAAAATACGGGTGAAACATGCTTGAACCATGTCATGAGTGTTGGAGTTGAATAGTTTGTGCACCAGAGGCACTCTACACCGTCCCTATTGGCAACACTCGTTGGGTTGGTCACGAGACATTGCTTGAATAACAATTAAAAGAACATCCCCATCAGTTCTCTTAACTCAAATAAGCATGACAGAATTTGTGACTATCATGTCCAGTTTTGTCCAGACTAGCTAATCACAAAGCTAGCTAATGCGACTATCATCAGTCTGTTTTGTTGTGACAATAAAAGAAAAAAGTTTATTTTTAAAATGCATGATCATAATATTTTAGTTAAAACTCATAAATATCTACAAATAACTAATGTTTGGGAAATCTGTTAATGTTTTGTTGCGCATTTCGAAAAAAAAAATAAAAATAAAAATATCGGCCGATATATCGGCATATCGGATTTTAAAACCAAAAAATATTTGTATCGGTATCGGCCTTCAAAATCCTTTATCGGTCGCGCTCTAGTAAGATTATCTCCACGTAACTGTCACCGTCCCACAGGTGGGACGTTTGCCACTATATTTTTAAATCAATTATATCTTAGTAAATACCTTTAGTAATATTGACAAACTATATATCATTTGAAAGCTTACAATCTCTAGTTTCCATATTTGGTGACTGATTTTCAAAATATATTACAGAGGAACCATAATTTATCAATATGCAACAAGAATATTTTCATACTCATAAAACGAGTTCAGACCTTTATTTTAAAATAGCAGAGAACATGAAAAATCATGGAAAAATGGTAGATACCTCAGTTTGTTTTCATGCTAAAAGTTCTAAAGATAGCATCCATACAATTATTTTGGAAAAAAAGGACTGAAAAGTTTGAAAAATATGAAGAAAAAAATAATGGAGGCGCCCTTATATGGGCAGTAATGGAGTCTGATTGTGCCCTAGTGAAAAAGTTTGGTACTGTGCTCAAACAAAATCTTACTGAAAGCTAATTTTTTTAAATATCAACCTAAAATTTTAAACACAACTTGTTCAGATTTTTGGCTTTGATTTTTCTGCAGTTTTAGAGTAGCCCAGGTTTTGAAAATATAGATTTTATGTAAAATATAAATAATTCATATTTTTACATTGTACATTTCCATAAACTCAAACTTCTATAACTTTTTTCTGTTCAACTTTCTTAATTTATTTCACTTCTCCAAAAATCTGCCAAATGTCTTCTTTAAAACAAGACCAATCATATGTCTATATTCCAAAGCATTCTTGAATTACAACCATTTAAGTTTGAAATGTGCATTTTCATGTCTATTCAAAAAAAGGGGGGGGGGTGACAGTTACGAGGTTAATATTATTTAATATCAGGGTTCATTGACATTTCACACTCATATTTTTCATCTCTAAAGCATTGTTAATGATGTTTTGAGTCTTTATGATGACATTTCTGCGCTCACGACGCTGTAATTATGCCACAGACAGAGACATCAATATATGTGATAATATATTGAATATATCAATATATGTTGGACCCAGCGGAGCTCGACTCCCTGTGGGTTTCTCAGGCTGATATGTGATTATTACACCTGATTGATGGCTTGGATGACATGTGGCCAGAGGGAGTAAACAGCAGGTAGATTGGAAGCTGTAATGAGTGATGCAATGGTTAGGTAAGGAGACGAGCGATTGGTCAGATTTGCTGAGAAGTCCATCGAGACACTGGATGTAGGACAATTTTCAAACCACTTAGCTTGATAGGTTAACATTACATTAAACTGTCAGTGGTTGGTTTTGACATCGGCTGTCATGAAGCCATTATAACTTTTTAATGACAAATTCGATTCCACTGTAGTTGAGGTCATGAAAAATATTCATGACACAGTTATAATGGCCTCATGACAGCCAATGTCAAAGACAACCACATGACAGATTAACTTCATTTATGTCAAGTTGTCATGACAAAGACACTGACAGGTTATGATGTATTGGTTTGTTTAAGATGTCTTTGTTATGACACCTTGACATAATGTAATATTTGCATGTCATAATTGAGCTAGACACTTAATGACATTTGTCATAAACATGCATAAATCCTACTTCGCATTGAAGACATGTGTCATGCCAGTCTTATGCACACCTCTTCAAGTAAAGTCTTACCCACTGTTACTGGAGGGGCCAGAACTCAGAGTGTTTTAGTGCTCCAAAAATGTATAGTTTGTTGAGAAAATACTTCTTGTTGTTGGATTTCTGAGAAAATAAGTTGTTTCCTATAGATAATTCTCACTCTCCTAACAGTGTAAAGATTTCCCCTAAAATGTACATGTCCAGATCACTCATTATAGAGTGTGTGATGGGGATGCGTTGATCTTGGCGAGGGCTGATATTCTCAGGCCACTAGAGATGGAGATATCGAGCGCTGAGCTTCTCTGGGAGATGGTCTATAGCTGATTAAGTGCTTGAGGATTGGCTCAGAATGAGAGACGAGAGCCGTTGCCCAGTGTCATTCTTCACCCGGACTGAGGGATCTTTATTTTTAGAGAATCAGATGGACACTCGTTCTCTGTGTGAACGTTTCTCTCCGTTTTATCCTTGAATCTTTCAGAAAGAGTATTATATATTGTCCTGCTGCTATTTTATTTTTTCTGTTATCTTTATTAACCCCTTAACTGTCACGTCCCACAGGTAGGACGCTTGCCACTATAATATTAAAACAATAATATCTTAGTAAATACCTTAAATAATATCAACAAACTATATATCATTTGAAAGCTTACAATCTCTAGTTTCCATATTTGGTGACTGATTTTCAAAATATATTACAGAGAAGCCATAATTTATCAATATGCAACAAGAATATTTTCATACTCATAAGGTGTGCTCAGACCTTTATTTTGAAATAGCAGTAAACATGAAAAATCATGACAAAATGGTAGAAACCTCAGTTTGTTTTCATGCCAAAAGTTCAAAAGATAGCATCCATTCAATTATTTTGGAAAAAAAGGCTCTATAAAGTTTGAAATATCAAGAAAAAAATAATAAATTCACCATTTGTGACGTGGCAGCGAGCTACAGTATGACTTACATGAAGGTTCATTGTATGTGTTTCTTAGAGGTTGGATTCATATCAAAATCTGCCAAACTTCCACTTCTGAATAGGATCTCTACTTCATAAATTGTATGAAAATTGTGGAAATAATGGTTCATATCGCTCAAAACACATGGAAATGCAGGCGCCCTAATATGGGCAGTGATGGAGTCTGGTTGTGGCCAAACAAAATCTTACTGAAAGCTCATTTTTTGAGATATCAACCTAAAATTTGAAACACAACTTGTTCAGATTTTTGGCTTTGATTTTTCTGCCGTTTTAGAGTAGCCCAGGTTTTGAAAATATATATTTTATGTAAAATATTAATAATTAATATTTTTACATTGTACATTTCCATAAACTCAAACTTCTATAACTTTTTCTGTTTCACTTTCTTAATTTATTTCACTTCTACAAAAATCTGCCAAATGTCTTCTTTAAAACAAGACCAATCATATGTCTATATTCCAAAGCATTCTTGAATTACAACCATTTAAGTTTGAAATGTGCATTTTCATGTCTATTCAAAAAAAGGGGGGGTGACAGTTAAGAGGTTAAAGAAGAATAAGAGTGAATGATTAAAACTTGCATCAACAAAACAGCATTTTTTATAAATGAAACACATATATAAATGAATAAATATTGGTAGTATCATGGTAGTCTTTGATGTAAATATCGTGGTGTTCGATTGCTTTCTGCACTTCAGCCTCGGGTTATCACCGTTATAAACCCTGCTTTGAACCCCACGTAGAGGAACGTGTCACACATTTAATGTAAAGAGGGTTAGCATCTTGTTGTGAAACTTTGCTGCTGTTAAACCTGCATTGCAGTGCCAAACTTGTGCAGTGTGAAATGATGCGGTGTTAAATTGTTACTGACAGCCAATCGCGTGCCTCAGAAACACCACTTGCACAAAGAGCCTTTATATAAACATATCTTTTACAGTCAATGACACTGACATCGCAAATAAGAACTTTAAAGATGGAGTACTTCAGTTTACATTTACTCTCTCCCTCGTCATCCAAGATGTTCTTGTCCTTCTTTCTTCAGATGAAAGTAAATTATTTTTTTTCCTCCATATAGTGACTTCAATGGGGTTCAAATGTCAGTTTCAGTGCAGCTTTATAGTCTCGACACGATTTTTCTTGTAAAGGGCATTTGATGTAGTCTTTGCACATTCGCTTTATAAACACTGGGTCAGTTCTTCCTCCTAAGTCACACTTGACCTTTTCAATGTGATGATGTAATGTGTGTCGCATCACAGCTAGTGCTAGACCAGCATTTGTGGTTAAAAGTATATCAATGGTAATTTGTTTTATAAAATGTCTAGATGAGACTCTTATTCCTCGGCTGGATCGTGTGGAGACCTTGAAGCTGCACTGAAACTCACATCTGGACCTTCGACCTGTTGGTTCCCATTGAAGTCCATTATGAGAAATCCTGAAGTTCTTTCCTCAAAAACCTTAATTTCTTTTTCACGGAAGAAAGACAGACATGGACATCTTGGATGCCGTGGGGGAGTTTTAGTCTTGAAGTGAACTAATCCTTTAACCCAGGGTTTAAGGAGTGTAGTGTGAAATGGCAGCGTATATGAACATCCAGGATTCTTAAAGGGGAACTCGGCATCTCAAGCCATTTCTTCAATGATTTTCACTTTTTTGGGGCGTATATTTCACAACGTTGTTGTAAAAAAACTCACTTGCGGCACCTTCCTCCCTCATTCCAGTGCTGCTCATGTGCATGTGTTATTATCGGAGCCGACCAACTTCATGTGGAGCTACGCAGTGTTGGGGAGTAGTTAACTACAGGTAGCGTAGCTACTAACTTAACTACATTTTTCAGTAGCTTGGCAGTAGCTCAGTTGCTTTTTAAACAGTGTAGCTTTTCCAGTAGCTAACTACTTTTTGCAGCAAGTAGCAGTGTAGCGCGAGCAAAAGCTACATTGCTACATTGTCGAGCCTGCGTGAATCTGCGCGATGCAAGGATATTTCTTCTTCTTGTTAGATTACAAACTCATTTTTTGCCATCACCGCCACCTGTTGTTTAATCACGCATCTTGCGGCTAACGGTTCACTGACGTACAGAAGTGGGTTGACACAACCATATTATGATTATATAGCAAGATGTGACGGCAGATTTGGAGGATGGAGAGACAACTAACGTTAATTACTCATGGCCTTATTTGTCCAAGTTCAATCAGTATTTTTGAGAAAATGTTCTACATGCAATTTACGTTGGATGTATATTTCGTTCTTGCAATGTTGTAGGCTATTTGTTGCACTTTTGACAAACAGTCAGAGATATTTGAGTGTTGTGTGTAATAAAACAATACTCTTTGAAATCGTAATTGCATTGCCTCGTTTTAAACACTAAATATTATACTTCAAACATTCCTCAGACACTTATTCAGTTATTTATAATATACGTTGTTCAAAAAGCAAAAGTAGTTTCAATGTAGCTAGCTACTTTTTAATTGTAACTTGTAGTGTAGCTAACTACTTTTCTAAACGGGTAGCTTGACTGTAGTTTAACTACTTTAACTTACGAGTAGCTTGTCAAACTACAGTTTCAGAGTAGCTTCCCCAACACTGGAGCTACAACTACCGATCACAGAATTATGGAAAATTGCCAAAAAGCAGTTCTCGTTTCTCGCTCGTTCTCGCTTCTCACGTTCGAGACTTCCTATTTCCAATTTACCAGGATGTTAGTCCCCATGTTACAAGGTTGGTTTTCTGCCTGGGAATGCTGGGGGAGCGGGGAAAGCCAACCTTTTCACCAGAACAGGTTATTTAATCATCCAAATAGTTTCTAAATGGTTTTATGAAGTTGATATAGTTGCCAAGTTAAAGGAGTAGTTCACTTTTAAAAACTGTTGTTGATAATTTAATCTCCCCATGTCATCTAAGAAATCCATGTCTTTCTTTCTTCAGTCGAAAAGAAATTAAGGTTTTTGATGAAAACATTCCAGGATTTCTCCATATCACTTAATGGGAACCAAACGGTTCAAGGTCCAAAAGACAGTTTCAGTGCAAACTGTTCAAAGGGCTTTAAACGACACCAGACGATGAATAAGGGTCTTATCAAGAGAAACGATCGTTAATTTAATAAATAAATAACGAAGTTTAAGTTTTATAAGCTCAAATGCTCGCCTTGCTCTGTTCTGGGATGCGCGTGTCGTGACTCTCCTGGTTCTGAACTCGTTCATCAAAATGAATGAATCTTTTTTGAGTCATGACTCTGAAGGCTCCTTAAGACCCTTATTCATTTGGACCTTGAACCGTTTGGTTCCCATTGAAGTCCATTATATGGAGAAAAATCCTGGAATGTTTTCATCAAAAACCTTCATTTATTTTCGACTGAAGAAAGAAAGACGTGGATGACATGGGGGTGAGTAAATTATCAGCAATTTTTTTTTACTCCTTTAATTATTTCAAGTATGAAAAGCCCTAATATCATGGTGTCCACAATTGTCTGAAAAGTAATCATTCCTGTAGCTCAACTTCTGAGAAAATGCATTTTTTTTCTTATTGATCATTCTCTCTCCTGCAAAGAACTAACCTGACCTAACCCTAACCCTAACAATGTAAAGATTTCCCCTATTATGTACATGTCCAGGTCACTCATTATAGAGTGTGATGAGGATGCGTTGATCTTGGCGAGGGCTGATATTCTCAGGCCACTAGAGATGGAGATATCGAGCGCTGAGCTTCTCTGGAAGATGGTCTATAGCTGATTAAGTGCTTGAGGATTGGCTCAGAATGAGAGACGAGAGCCGTCGCAGCATGAAAAGCCCTAATATCATGGTGTTACCATTTGCAATCTCATTAAATCTATCCCAGGTTTATTAATATTTCCATTGTGGCATGGTTCATTTATTAATAGGTGGTATGTTAGTGTCACAATCCTAAAAATAAGCTTTCTTTTCTTTTTATGACATAAACGGTTTGGTGGTTCAGTGTTTTGATGATTCACTTGAGTTTCTCATGTTTGATTAGTAAGCAGTACTGTGTTTCCAGTTCGCCAGCGGCGGTGAACCCCGGGCGGAAGGTGGAGGAGCGTCCGGTGACTGCAAGACCAGACTGACATCTCTGATCACGCAGACCAGGATCTCCACACCAGATCCTCCCGCCTCCATCAACACCCAGGAGACACACATATGATGCCTGATCTGACTGGAACTGTGACCACATCAAAATGGTTTTTCAATGCAACACACACCAAACATGATTCAATCCACTATTAAAGGTGCACAGAAGCAGTTGAGAAGTTGAGATTGTCCCTTCATGGTGGAACATTTAAATCAAAAGGCAATTTAATATCTTTGACAAAATGCCAATACTCTCCAGAGAACATCAGCATCCTCAGAACTTCATCAAGAACATGTCAAGTTCATATTAAATCTTAAAACCAAAATAAATATAATATATATTTTAACAGAAAAGTGTAGATATTGTTTTGTTCCATATTTGATGCAAGAGTTAAAGGGTGGTTCCTTATGATTTCACTTTTCTAATTTTAGGTAGTGTGTAATGTTGCTCTTTAAGCATAAACAACACACTCTCAGAAAAAAAGGTACAAAAGCTGTAACTGCGGTGTTACCAAAGGTACACTTTTGTACCTAAAGGGTGCATATTGGTACCCTTGCCAATACATGGTATGTACATAGCACCTAAAATGTACATAATAGCACCTAAAATGTACATATTAGCGTCTAAAATGTACATATTAGCACTTAAATTACCATATTAGCACCCCAAATTTACACATTAGCACCTAAAATGCACATATCAGCACCTAAAATGGACAAACGTTTACCTTTTCGAAAAGGTACAGCCCCAGTGACAGCTTTTGTACCTTTTTTTCTGAGAGTGTCTGCAAAGATAAGACAAAACTACTAATAATTTCATTGTTACTCCTTTAGAAAGTTGAATGCCAATTTCAGATATAATAAGGAGTCTGCAAATATTATAATACATTTTAACTCTGGTTACAATTATTTATGAAAACACGTAATGTTTTACATAGTTTAAACATAATGTTTACTAGTATTATTCTAACGACAGGCTTAACATTTTTTATTCATTTTCTCTTGTTGATTTTGCTGTGAAATCTGACTCATTTTTGTAACATTCACCTAATAAGAGACTTTGAATAATAGACATGTAAATTATAGCGTCCAGTCGACTGAGAGATTGCTCTGTTAATGGCCTTACTGTCCACATCACATCTACAGTCACAGTGCCTTTGATAGGATGTGGCCTTTTCAATCCTGTTAATAATGAATATATGCCATGTCTAAGATATGTCTTTGTTCTGTTTGAACTCAAAATGCAAATTCATATTATAAATGTAATTTTCATGCCTATCTAGCTTGTGGTCTAAATTCATTGGGTTTTGACGTCCATTTCTTACGGCCACTGAACTCAAAATCCCCCTTGCTTGTAAAAACCACTTATCTCATATGGGTCGTATGTTTTTTTGTTTTTACCTTACAATCAATTTTCATTTAGAGCACAGAATAGGCCTGATATTTGATTAGTTAATAAGCCATTTACTGCAGATATGCAGTTCTGTCAAAACCTGCATTAATGGAGCCTGGAGAAAATCAATATCGGCCCAGTCAATACTTGTCTGACTTACTCCAGTCCAGGGTTTCCTAACTGGGCATTCTCTACCTGTACTGAACATTTTCCCATCCAGGTGTTTTTTTTGTTTGTTTTTTTAGTGTGTGTTGTCTTTTCATGAGCACCATTCTTGTTGAGGATTTTTGGACACATAAACAAAGACTTTGACAGTTTGTAGTTTTCTGGAAGTCAACATGATATCGGTTTTGTTGCAGTCTCACACATCTGTCCAGGTAAGTTTAACCATGATGAACCAGGCACATCTTAGCTTGTTTAACATAGAGTTATCATGATTATCATGATTAGCCAGAGGCTCAGTGTTGTTAAGGTCAGGTAAAACACTAGTAAATATGATGTATAGAGTCATGTCATGTTAAAAAAGTGCCCAACAACGTAGGGAATGAGGAGAGGGTATACCATCTTTCACGAGACACTGTGTCGAGACGCTCTGTCTGTTTATTGTTGTTTGTCCACAAGCATATATATATATATATATATATATTAGGGCCGGGACTTTAACGCGTTAATTACGATTAATTAATTACAGACTTTAACGCATTAATTAATTACACAAAAAATTAACGCATTTTAATCGCACATATTTTTCCACCGCGGAACATTTCTCTCTGGATTAGTTTCAGCGGACTGATTATACTGGAGCACCAACTAGCGTTCATGACTTTTTTTTTTACAGTCCATGCTTCAGACAACTAAACAACAAACCACAGTGAACACAGCTGACGAGACCGCTTTGGTTGGTCCCGTGGATGGGAAATTATGTTCTAAAAACGAACGGATGCAGGGTTTGACATTAACACCCACCAAATGCGGGTGGAGTTCACGCGTGGCGGGTAACACAGTCACTCCCACTAGCCACTTTGGCTTGTTAAAAAATTGTAGTCTTGTCAAAAGACATCTGACATAACAAACGAATTGCACGACATTAGACACGTGGAGATTAAACTCGCGGCTGGCCGTTGCGACTGAAGGCTGTTTCAGTCTGCCCTTAATTATCCACTTAATGTGATGATATAGCGATCTTTTTTCAATAAGCATGAGAATCCAGAACATAGGCGCGTCTCACGCGCTCCTGTAGTGCCTCTGCGCGAGGGTGCGCGCCAAATATGACATTCCAGACTTTTGTCAAATGATCATCACACGCGATGGTTGCGCCACACACACATCAACACAGCGTTCAAGTCAGTTCGTGAGTGTGGCCGATATTCTACAGAAAAAATAATCTTCATGATTAAGGGACACGGTGTAACTACTAGCAGGGCTGCGCTTATGTCACGTCATATCACAACTATCTTTACAGACTTAATTCTATATTTTAATAAAATTAATCATGTCATGAAAGAAAGCAGGAGATGCATTTGTGGGAATAATCTGGGCAATAAACATGTAGGCCTATACTTGTTTCAGGTGGACATATCTCCAGTTACTCAGAGCTACCAGCTTCATGATGATAATTATTAAGTCTCTCTGAGGAAATGCTGAGGCAAAACAATCTACAGTCCCCAAAACTATGTCATATAGGCTTATATAAAGTTGTAATCCTGTTGCCTTAATTGTGGATTTTTTTTCTTAGAAAAGATTATGTATTCTTTGCTCATTGTTACTAATGCAGATAATTGTTCTACTCTGTATTATTTACTGCTGTAAAAAAAGAAAAAAAGATGCAGTACTTTTATTATATACAATAAGAATCTATTGTATGTGTTTATCTTAATAGACAACATGTTTTCAAAAATGAGCTTTACAACCAGAGCTAATGATACAATTATTACATTTTAGCACATTTTAAGCCCCATTTAAAATGTGGCTAGTAAAAGTGCTGTGTGGCTAGTAATTTTGGAAAACCACTGAGCTACATTGTCTAGTGAGCAAAAAGTTCATGTGAAGCGCTGTATGGAAGCGTCATTAAGAACAGGGTTGTGTGAAAGCTATGCAACAAGGAAATTCGCATATCACATCGACCTTTAAGTTTCACCTCAACGCAAAACATATACAATGGCTCTGGTCTGTTGGACTTGGTTGAACAAAAATAAACAATATTTTGCTGCTTAAGCTTATGTATTCAGTCATTATGCAATGTATACTAAAAATCCATTTGAAAAAAAAATCTTCTCACTGTTCTTAGTCCAAATATTTATGCGATAAAAATGCGATTAATTTCGATTAATTAATTACAAAGCCTCTAATTAATTCTGATTAATTTTTTTAATTCAGTCTCGGCCTGAATATATATATATATATATATATATATGGAGAGTAAACAGCATTCGATTCTATTCATATATGTTGTTTGTTTGGGAGTGGAGCATGCACTATTAAGCTCTAGTAAAATAGGGCTGACAGTGTTCATTCATAAATTCTCGACGCGTAATGCACTATCGAGAGATTTAGCTCTGCTCTTGTTGGCTTTCTTCTCGAGGGAAAAAGTCAATGAAGACTGGCTCGTATCTTGCGTAGATTACGGTGGTCTGCAATAAAGATTCTGTGACTCTATCTCGGATCTCGAGTGTGCCGAGGCAGTGCGTAGATTATGGGTCTGCATCTCATACAATATCGAATCTATGGCTTAGATTGTGTACTTGCTGGGCAGCGCATAGATTTATGGTGATCCATCTAATCTTTGAGTTAAAATTTATTTAGGCTACTATTTAGCGCTTTCATCTAGACCGTTTCCACTTGTCTGGTTGATATTTGGCTGCATTTAATTTGAGAAAATTAGATGTATAGCTACTCATCTTATCCTTGGAGTTAGATGTCTGTACTAATATATTGTTCAGCTTTGAACGTGTTTTGAGCGTATTTACTTGATTGGTTGATATTTGGCGGTAGCCTGCAGTATCAGCCCGAACTCCACCCACACAATTTTTTTGGTTCGGGAAGTTTGGTCTTGGACTTTATCCATTGAGGAGTAATTATGATCAGGCAAAAATAATTGGGCCAATCAGATTGCCAGGCGGGCTTCATACGATGATGGACAGGTGATCTGCAGGGACGTAATCATCACGTCTATCAGAGCACTAACTGGTTTCCCTCAGAGATGACTGCAGCTAGAGAATTGAGATGTATAGATTCCGCTGTCGTATCTGTTTTTAAAATAAATCGACAGCGCATTAATTTTAATAGACAAACAGAAAACTGCAATCAAGGCATTTGTCGATCGGAAACATATTTTTGCCGTCCCACATGATTCGGGAAAAGTGTAACTTATCAGCTGGCTCTGACGGTTGCTAAGAAGATGGGACGTAATGAAAAGCCTGTGGTCGTTGTGGTTTCTCCTTTGGTCGCATTCATGAAGGAGTAAGTAAAAGAAGCAACACTCGTTATTTAACTTCTAAAATAAGTAAAGTTAGGCTACGTTCTGTATTTGACAACTGTATGCAAAGTAGCTGACTCACTGCGTTGCTCTGATTGGTTGTAGGTTTACTGACTATCCAATTGAGCAGAGTTGTTGTTTTTTCCTGGTTCAGTTAAGACACGCCTCATAATCAAATCCAGACGGAGGAGTTTCAGACTCATCTTCCAATAGGATAGAAGTCAGGCTAACATTTCTCAGATCAGAATTGAAATTCTCAAAACTACCTGTTTAATCTTCACATCATTGCAAGTTGCAAATTCTTTGGTACATCACTGCAAATTAATGTCCTGTTCACATTTCTACTTTTTTTTCTTTGTGCTATGCAGTGTTGTCTTTTCCCTTCTGTATTGCAATGACATGGTTCGTCAACAATTTACAGTACAAATCGAAAGAACCAGCTTGATTTGAACAACGGATGTGAGACAGATACACAATGTCAGGAATGGTTGTGACTACATAGGCAATTATTTCAATGATCGTACTATGGTGTTAAACCACCCTGGTCTCGAGTGTTTTATAAAGTGACTTTAATTGAACACTTCTCTTGATTTTGCACATTATTTAATCGACATGATATGCAAATGAGAAAAAGAAAATCATATGTGGCCTTGTAGTAATCTATATAATTTTTTTATTTTGGTATTTGGAACAGGTTACAGATTTAATTTTGAGTCAGTGATTAGTAATTCAGAGTCTGACTTGCAGTTGGATCTCTTCAAAGGCTCTCCACAGGGTCACATCTTAGGCCTCGGACACACTGGACGTTTTCACATCTTATTCCATTTGTAAAACTGTGGGAGACCACAGACATAAGGGCGTTTTTAATCGATTTTTAGCATTTTAATCCTACTGTTATGAAGCAGCAGAGAAGGAGGATCCAAATGCAATCACAAATTTAACTAAACAAACAGGTAATCCACAGAAACTCAGAACAGGGGACTAAAACAGGGGGCTTAAATACAAAGGAACAGATCAGTGAAACATACAGCCGGGGCAACTCAACTAAGAAAACTGGGAACAGGACTGGACCAAATGCATAATAATGGAGGAACATGTGACAGACCAGAACGAGACACAAACCCCACATCGTGACACCTACGAATGCACACTAGGTGATTTGTCTGTACCGTGAGACACACACCTGTCGTTTTACCATTTTGTAGGGCTGGGAACCGATTTCCAAAATAATCGATTTTAAATAATCGCCCTGAGAATTGAGTCGATTCCAAAAGTTGGATTCATTGTTAATTCGCCTCTCGTTCACTAATAGTGATTCGAAGTCCGAGTCACTTCACGAAAAGGTTCTTTCAGCTAGTTAGTTTCTACGAACCAGATCAAAAAATAATTAAAAGATTATTTTATGGTGAAACTGGTTATGTCCGCTGCACCGACTTGTAGAGGATAGATCGTGACGTGATCGAGGGTCTTGATCTTATTTCTGTTTGAAATAAAATGCTAGTTTTTTTTCTTTTACTCTTTTACTGTTTGTTAGCAAATGATAATTCTTAATGAAAACGTGTCAAGAATACAGATCTGTGGCAGAGAGCCTATTGCTATAGTAAATAACGCAACTTCCACTTTCATCTGATTGACAGATAAAGCGCACTTCATATCAGTGACTACGTTTACATGCAGCCAATAACCCGCTCAAAACCGGGATATTAGCAATAACCCGGTCGCGAACGACCATGTAAACACTGGCAAAAACCCGAATATGCTCATACCCCGGATTTTTAAAAACCGGGATATTATACCTGGGGTACCCTTTTCTAACCCAAATTTTTGGTCATGTAAACGCTTATCGGCATATCCCCATAGTGATTTGTGTTCTGCGCATGTTCTAATCGCAAAGAATCTTGGTCTTCTAAATGAGAGAAACTTCTTGGCGCATGCAAAAATCCGCGTGCAGTATACCGGAAGTAAACATGGCGAGACACAGCATACTTTTAGAGCGAGGTCAGTAATCTGACTGACCAGCATCTAAGCAGCATCTAAGCGCAAACAAAGGCGATCACTATTTGCTCCGAACTATTAATTATCCGCATGCTTCTATTGTTGTTGTCTTTGGATACAGGAAGAAGAATCGGAAATGACACATTTTGCGTCTTAAGGTCGTCCGTACGTCTAGGCGCTAACCGCCCATCGCCTTTTACATCGGGATATTGCAATTCCATGTATACAGGAGAAACTCTCTCTGCTCATGCATGTAAAGGGGTTATTCCTAATGTTCAGAAACCGAACAGTGACCTTAACTCGACCATAACCCGAAAATTGGCTGCATGTAAATGTAGTCAATGTTGTTAATGTTATGGTTATTTTATTTCAGTGTGCAGTTTAATTCTGTGTAAAGCATACAGTTAAATTAAACGTAATTCAACTAAACTGTGCACATGCATTTTAGCAGAGATGTATAAAGTACTAGAAACCCGGACTTGAGTAAAAGTACAAGTGCTCTATCAAAAAAGTGACTTGAGTAGAAGTACTAAAGTAGTCAACATTTTTTGTATTGCAAGTAGTTTATTTAAAAATTCACTACTTAAGAACTAAAAGTACAAGTATTGTGTCATGTAATTATTAAGAAAGCAGTCAAAAGTTTGAACTAGCAATCAAATAAGGCGCTTTGGCGGGATACAAATTAGCTTTGGCAGCTGCCAAAAATGTCATTGAACAACCCCTGCATTAGTTGTCAATGTGTGTGTCAATCAATACCATTACCCAATAAAACTGGCAATTTAGGCAGCATGAAAGCCAACTTGCAATGAATGATTCGTATTTTTATAATTGTAACGAGTAACTAGCAGAACATTAAAAAAAAATATTAGCAGAACATTAAAAAAGTAAAAGTCATAAATTCATTGAAAATATCTACTGAAGTAAAAGTAGAAGTATGAGAAAAAATACTCTAGTAGAGTACAGATACAGCATTTTAGTACTTAAGTACAGTACTTAAGTAGTTCTACTCTGATTACTAGGGGTCGGAGAAAAATTCATCCATTCAATGCATCGCGATTCTCTCTCCAACGATTCTGGATCGATTCGGAGAATTTCAGAATCGATTCTGAGTTTAGTTTTTAACCAGATGTGCAATGACGCTGAGTTTACTTTAGAAACTTTGCTTTTGCTTGCTTTCAATTCCTCACATAGGCCTACACACACCACACGAACCTTCCATAAAATAATCTTTCATAAAGTTCGGAAAGATTGAAGCGAATCACGAGGACATTCACAGGCTTCATTGCATGCGCTGTGTGAGAGACGCAAGCACTTTCTTTGATGTTAACTTACACTTGAAGTGTGCGGTCTCGCCCGTCGGTATATTTTCCTTACGAATGCTCAACGAAGTCATCATTGATGTGGTTTGAAATGCAGTGGACTTATATATTTAAAATATGAACCTCACTATAACAGAAGAAGACTGCTTTCAATTACTGCTTTCAATTTTTAAGAAAAGAATCGAGTAATGAATCGTTCTGGAATTCGGATCGTGACTCCCAGAATCGGAATCGGATTTGGATCGTGAGGTGACCAAAGATTCCCACCCCTATTCGTTACTATACATCTCTGCATTTTAGACATTTATATCTTATTCCATCCATGCAATAAATACATGTCCATGAACAAATGATTATTATTATTATTTTAAATCAGGATTAGGATCCTGTAGTCGAAAAAAAATCTAAAAAGATTAGAAAACAACTGTGAGGAATCGATTGTCGGAATTGACTTCCATCGGTTCAGAACCAGGAATCGGAATGGGACTCGATTCCAAAAATTCTAAAATCTTACACCATTTCCACAGCAACACAAATCTCACACACACAGACATCGACATCATCAGATGGTTCTCCTGGAGTGAGTTTTGTTTTATGGGAAGAAAAACAAAGGAGAAAAAAATAATATGGGTGATCTTCTTTCTCAATACTCCACTTTTGTGGCATGTTTGTGTTAGCCAAGTTTCACCAAGGCGTCATTTAACTGACGCCTTGGGAAGCATTTTGACCATGCTTCAATATCTGACGCTTTAGGCACCCTTTGGCGTCAGTTAAATGACGCCTTAGGATTGCGTCTAACCCTTACCCTACCCCAGACCTAAACCTACCCGCATCATCTAACTGCCGCTTTACCTTTAGCGTCAGTTACATTACGCCCTGAGGGTCGCGTCATATAAGTGACGCTAAAGGGTGCCTAAAGCGTCAGATATTGAAGCATGGTCAAAATTGTCAATTTGATGACGCCTTAGGATGAGAACGCGTTGTTATAGAAGCATGCAACATCCGGTAGGTGGCGTTTGCTCGCTCTCATTGGCTATTGGGATCACGTCAGATCAAGAGTCATTACGCAGCTCAAAACAAGTGAAGTGCACAGTTGATCAGGCTAATGATTGCCCACCCAAGCAATCAGGACCTAGGTGGGCCAAATCCCATTTCTGCCAGAACAAATTAAAGAGCAAGAGATCCTGGCACCACTTCAGTGCACTCTGAGCTGAGACACCTCCCAATACTTACAGCAACTGACCTTCAAAACCTACACTTTAAGTCTTCATAGTCAGAACTGTGGACTGCTGTAAACCAATAATCTCGTTTTTTTGCTTTAACCAATGTGCTAATTACAGGTTGGCCATAAGAGCCCCCAAACCAGTTTGAAGCTGAAATGTTTGACACCACTCAGCAGTACGGTACTTTTTCAAGATAACCTATTTTCACAGCTGGTAAAGCATGCCAAAAATCTTTCTAAACATCTGTGAACGATCTACAACTTGTAGTTGACCATAAAAATCATGATGGCATCCCACATGAAAGTAAAGTCTTGCTACTGTAAAGCGACTACAAACATAATGAATGTTTTCATTTAAAAAAGTCTCCAAGCAAGCATGTACAAAATATGACTTAAGCAGCTCTCTTGCATGTAATTTTGAACTAATTACTTTATTGAGCGGACGAGAATCTCCAGTGCTTCTCAGTTCTCATTAGCCTTCACAAACGGTGTGTTTCATAACAAGCCCTTTACACACAGAAGCAAGTCGGCCAGATTAACAACATAATTGTCTCCATAGTGGTGTAACAAAAATTTCACTGATATATATTTCAAATGTCTCATTATAAGTGTGTACAGGTGAACCTTTTCTAATGGATAAAGGACAGCCTCTCAAGTACTTAGACCTTCTTTAATAAGCTTTTGTTCAGATCACCTCATTTATTGTCCTCTAAGTTCAGCTTTAAGCATTCATAGTTTCTTTGTGAAGACAGGCAAAATAAGAAACAGTCTCTCAAATACATGGGCCAGTCAATAGAAGTGTTAAACTGAAGCGTTGCTGCGAGCCAGCCGACAGATAATGAGGAAGATACTGAGCGTGATGATCCTGCCGGAGCCAAATTTAGCGCTTAAGTCTGAGCTCAGACAGATCTTTACTTTCCACTTGTGTAGATGGACCAACAGAAGACTGATATTTGGAACAGCCAAGTAAGTTTAGATGAAACTTTTGCATACTCATTTTTTGAATCCAGATTAAAGGCTGTTATTGCTATTGTGGACTGAACAAATGATGGTGATTTACTGAGAAAATAGCCCATAACTTATTATTTTTTTATGTTTTTGAATGTAAAAACCAAGCAAACGTCATAAGATGACCTCAGACAACAAAACAAAAACATTTAAAAAGCCACTTCATGACCCCTTTAAGTACAATCCAAAAGTTAGAATGGAGTATTTAAAAACTTTTACTGGAGTAACATTTTACTAGGGTATCTGTTACTCAAGTACCTGATTTGTGTGCTAAATAAATGAAGTATTAAAACAAAATTCAATCAGGTGGGCTAAATCATTAAGCATAAAAAGGTTCATACATGACTTTACAAACATTTGACATATCAAATAAATATATTTTCCACATAGTCTAATGCTGTTTCACTAAATTAAATGTTCTGTAATCTTAACTGTTATATTTCTTAATTAGTGTAATGAAATTAACATTTGACTTGAGACAGAGGACCTGCAACACCACCTCTGACAGATAAAGAGGAGATGACCACAAGCACAATAACAATATTCAAATCCAACAGGAAAAATAATAATAATAGTGAATAATTTGTGTTTATTTGATAGTTGTGGTGGTGGTTACAGCATATATCTCTACCCTTCCATCTGGCTTTCATACAGTAATCTGATTCATTTTTTAGAAGGTGAGACGATGGGAATACTGGTGTCATCGATGCATCCGACAACATTGGAAATCCTATAAAGGAAATTCAAAATATTAAGTTGCTGAGGTCGCAGCAAGATGTTACCAAGTGAACGTCATTGATCAGATTAGCCTCATTTAATATGATTTTAACACTCTTTGACAGTGTCTGCATGAGGAATTGTTGTCTTGTTGTTTCCAGTAAAAATATTTAAAAATTCTTAAATCAAGATGCATTTTCTACATATGAAAATGACATAAGGTATTAAGTCTTGTTTAAATGAATGTACTAATTTTGATTATTTCCCCTCATTTCAGGGTTAACATAATGTTTTCACTTCACCTCCTTTCCGAAACACCTTTGAGAGCCACTCCATCACAGACTATTGTCATTCTCTTACGGACTTCATTTCCCAGAATCCATTGCCTGGACTCGTCAGCACTCATCGCTTTCAGCTGTGTCTCGTTTACCTTGTTTGTTCACCCTATATAAGCCAGGTCAGTTTGTCTTTCATGGCAAAGTGTGCAATTCTGAGAGCTCTCTGCCATCTGATTAGGTGATTTGTGTTACTAGTAATGCATTACTCCCGACATAGATAATGATTGTCTTTAGTAATTTACTTAAATTGCCACTTCAGCTTCAAATAGTTTTTTTTTCGTTGTCTCTTAAAGTTTCAGAATAATTGCTGAATGGAGGATGAAATTACCTGAGGAACATGTGATATGACTTACTACTGAAGAGAAATATGAATTTGTTTCATCGTTCATCACCTATACCCTGCCACAAAGCAAATGTAAATGAAACAAAGCAAATGTAAATGAAGTGTACTGGTTTTGGACCCTGCTCAGCATGAGACACGATAATAAGGAGAAGGACTTCTCGTACTGAGACAAGACTGTCATGATCGGGTTTCCCCGTGGGAACCCCTACCGCTGTAGAGATTTCCAGGTCTCATCATTTATAAGCTTTCTCAATATAACATACTATTGTATTTAACATCTAAATTAAACATTTAAGTAAATGTGTAACACACAACCATCATTACTGTGCCTAAAAACCCTCCATTTCATGAAAATGACAAATTTTAGACCTGTGGCACTCACTTTGACTTTTTGTAAGTGGATGGAGAAAGTGATGGCGGGAGAACTTACCACCAAGATAGCTGAGTGTGTGGGCCCGCTCAGTTTGCCTATAAGCCAAAACGGGGAGTTGAGGATGCCCTCTTGGATACAGTGATTGGACACTTGGACCTTTCGAACTCATCTGTTAGGATTTTATGTATGGATTTCACATCTGCCTTCAACAAAGTAATCATTTTTCTATAATTGAATTTCCTACGGAGACTACAAGTTAATTCAACTATTGTCCTATGGATTAAGGACTTTTTAAAAGATAGACCCCAGAATGTATGGTTTCAAATCAAATAGTATTATTGAAAATATGGCGTTCCTCAGGGCTGTGTGTCATCGCCTGTTTTATTTTCTGTATACACTAATGAAACCAGGTGTGATATTGAGGGTATGTCACTTTTGATGACATGGCTTTGGTGGCCTGCATAAGAAATGAGCAATTCCTGGTCACAAATAGACACTATGTTGACTCCATGATCCAAAGGTTCAAAGAAAGTTATTTGGAGTTAAATATAAGTAAGACAAAGGAGTTGTCTAAACCAGATTAAAACAGTCTCAGAAACACCAAAGACACTTTCCAGGCAGTTGAGTAAAAGATTATGATTGACAGTATCATAAGCGGCACTAAGATCAATAAGGAAACGAGTAGAAAGAGAACAAGAATCTGAGGCTATTAACATTGGTGACCTTGACCAAGGCTCTCTCGGTAGTAGGACATGTTAGAAAACCAGACTGAAGAGGGTCAAAAAGATTATTTGCAAGGAACGGAAGATTTGATATAGGACGATAATTATTAAAGTTATCTAAATCTGTGTCATACTTCTTAAGAACCGGTGTTACAACAGCAGTTTTCAATGCTGCTGGGACAACACCAGTATGCAATTATTCATTAACAATGTCAAGAAAAGCTGGCCACTGTGAGTCCAAACAGGATTTAAACAAGCTTGTTGGAAGGAGATAAAGTTAGCAAGTGGTCACTTTCATACCTCCATAGTTAGCGGCTCAGAGTCAATTTTCAGAAAAGGTAGTAAAGAATGTGCCAGAAAAACTAGACACACATAGTGCAGAGAAGTGGATAATTTTATAAACATTGTCAATTTTGGAAATCATTATACAACTGATTTGAGACAGACAGAAAGGTACCAACATTAACTCTGAGAAGTCTGTTTATAGTATGAAAGAGATACCTAGGATTACATTGATTGTTATCTATAATCTGAAAAAAAAGAGATCTGGCAGACTCATTTGCAGATCTATATTCCCCAGGTGGTCTTTTCAAGCTTGATAAAACAGTCAGGCCTGAGTCACGCCACTTAAGCTCCAGTTTACAGCAAGCTTTCCTAAAATGCAGCCTGGTGGGGTCTTCTGCTGTTGTAGCCCATCCGCCTCAAGGTTGTGTGTGTTGTGGCTTCACAAATGCTTTGCTGCATACCTCGGTTGTAACGAGTGGTTATTTCAGTCAAAATTGCTCTTCTATCAGCTTAAATCAGTCGGCCCATTCTCCTCTGACCTCTAGCATCAACAAGGCATTTTCGCCCACAGGACTGCCGCATACTGGATGTTTTTCCCTTTTCACACCATTCTTTGTAAACCCTAGAAATGGTTGTGCATGAAAATCCCAGTAACTGAGCAGATTGTGAAATACTCAGACCCGTCTGGCACCACCAACCATGCCACGCTCAAAATTGCTTAAATCACCTTTCTTTCCCATTCTGACATTCAGTTTGGAGTTCAGGAGATTGTCTCGACCAGGACCACACCCCTGAAATGCATTGAAGCAACTGCCATGTGATTGGTTGATTAGATAATTGCATTAATGAGAAATTGAACAGGTGTTCCGTCCCACTTTATATTAAAGGGGTGAATAAAGTAAGTAAGTAAATGCCTGCCAAGACTTCAGATGCCCAACACCTGTGAAGAGATGAACTCCTACCAAGACTTAAGATGCCCAACACCTGTGAAGAGATGAACTCCTACCAAGACTTAAGATGCCCAACACCTGTGAAGAGATGAACTCCTACCAAGACTTAAGATGCCCAACACCTGTAAAGAGACGAACTCCTGCCAAGACATTAGATGCCCAATACCTGTAAAGAGACAAACTTCTTCGAAGACTTAAGATGCCCAACACCTATGAAGTGACAAATGCTTGCCAAGACTTCAGATGCCCAACACCTGTTAAAAGACGAACTCCTGCCAAGACTTTAGGTGCCCACACATGTGAAGAGACAAACTCCTGCAAAGACTTCAGATGCCCAACACCTGTAAAGAGACGAACTCCTGCCAAGACTTTAGATGTCCACAGATGTGATGAGATGAACTCCTGCAAAGACTAAAGAAGAGACAAACTCCTGCTGAGACTTCGGATGCCCAACACCTGTGAAGAGACCAACTCCTGCGAAGACTTAAGAAGTTCAACAACTGTGAAGAGACCAACTGCTGCGAAGACTTCAGATGCCCAACACCTGTGAAGAGACAAACTCCCTGCGTAGACTTCAGATGCCCAACACCTGTGAAGAGACGAACTCCTGCGTAGACTTCAGATGCCCAACACCTGTGAAGAGACGAACTCCTGCGAAGACTTAAGAAGTTCAACACCTGTGAAGAGACCAACTCCTGTGAAGACTTCAGATGCCCAACACCTGTGAAGAGACAAACTCTTTTGAAGACTTAAGATGCCCAACACTTATGAAGAGACGAACTCTTCAAAGACTTAAGATGCCCAATACCTGTGTAGAGACGAACTCCTGCGAAGACTTCAGATGCCCAACACCTGTGAAGAGACGAACTCCTGCAAAGACTTCAGATGCCCAACACCTGTGAAGAGACCAACTCCTGCGAAGACTTCAGGTGCCCAACACCTGTGAAGAGACCAACTCCTGCGAAGACTTCAGATGCCCAACACCTGTGAAGAGACGAACTCCTGCGAAGACTTCAGGTGCTCAACACCTGTGAAGAGACCAACTCCTGCGAAGACTTCAGGTGCCCAACACCTGTGAAGAGACCAACTCCTGCGAAGACTTAAGAAGTTCAACACCTGTGAAGAGACCAACTCCTGTGAAGACTTCAGGTGCTCAACACCTGTGAAGAGACCAACTCCTGTGAAGACTTCAGATGCCCAACACCTGTGAAGAGACAAACTCTTTTGAAGACTTAAGATGCCCAACACTTATGAAGAGACGAACTCCTGTGAAGACTTAAGATGCCCAATACCTGTGAAGAGACCAACTCCTGTGAAGACTTCAGATGCCCAACACCTGTGAAGAGACAAACTCTTTTGAAGACTTAAGATGCCCAACACTTATGAAGAGACGAACTCCTTCAAAGACTTAAGATGCCCAATACCTGTGAAGAGACCAACTCCTGTGAAGACTTCAGATGCCCAACACCTGTGAAGAGACAAACTCTTTGAGACTCAGATGCCGACACTTATGTAGAGACGAACTCCTTCAAAGACTTAGACTGCCTGGAACACCTGTGAAGAGACCAACTACCTGTGAGAGACTTCATTGCCAAGACTCACAGAATGCCTCAACACCTGTGAAGAGACAAACTCTTTTGAAGACTTAAGATGCCCAACACTTATGTAGAGACTGAACTCCTTCAAAGACTTAAGATGCCCAATACCTGTGAAGAGACCAACTCCTGTGAAGACTTTTGATGCCCAACACCTGTGAAGAGACAAACTCTTTTGAAGACTTAAGATGCCCAACACTTATGTAGAGACGAACTCCTTCAAAGACTTAAGATGCCCAATACCTGTGAAGAGACCAACTCCTGTGAAGACTTCAGATGCCCAACACCTGTGAAGAGACAAACTCCTTCGAAGACTTCAGATGCCCAACACCTGTGAAGAGACAAACTCCTTCGAAGACTTCAGATGCCCAACACCTGTGAAGAGACCAACTCCTGCAAAGACTTTATGACGCAAATTCTGAATCAACATGCACCAATGCTATATTTTCTAAATGTCGTAAGTATTAATTCCAATGAACTCATTGTATCTCCGTAAAATTACTACATTGTTTAAATTGATACATTTTTAGCTAACTGTGATTTTGTATATGAACATTTCTAAAATGCATAACTTAGACAGTCACCTCTGATAACAGTATCACTCTAAATTGTAATATGGACTCAAGCACTTTCTGTGAGGCTGCTTTGAAATTATGCGTATTGTGAAAAGCGCTATACAAAATAAACGTGAATTCAAAGGATTTCTGTGTTTTGAATGAAATCGGGTGAGTCAAGGACATATTTATAAAGACTTTGGTCAATTGATTCACGACTTATTGCTCACTTATTATGACTTGCAATCACCTATTGGCATTAGTTATAAAAGGATAATTTCCCATTTTCCCAACATTTTATGAAATGTGTTGCTTTAGAATAAGTTTACTTCAGGTGCTTAGAGGGAAAAAAGTCAGGTCAATCAAAATAATTGCTTACTGCCAACTGAATTTGATCCAGACTAGAAAAGGTCTAGCAAAAGCATAGTTCAAACAAGTGCAACTGAATTACAAGCTATACACAATCAAAAGTAAACATTTCAGCACATTGCTTTCCTCAGTGGTCATATTACAACAACCATTCACCTTTTTTTGGTAGATAACCAATTAGGCTTAATCAGATATATTCAATTAGCAGGAGAAGGCCACTTTTTTGCAAGATGCATTTTATAAAATAAAATGTGTTCAACAAGAGAACAAAATAGTTCTTAATTGACAGTAATGGCTTGACCCTATGAACACTATCACTTGGGAAATAAGACCCCTAGTGTTCCACTAACCTTCTGTGCAGCAATAACTACAGAGTACTCCATTCAAAGCCTTTGAATATGCTTTAATCACAGCAGGAGAATCTCAGACCAGTTTTTTTAAGAGAATCCCACCAGCAAAAAGATTACAATCGTTTCTCTAGAATAGGAGCATGCCAAATGTGACATTATTAATTGCATCATTCATTTTCCAATACAATATTATTGGATCTTATTAAGCAAACCATTCTGTTACTAGGATGAAACTTTACTTTGTTACTCAGGGGCCCGTTCTACATGCATTGCTTAAAACATCCAAGATCAAATGAGACATCCAAGATAATATCATTGTGCTCATCATGATCCGGCTAATTGGGTTCTTCGAACACTCCTGCCGGTTATTATTAGTATAGCTGGATTGAGTCATCTGAGATAACTATACGTTCTCTGGTTTAAAAGGGTACATTTATCGATAGCAGAAACAGTGATCAGCAACGCTGCTATTGGCTATTCAGCATGGCCAAAGAACACGCCCAGTTTTTCTCCCAAGCAGAGCAAGCGCTTTTAATGGAAGATTATGCCGAATTTCAGTCTTTAATTAAAATGCCAGGGAACACCTCAAAGTGTGCAAAAGCCAGGAGAGAGTGCTGGCAAAAGTAGAAGACAAATTAAATGCGTTTGTGGTGGCCATGTTAGATGTTTTAATAACTTATTATTATTATTATTTTATTTTTATTTTCATAATTTCATAATTACTTTGTTCATTGTAATGTCGAGTCACCACACTATAATAATGGACATGGTGAAAGTGAAGTACAAAAATATTCCACTCAATGGTAATTTTACTAGGCCTCATACAGTAGGCCTACTAGTCTCTTTTAAACAAGCACTGTTAAATTAATGATTGTCTATTTATAAAAGCAACCAGGAAAAGGCTGAGCAAAATAAATAACGATGCACCTGCACCCTGGCAGAAGAGCTGACCCTTGGGTTGAATGTGAATTGACCTGTTGTGAAGGGCATCCCTGGGTTCAGCTCTTCCAGACCCACATTAGGGACCAGTAGCAGCAACACCTTCATACTGGGAAATGAGATTTAAAAAAAAATTGTTTCACACTGATTTGTGATATGGAACATGGTCACACACCATCTAAGAGATTTTACTCAGTCAACTGCCTTTTAAAAAATATTGATATAATATTATAATCTGGAATATTAAAATTGTAATAGTAACTTGGCTGCACATTTACATTGTAAGCCCCCTTTCTGTTCACAAAATCCCTTCATTGAGGCCTTGATGGGAACATGTGTGCAGTCTACAGTGTATGGCACCAATCACGTAAGTTAAGCCTGAGGGGCTGTAAGTCATAATTGGCATGGTCATCATGATTGCATTATCTTCATTAAAAATTATAATATACCCATAGGTTGGCAAAAAAAAAAAAAACTAAGAGCGCCAGGTAAACTTTGCGAATGGCATCGACAGAAAGCTTATCAAGTTCTCCACATCTCCAACAGTGTATTTTGGTGGAAAGTAACTAATTACAAATACTTTCGTTACAGTACTTGAGTAGATTTTTTTCATTTTTTCTACTTTCTTGAGTATAATTAAATTATGGTACTTTTACTCTTACTTGAGTAAAATAAAAATAAAATATTCAACTTCTCTACATTTATATTTCATAAAAAGTACAAAGTACTTTGACAAAGGTGCCGACGGAGCAACAGGGCAAGCTGACGTTTGACAGACAATTCAAACTACTGCGGTGGAGCACTGCACTTCAGCCAATAACAGACAAATCTGAAGCCCTTCAGCCAATAACAGACAGATCTGAAGTCCTTCAGCCAATGACAGACAGATCTGAAGTCCTTCAGCCAATGACAGACAGGTCTGACTCGGGTGCAAAACCAATCAAAATCTCTAGTTCGGCTGGGGGGCGGGGCGTTCAAACCGCGTTTGACATTCAATCATTATCACTGACGTTCGTGTTTTGAATCAGTAGCGCTAACGTTTCAGTATTTCAGTGAATGTAAGTGAGTATTCTGCTCATATTTAATTATGGCAACTACTGAAATGGGTCATACCATTGATAATACCAGAGCACTGAGCAGCTGCAGTACATAAAAAAGCTCGGCTTATAACATGGACGTGGTTTGCATGATGGACGGAGCAAGAACAATGTAAGTGTCTAAAATACATGCACACAGTTCAAATTAATTGTAAAGCTCGCCCTGTTTAACAATACAGTTAAACTAAATATATCGAAGCAAACTTTGTACAAAGCTGAAAAAGTGAAATAAGATCGCATGATTTAGCTGTCAGTCAGATGCATATAAAAGTGTAGTTCGTTCCCATAGCAACAGTGGGCTCCCAGCACATTTTCGGTAGGCTACAACGAAAAAAAGATTTTGTTTTTACTGGGAATTTTTTTATTCATACTGTTTTATTGTTTTTCATACCTTTTTCATTCGCAACTCTCCATGAACTTTCTTTGCTTTCAATTATGAATGATTCAAATCCAAACATTCAAATGATCTTACCTGGACTTACTTTTCAAAATTAGTAATAAAAAATTGTTCTTGACAACAGTGAAAGCTAGTAGTCTATATGTGGAGCACTTTTATCATTGATGGATGCACTTTTTTGGGCTTCAAATTTTCTCCAGTCATTCACTGCCATTATAAAGTTTGGAAGAGCCAGGCCATTTTTTTAATATAGCCTAACTCTGATTGTATTCGACTGAAAGAAGAAAAGTCATATCTTCTAAAATGACTTGAGGGAGAGTAAATCGTGGGCTAATTTTCATTTTTGGGTGAACTATCCCTTTCAAGACATACATCATTCTTTTGAAAATACCTGATAGTTTGATGAACACAGATATATTATAGCTATAATGTGTTTGTCTTCATGTTTCATCAGTCAAAACATCACTATTTGCACGTTATTATATCCATATAAGGCATTTCCTGAAATGTGTAAGTTTAATACTTCTATGCATCAGTACTGGGCCTTCAGTATGAATGAAATAGATGACATGAGAGTTTTTAGCGCTCCATTTCGCTATCATCTCCCCATTTTGGGTAAAAATAGAAAAATACTAAAGTACTTTGTAACGTAGTTACTTGAGTAGTTTTTAAGCAAACTACTTATTTACTCTTACTTGAGTCATATTATATTTCAGTACTTCTACTTGTACTCAAGTAAATTATTACTTAAGTAGCAATACTTTTACTTAAGTACAATTTGTCAGTACTCTTTCCACCACTGGTGTAAAGGAAACCACTTGCTAAGAATTTTTGGGCAATGCAAACATTTTGTGCTGTTGTTGAAGCCTGACATCGAATCGAACATTAATGTGCATTTCCAACAAAATAATAATAATGTATAAATGACACCTCACGAGTCATGACGACCGTTTCCAGTGGTGGAGGAAGTACTGAATTTCAGTACTTAAGTAAAAGTACAAATAACCAAATAAATATTTACTTTAGTAAAAGTGGAAGTAACACAATGACAACCATACTTAAGTAAAAAGTAAAAAGTACCTGATTTTAAATGTACTTTAAGTATTAAAAGTAAAAGTACTTGCATAACAATTTATTCTCTTAATGTCTATTTTCTAATGATTAATAAAACATTCATTCTAACTCATTCAACCTAATACTCATATAATGATGGAAAAAATTAGTTGTCACCATTTCTGAAACAAGCTTGCAATTAATTAGGCAATATACACATCATGCTTATCCTTACTATATGTTAATAACTATGTTTGGCAGTTAAACGTGATTAATTTATGGTGTAATTCTGAACCTCTTGGCTTGCCATAATCCTAACCAACCGTATATTACACACGGTGCGTTTCCTGATGCACGTAAATACAAATTTTCGTGTATAAATTGCACGATAAATGCACTGCGTGCGAGGCGCATTTAGTGTGACCGAGTTGATATATCTATGGCAACCAAACGTCACTGGTGAGACAAACGTGCAACGGACGGACGGTCAGATTACGTTTTGGCAGGGAAAAACTGGTCAGAAAATGTAACAAAATGTAACAGAAGTTGTAGAAATGTAGTGGAGTAGAAAGTATAATAATTGCTGCAAAATGTAACGAAGTAAAAGTAAAAAGTATGCATTATTTATTCTACTTAAGTAAAGTAAAGATACGTGAAAAATGTACTTAAGTAAAGTAACAAAGTATTTGTACTTCGTTACATTACACCACTGATCGTTTCACAAAAAAAAATACATCTCAGAAATTAGGCTACACTATCGCGCTGCGCTGAAAGGACTTCCCGTATTAGTCGTGATCTAATCCTGCTAACATGAAATAAGCCTGCTCGCGAGCAGGTTCAAGCTGACGGACTTGTTGCTATGACAGCAAGTCCAGGATGAGCGTCGAAGAACCAAACAATCCAAGATCATGACAAAACGCCAACAATCAAATCCAGCTAACTGAGTTAGCGACGTACGAAGAACGAGCCCCTTGGCCCGGTTCCCCAAACGTTCTTATCGCTGAAGTAGTTCTTAACCTATTCCTTAACCTCTCTCTTAACGTTATGGCATTATTCCCGACACATTTGTACGCTAAGTATATCTTCTGTAAGTCACACTTTCGTAAGGTTGGTCTGGATCATTGCAAGCTTTCTCTTAGCGTCTGTTTGAGCTCAAAGACGCTGAAACGCCACTCACTGTGCAGCAGACTTTAGAAATCAGCGCAACACAGTACAAGTCAAACTATGGTATGTTTACAATGTTGTGGCTCAACAATGATTTTATGTTATGGACATTTTAAGACTAATAATAAAATATGATCACAATGGATATAGGCATATTTATGAAGTTGACTTTATTTGGTATCAGAACTAATATGGTGGTAATTAGCCTAGGCTATTTTGTAATGTCACTAAAGCGTTTAAATTGGCAATCACTTATGATAATTAAAATCTGGCAAATAATTTGGCTCTAAATGGCTAAGATCTGTAAATGGGTAAGCATGGTGGTGTCCAGTAAGCGACCAACTATGGCAGCGATCCAACGTTTGCTTGTATTGAATCAAAGACGGCGTTGGCCGCAGAGCCGTTTGGTCCATGTCAGTTCGGCGAAACTAAAGCCCTTTTGGTATTTTGCCTTAAGATGCCTTAAGACATCTTAAGATGCTTCCTAAGGGACATTTTGTGGGAACACACTTAGGAACATGAACAAATTTGGTAAGATATATCTTTTTGAGTCATCTTAGCACGCTAAGACTGAGCGTTATTGGGGTTATTGGTTTCCATTTCCCCTTTTTTATATTCTGAATATGGTTCACTGACTGACTGACTGACTTGTGTTAGGAGACATACCCATAAAAAAAGGGTAACGCTTTAGATCACAGCCCGGAAAGTACTGCGTAATTAAAGTGATTTTACAGCGTAACCTTTGGTAATGATAGTATACCTATAACGGACTTACAATATAAGTATAAGGGAACAATATTTTAAGTTTGGGGAATAAAGGGGTAACAACCAGGAGAATTAAACAATTATTTATACTGTAAGTATTAAAGAACTAAAGGGTGCTTATCCTACTATTATGATATAACAATCTTACATTTGGGAGCAATTTAGCAAGAACATTCATTTTTGAAATAATGGTGAACCAGTACATCCTGTATAGGCTTTTTAAAAATTACAGGGTACATATCTATGCATTTGTAAAGTAATCTTTTTAACAAAAATGCACTGAAAACTAAAACTATTGCAACTTTTGCTTAAATATTGGGCAAAGATACTCTTGTTTCATGTAGTGGTGCTTGTTACCCTCTTGTTCCTTGTAGTTACAGGGTTAAGTGTGACATTGCGGGCTGTAAATTAAAGTGGTGTTTGTTACCCTCTCGTTCCATGTAGTTACTGGGTAAGTACAATAAAAATGCATACACAATCTTATATCTACACAACTCTACACCCATTCTTATTGATACAAAATTGCTACAAAAAGGTACGCAGTGTATGTTCTCGCTAAACTGCTCCCAAATGTAAGATTGTTGTATTTCAATAGTAGAATTATAAGTACCCTAAGTAGTTATATATATATATATATATATATGTGTGTGTGTGTATATATATATATATATATATATATATATATATATATATATATATTAGGGTGGGAATCTTTAGGCACCTCGCGATTCTATTTCGATAATTTACGTTTCAGAGGGCTACCAATTCGAATGCTAAATCGATTATCTGAATCTTTTTGTGTGTGTGTGTGTGTGTGTGTGTGTGTGTGTGTGTGACTATAAATACTTTGCTTTAAAAGTAAAAAGTAATGACCCATGAAGAATTAATAATATACACTCACCGGCCACTTTATTAGGTACACCTGTCCAACTTGCTCGTTAACACTTAATTTCTAAGCAGCCAATCACATGGCGGCAACTCAGTGCATTTAGGCATGTAGACATGGTCAAGAGCAATCTCCTGCAGTTCAAACCGAGCATCAGTATGGGGAAGAAAGGTGATTTGAGTGACTTTGAACGTGGCATGATTGTTGGTGCCAGAAGGGCTGGTCTGAGTATTTCAGAAACTGCTAATCTACTGGGATTTTCACGCACAACCATCTCTAGGGTTTACAGAGAATGGTCCGAAAAAGAAAAAAACATCCAGTGAGCGGCAGTTCTGTGGGCGGAAATGCCTTGTTGATGCCAGAGGTCAGAGGAGAATGGCCAGACTGGTTCGAGCTGATAGAAGGGCAACAGTGACTCAAATAACCACCCGTTACAACCAAGGTGGGCAGAAGACCATCTCTGAATGCACAGTACGTCGAACTTTGAGGCAGATGGGCTACAGCAGCAGAAGACCACACCGGGTGCCACTCCTTTCAGCTAAGAACAGGAAACTGAGGCTACAATTTGCACAAGCTCATCGAAATTGGACAATAGAAGATTGGAAAAACGTTGCCTGGTCTGATGAGTCTCGATTTCTGCTGCGATATTCGGATGGTAGGGTCAGAATTTGGCGTCTACAACATGAAAGCATGGATCCATCCTGCCTTGTATCAACGGTTCAGGCTGGTGGTGGTGGTGCATGTGTGGGAATATTTTCTTGGCACTCTTTGGGCCCCTTGGTACGATTGAGCATCGTTGCAACGCCACAGCCTACCTGAGTATTGTTGCTGACCATGTCCATCCCTTTATGACCACAATGTACCCAACTTCTGATGGCTACTTTCAGCAGGATAATGCGCCATGTCATAAAGCTGGAATCATCTCAGACTGGTTTCTTGAACATGACAATGAGTTCGCTGTACTCAAATGGCCTCCACAGTCACCAGATCTCAATCCAATAGAGCATCTTTGGGATGTGGTGGAACGGGAGATTCGCATCATGGATGTGCAGCCAACAAATCTGCGGCAACTGTGTGATGCCATCATGTCAATATGGACCAAACTCCCTGAGGAATGCTTCCAGCACCTTGTTGAATCTATGCCACGAGAATTGAGGCAGTTCTGAAGGCAAAAGGGGTCCAACCCGTTACTAGCATGGGTTTCCTGATAAAGTGGCCGGTGAGTGTATTTGATTAACATTGCAAAGAACCAACAGGAAAATAAATGTGTGCCTGAACTAGCAGCATACTTGTTATCCATGTAGTTTTTCTCTCTCTCTCTCCTGAGGATGGGGACCAGCAACTGTTTGGTAACCCACATTAAAAAAAAAAAAAAAAAAAAAAAAAACTTTCTTTTGTGTTCAGGACAAGAAAGAAATGAATACAGGTTTGGAACAACATTAGAGTAAATAATGACAGATTTTTTTATTTGTGAACCATCCCTTTAAGGACGAGCGGCAAGTACTATACTCCTGTCGCTTTTAGACCAGCAAGCGACGCGTTTAATATAGACGCATATTATTACACCAGATTGTCTCTCAAATGTTTGCTTTCTCTTTAGACATAGCCAGTTCTGTTTATGTAAACATTGTATGTGTTTAACAGTATTAGCATAAGACTCGAAAGATAACTTAGTCCAGTGTTCAGGCGCTGTTTGACAGGCTTCTCAGTGCCTGTGAGCGTCGGGAACAGAGCATCAGCACGTGAATTAAATGTTTAACCGGCAAAGGCTTATGCAAATAATGAACTTTTGTGAATTGCTGTGTCCCGTACCTATTCATTAACGTTCTGATGTGTAGGCTACGTCGCGTTGTACAGTTGAGAACATAATGCGCCAGAACTGAACTGATAGAATGCACTGTAACACGATAACTACGATATTTCTTTCAAAAGCAGATAGTGGAAACATTTTAATCGTCCATGATCAAAAATCGTGCTATCACACACCCTCTGACGTCAGCTTTCAACGAGGAAGGGTGTTTTGGATTTCAAGCGCTTAGTCATCGCGTCCTGCGCCTCTGTTATGTGCACGCCACAGACGGTTCGGAATCGGCCATGCACTTCTGCGCTTCAGAGTTCCGTCTTTCACGTTGCGTTCAATATTACGTATTATAAATATATATAAAATAATAATTTTTTTTTTTTGAAAATCGATTTTTGACATTTGTGAATTCGATTCAGAATCGTCCACGTCCGCATCGCGATGCATCTAAGAATCGATTTTTTCCCCACTTACACACATACATATATATATATATATACATATATATATATATATATATATATATATATATATATATACTTTTTTTTATTCTCCTGGTTGTTACCCCTTTATTCCCCAAATTGTACATATTGTTCCCTTATACTTACATGTAAGTACTTTATAGGTACACTATAATTACAGAACGTTACACTGTAAATTCCTCTTAATTACACAGTACTTTCCGGGCTGTAATCTAAAGCGTTACCAAAAAAAGAACATAAAATTTTTCAGTTTTTATTACAAATGGTGTCGTGTAAACATCCTCTGAAAAGCTACATGACATTTCTCAGTAGCAAGCTTAATTAGAAAAGACACTGCCAAACACTGTTGAGAGGATCAGGTAATTCACACACTTAATCTCTTTCTCACACACGCACACACACTCACTGTAGAAATTAGGAATGAGTTCCTCAGATGATCGTTTTAAGGGGGATATTATGTGAATTGGTATCACAAGTAACACAGAGACTGGCTTAAATATTTCACGCCAGACAACCACACATTGGAATCATGATGTGAAGCTCCAAGTTGTGTTTGGAGTAAACCTCTGCAATCTGAAGAATATCTGCAACCCACATCTGTTTCTCTACTACAAAATAAACTGTTATTGAGCTGTTTTAGATGTCTTTGAGAGATATCATTTATCTTGAAAGCTTGTTTTGAACAAAATAACGTCTGAATACAAATTATGCTGAGGTCACATGAATCCGTCTTCAAGATTGTCGTACACTCAGACTGGTGTACTGTGGGGTGTGAAGTCCCTTCATGGCATTATCAACCAATTTCATTCACTTCATGTCAATCCAGCCAGATAAGCTACACGTATTTGGTTGCTCTACAGATTAGCTATACCTCAGAAAACACAAATGCAGAAAAAAAGGGAAAAAGAAATCACATGCTCGAGTGCCAATTTCAGCTCACATGATTGTATATTCCTCATGTTGTATTGAAGTTCAGACAGGAACACAATCTCTGACATGTCATGTTCTCAGTATTTCTTTAAATCAAAGTCCTATGTTTTTCTGTTCTTTGTTCCTGCTCTTTTTTTTAGAATGTATGTTTTTTGAATATTTATTGCCTCCATTTTATGATTGGCGTTCCGCTGCAACAGTCTCTGCCTGCGGTTTACCAACAACTGATTCGCATCACTCGAAGCGCAGGTGGTATTGGGAGAGATATCGAAAATCGAATGAATCATTTGGGAGTCGTTGAGCAAATCAGTTAAAATAAATGCATTTTATAAGACAAATAAAGTGTTTTTTATCCTTGCATGCACGTTAAACTGTTTTTGGGAACTTCCAAAACAAAAATAGGAACATTTCAAATGCTATGATAGGGGCTCTTTAAAGGGATAGTTTGCACAAAAAAATTGCTTCTTTAAGTCCTTATAGGTTTGGAACAATTTGAGTGTGAGTAAATAATAAATTCACCTAGAAAAGAAATCTTTCCCTTACCCTTTTTTCAGCGAGCAGATTCAATTTCTCCCTATAAATCGCTCACCATGTGAACTTCTCTCATTTGTTCGGTTTCCGAATGTTCAGTGAAGGAGTGAAGGATCAAATTATTTATTTGGGAGAGGGACCATAAATTGAAATAATGCATCGCATAGAGCAAGATTTGTGAATATATTTTTTTAACGGCCAAAATTTCTATAAATAAATGATATTGTATTCCTACATGATTCTTCTGAAACTGTTGAGGGCCCCTAGAATTTATTTTCATAACTGAGCATAACGGATCCATGCCAGTTACACTGCTAAGCCTTTTATTTAAGATCATCTAATATCGTAACATAATTTAACCAATTCTTGCATAATAGTTTAAAATAGTCAGTATATATATATCTGTTATTAACTTTCAACATTGCCCTTTAACTGGCTGTTTTCTGTATCTTATGCCTCTGGCTCAGCATGCACTGAGAGATTGGACAGACCTGGCGGGTATAGGTGATGAACGATGGAGCAAATTCAGATTTCTCTTCAGTGGTCCACCATGGTGCATTCGTTTGAACGTGTAAGTCATATCACATTTTCCTCAGGTAATTTCATCCTCCATTCAGCAATCGTTCTGAAACTAAGAGAGAATTAAAAAAAATGCAACTAGTTCGAAGCCGAAGTGGAAATGTAAATTCATGCTCACACAAACAAGGACACCATGAAACATGTGATTTAAGTAAATTAATGAAGACAATCATTATCAATGTCGGGGACAATGCATTACTAGTAACACGAGTCACATAATCAGATTATGAATGACGATAGTCTGTGATAGAGTGGCTCTCAAGGGTGTTTCGGAAAGGAGGTGAAGTGAAAACATTGATTATGTTAACCCTGAAATAAGAAATAATCAAAATTAGTAAATTATTTAAAAAAAGACTTAATACTTTGTGTTAATTTTATATGTAGAAAATCCATCTTGATTTAAGAATTTTCAAATATTTTTGCTGGAAACAATTTTTTTTTTTGCAATGCATAGACATTCATTCCTTGTGTATATTTTCCTCATGCAGACACCGTCTAAAGAGTGTTGAAATCGTATTAAGGGATAGTTCACTTTTGAGAAACTACATGTTTTATCTTACCTCAAGGGCATCCAAGATGTAGGTGTCTTTGTTTCCACAGTATTTTCAATTTTGACATTTTTCTGTTAAACCGGTGTTGTCTGTCAGTCATATAATGCAGGTTTAGGGAACATTAATCACTACTAAATCTCACACTTAACATTAATCTTACACACACACACACACACACACACACACACACAAAAAACATTATATTGCACTTAATTTCAGCATTTACACTTTCGAGAGCCATCGGCAAGGCATGCTGGGAAATATATATCCCAGCCGTTTCAGTTAAACTTAAGTTCGTCTGAAATTAAAATAAATAATTTAATAAAACTCAAAACAATGAAACAGTTCTGTTTACTTAAAATATATCAGTTCTGTGAACTTGAAAGAAAAAGAAAGTGCTAAATACTCATAACAATTAATTTGACTGAACTAATTCGTTGAATTTAAGTTTGTCCTACTCAAACCAATTAATTATTTTGACTGTTAGTGCTACATTCACAATTTATTATTATTATTTTTCCTGCTGGATTTGAATATTGTTATTGTGCTTGTGGTCATCTCCTCTTCATCTGTCGGAGGTGGTGTTGCAGGTCCTCTGTCTGCAAGTCAAATGTTAATTTCATTACACTAATTAAGAAATATAACAGTTAAGATTGCAGAACATTTAATTTAGTGAAACAGCATTAGACTATGTGGAAAATATATTTATTTGATATGTCAAATGTTTGTAAAGTCATGTATGAACCTTTTATTTCATTTTCATTTTTAGCACACAAATCAGGTACTTGAATAACAGATTCCTAATAAAATGTTACTCCAGTAAAAGTTTTTAATACTCCTTTCCAACTTTACTAAAGTACAAAAGTACTTGATTTGGATTGTACTTATGTATTAAAAGTAAATGTACTAATCAACAAATGTTTAATTTGCAATTTTATATACTTTTCTATTAATTTTCTATTATATATATTATATATAATCCTACTGCTCAAAATACCTGGGGAAGAGGAATAATATCATTATTATTATCAATCAGTCAGTCATGTTACTTAAAGGGTATTTATATAATCACTTTCATTTCTATTAATTAAAAACCTATTGACCAAGTGCAAATCATCTCTAAATTGCATTTGAGATTAATCCCAATCTGATCACTCAAAGCTCTAAGTGGAGGTGGTTTGAGACAGTCACTTGTAAAACGTCAGGAAGTTTAGTTCACATACTTGAACCGTATTCTCCTGTCATACGACATCAGTATATGATGGTATTACATGTGGATGAGACACGTGTCAGAGCAGTTCACACATAAAGTGCCACATGGGGTGAAAGAGACAATTTTACTGCATAAAACCAGGAGACTTGTTTATGTTGGTTGTAAATCCCCTGAACAAAGTTTTGATTTATTACATGGAAATTCCCCTTTCAATATGGGAGTGTCCAACCTATTTGCACATGTGGTTAATTGTGCAGTTATTGACACTAAATCACCATCATTTGTTAGTCCACAATAGCAATAACAGCCTTTAATCTGGATTCAATAAATGAGTATGCAAGAGTTTCATCTAAACTTACTTGGCTGTTCCAAATATCAGTCTTCTGTTGGTCCATCTACACAAGTGGAAAGTAAAGATCTGTCTGAGCTCAGACTTAAGCGCTAAATTTGGCTCCGGCAGGATCATCACGCTCAGTATCTTCCTCATTATCTGTCGGCTGGCTCGCAGCAACGCTTCAGTTTAACACTTCTATTGACTGGCCCATGTATTTGAGAGACTGTTTCTTATTTTGCCTGTCTTCAATACGCCACAAAGAAACTATGAATGCTTAAAGCTGAACTTAGAGGACAATAAATGAGGTGATCTGAACAAAAGCTTATTAAAGAAGGTCTAAGTACTTGAGAGGCTGTCTTTTATCCATTAGAAAAGGTTCACCTGTACACACTTATAATGAGACATTTGAAATATCAGTGACATTTTTGTTACACCACTATGGAGACAATTATGTTGTTAATCTGGCCAACTTGCTTCTGTGTCTAAAGGGCTTGTTATGAAACATAGACACCTTTGAGCCAATGACAGACAGATCTGAAGTCCTTCAGCCAATGACAGACAGATCTGAAGCCCTTCAGCCAATGACAGACAGGTCTGACTCGGGGTGCAAAACCAATCAAAATCTCTAGTTCGGCTGGGGGCGGGGCGTTCAAACCGCGTTTGACATTCATCACATAGAGCAAGATTTGTGAATATATATTTTTTCTAAGGCCACAATTTGAATAAATAAATGATACTGTATCCTACATGATTCTTCTGAAACTGTTGAGGGCCCCTAGAATTTATTTTCATTGTCATTATCCTGTTCTCCTCTCTCTCCTTTCTCCCTCCCTCTCTCTCACTCGTCTCTTCCCTGGTGACACATTCACACACACTCTCACTCACATGCAGGCTCATTTACACACGTAAGCCCTATTCACACGGGATTAGTATTATCTGGTGACCTGTAGTATTTGTAATAATTGCGGAGTTTGTCTGTAATTTGTAAGTAATAATTCCCCGCAAATTACCTACTATATTTCGCGAAAACCGAGGTCCTGTGATAATATTAGTCCCATGCAAATCAACATCTCTGTGATTTGGCCGGATGGTATATCATTTTTTCATTTTGTTTCATCTGCGCCTTTTTATCCATCTTTCGCGGAGAATAGAGAGGCTGAGTTGGAGTGTTTTTATAGTAGGCTATTTTGGGCTATTTTATCTCCCATTTTGGGTAAAAATAGAAAAATACTGAAAGTACTTTGTAACATAGTTACTTGCAGTAGTTTTTAAGCAAACTACGTATTTACTCTTACTTGAGTCATATTATATTTCAGTATCTTCTACTTGTACTCAAGTAAATTATTTTAAGTAGCAATACTTTTACTTAAAGGTTCTAAATGTAACTTTTTTTAATAAAATGAATCCTTTTTTTATTGCCTGTGTTTGAAGGGGTTGTAATCACACATTGCAATGATCCACTTTTCGGGTTTTGCTATTACCTCTGCTCTGAAGGCCAATATTCATATATGTGAGGTCTTCGGGTCGGATTCCCTGCGAAATCCATTAGTGACGTGCATGCGCGCTCCCGAGCCTCTCTATCATACAGTCTATGCGACTCATAGACAGTAAAAGAAATGGACACAATAACCCCGTTGATTTCTACATGCGACCAATGGCACTTCAGCTGACGACACGGAGTCTGATAACTCCCTAAAACGTCCTTCCTCCAGCACAACACACACTCCAACACAAACTCCACATAAATATAATAAACAAAAAAGTTTTATCTGCTGAAGCACGTCAGGCAAAACGTGAATCTGATCGACTCCGGACGCAAACGCGGATCAACATCGGCAACATAGTACGACATATTAGTAAACTCTAGTGAAATAGCAAGGTAAACTACATGAAACATGACATGAATCCACTACTATCATATTGTTTATAATACACATTTCCAGACACGTTTAGTAACAGTAATGTCACTTCCTACGATTTTACTGATACACTGAAACTGTTCAGTTTAAGTTCACTAACCGTTTTCGTTATCATATTATAGGTTACATTCACCGATGTTGACATTGCTGATTGTGAAAGATACACGAATAGTAAGTTAGAGATAACACCGTATGCCGGCTAGACTAAATGCAGTTTACTGTAACATTATCATGGACGAGCACAGAGCATTAGTTCGACGTCAAGCTGATAAAAGTAGGCTATTATTGTACCTGCAGTGGGAGTTTACATTAGTTTCCAGCATGTTGTGTGATTAGTTCGCCGTTGCGTTGAAAGTCTCCATGTGGCTGGTAGCGAATGCTCGCTCTTGATATCTAGCACGCACACGGGCACGAGCGCTCTTGTTGCATTCTGAAACATCACCGCCAGAGGCCGCTAAAAACTCTATTGAGTACCTTTAAGTACTATTTGTCAGTACTCTTTCCACCACTGGTGTGGGGTCATATCACTGAGAACAACTATACAATTTGCAGAAAGAGAAAGCTGAAAACCATAAGAGCAAAAACAAAAAGATCGATTAGATGGAGATGAATGACATGTTTAGCAGCATACGGTAAGGACAGTTCTTCTGTTTATTATATACAGCTAGACATAATAACGACAAGACATTTCAAAGCTATAGCCTAATGACATCATATCCGGGAGATAAGTCAGTAAATTCGAGTAAAATCACAGGCTTCGCTTATCCCGTGTGAATGCACCACACGAAACTCAGATGTGGGTGGGTAATTCAAATTCTTGAAGAAGATTATGACTCTCCAGGCCAACACATACACAAACTCTTACACATACATACAGATATGCAATCACATGCCCTCACCCCATCCCTCGCCTTCGCCGCTTTGTACCCCCAGTCTGACAGGCGGGTCTGTGACCAGCGCCGAAAATGGCTGCAGGACCGGATGGCTGCTTGCCTGTGCTGGGTTACCTCTACCCCCACTCCCGTACCCTGTTGCAAGTCTTGTCTGTTCATGTTGTAGAGTGTACTGATTACGTGCCAATGTTGCTGAGGTGTTTTTTTACTGTTCCCAAACTGTACTCCTCACAGGAGCATAGTCTGGGGGTTAAAATGGTTGCCTTTTTTTTTCTCCTCACCTCTCCTCATGTTATGCTGTATTTCTTCCTCAATGCTCTGTCTTCCTGTCCTGTCTACCGCCTTGTCTTATTGTATGTCTTTATGGACAGGTTGATGGCTAATTTCGCTGGTACTTGTGACTAAGTGACAATAAAGGCTACTACTGTTAACAAGTGTACCCTTTGTTGATCAGAGAAGTTTTTGTGTTTTTGATTGTGTGATAGCAAAGAATCATCACAAAATGGTTAGAAGGAATGCTAGGCTGGTTCCCACAACTGAAAGGGACAAAATAAAACAAAATTCTGTATAAAATTTATAGACAAGACAAGTAGTTTGTTCAGGCATGGTTTTGTAGGGAATTACAAACCTGCACACAAAACGCACATAACTATAGAATCAGTTCTTAATACGTATGTGAACACCATCAGCGTTTATCACAGGTTCACATTTAAAGTCTATTTAGAGACATTCATATATATTTTTACCTTACAGTTACTGTAAATCCAGCCTCTAGTTCATAAATGCCAGTAGGAGAACTGGCCTTCAACTGAGCCTGGGTTCTCCCAAGGTTTTTTCTCTTCACCATTGGGTCACCTGATGGAATTTTAGGACACCATTGGGTCACCTGATGGAGTTTTAGGACACCATAGGGTCACCTGATGGAGTTTAGGACACCATAGGGTCACTCTGATGGAGCTTTAGGACACCATTGGGTAACTTGATGGAGTTTTAGGACACCATTGGGTCACTTGATGGAGTCTTAGGATACAATTGGGTCACTTGATGGAGTTTTCAGGACACCATTGGGTCACCTGGTGGAGTTTTAGGACACCAATGGGTAACTTGATGGAGTTTTAGGACACCATTGGGTCACCTGGTGGAGTTTTAGGACACCATTGGGTCAGCCTGGTGGAGTTCTTAGGACACCATTGGGTCACTTGATGGAGTTTTAGGACACCATAAGGTAACCTGATGGAGTTTAGGACACCATTGGGTCACTTGATGGAGTTTCAGGACAACATTGGTTCACCTGATGGAGTTTTAGGACACCATTGGGTAACTTGATAGAGTTTTTAGGACACCATTGGGTCACCTGATCGAGTTTTAGGACACCAATGGGTAACTTGATGGAGTTTCAGGACACCACTGAGTCACCTGATGGAGTTTTAGGACACCATTGGGTCACCTGATGGAGTTTTAGGACACCATTGGGTCACCTGATGGAGTTTCAGGACACCAATGGGTAACTTGATGGAGCTTTCGGTTCCTTGCCGCTGTTGCCTTTGGCTTGCTCAGTTGGGATATATTCAAATTAATTTACCAATCATTAGATACAATTGATCAGCTCTACCAAACGTGGATGTTTTTCCACTAAGAAACGAACATTGTTATTGTGTTTTTTGATTGATACTTTGAAGCTGCTTTGCAATCTACAGTGTATTGTGTAAAGCATTATATACTTGACTTGAAAAAGGTGGTCTGGCTACCCCTTTATGGACAGACAGTGAGTTTAATTCATGGTTAGGAGAGCACATGGACTCCATAGAGACCGAGTCAGTCAGATTGAATTTGACAAGGACATTTGTTTTTACAGCCCAGAAAAAGTATAATCTATTGAAAGAATGCAAGAAGGTGTTAGGGGAATGTATCAGGAAAGAAACGTAAAGGCATTATTTTCTGTCACATGGAATTAAAGCTTATCTATTGCACAAGAACAAGCTAGGTGTACAGTTAGATTAAAAGAACAGAACAAACAATTGCACACTAAGGTGGGCCATAACAAGGACTCAACCAAATATGACTCAGAAAGACCAACAGTCAGATGAAACTTATCCTGACTTACAAGCGTTCTTTGAAATAGATGGAGACATCCAATCAGTAAATGATAAGCGTGTAAATTCAAGTCAGTGTGTATGGTGCCAGGAAAATGTTGCAGGAATCGAGGAGATGGAAAGTGTGTCTATCAATTCTTCTGTTCTCCAAATATAAACTGTTGCCAAAGCGCTAGGACCAAAAGATATAGTGTGACTATTCGCAGAGCTTACCCTCAGCATGCAACACATTTTCCTGAATTTAGAAGAGCATTGATCAGCAAAATGTGTCTCTACGACATGTCCTTGGCAGAAGTCACACAGCTAATATCACAAAATTCTAACTGAATCTGAATTTAACAGTTTTGATTCTGCTGTTTCTTTTGAACTCCATAAATGGAATCTTCCATTTATGTCCAAAATACTAGAAAAAGTATGTCCGCTCAATTGTGCTGTTTTTTTGCAAGAAAGATATCTATGAAAAATTCCAGTCAGGATTAAGACGGCATCATAGCACAGAAACTGTGCTAGTTAAAATTACAAATGATTTACTTTTAGCTTCTGACCAAGGCTGTATCTCAATACTAGTTCTACTTGATCTTAGCGCTGCGTTTCGACACTATAGATCATAAAATACTCTTAGATTGACTACAAAACTACACTGGTGTTCAGGGACAGGCATTAAGCTGGTTTAGATTGCGGACCGCTATCATTTTGTCTGTTTAAATGGGGAAAGATCTAAGATAACGTCAGTAGACTATGGAGTACCGCAAGGATCAGTGTTAGGCCCTCTGCTATTCTCAATATATATGCTGCTACTTGGTACTATTACAAGAAAACATGGAATTAATTTCCACTGTTATGCTGATGACACTCAAATATATATTTCATCACAACCAGATGAAAACACTAACTCATCTAAATTGACAGAGTGTCTCAAAGATATAAAATGCTGGATAACGCGTAATTTCCTGCTATTAAATTCAGATAAAATGGAGGTATTACTTATTGGTCCAAAAAACTACACACAAAACCTCTTACAATACAACTTTAATATTGAAGATTGTCCTGTTACTTTTAGGGGTGGGAATCTCTAGCCACCTCACGATTTCGATTCGATTATGATTTTCACGAGGGCTTCCGATTCGATGCTAAATCGATTATCTGAATCTTTTTTTGTGTGTGTGTGTGACTATAAATAATTTGCTTTAAAAGTAAAAAGTTATGACCCATGAACAATTAATAATATATTTTATTAACATTGCAAAGAACCAACAGGAAAATAAATGTGTGCCTAAACTAGCAGCATACTTGTTATCCTTTTTTTTTTTTCCTGGAAGTTGATGGGGACCAGCAACTGTTTGGTTACCCACATTAAAAAAAAAAATCTTCTTTTGTGTTCAGCACAAGAAAGAAATAATACAGGTTTGGAACAACATTAGAGTAAATAAGGACAGATTTTTTTGTGTGTGTGAACTATCCCTTTAAGGACGAGCGGCAGTACCATTTACTCCTGTCGCTTTTAGACCAGCAAGCGACGCATTTAATATAGACGCATATTACACCAGATTTTCTCTCAAATGTTTGCTTTCACTTTAGACATAGCCAATTCTGTAAACATTGTATGTGTTTAACAGTATTAGCATAAGACTCGAAAGATAACTTAGTCCAGTGTTCAGGCGCTGTTTGACAGGCTTCTAGTGCCTGTGAGCGTCGGAACAGAGCATCAGCACGTGAATTAAATGTTTAACCGGCAAGGCTTATGCAAATAATGAACTTTTGTGAATTGCAGTGTCCCGTACCTATTCATTCCAGAACTGAACTGATAGAATGCACTGTAACACGATACTACGATATTTCCTCAAAAGCAGATAGTGGAGACATTTTAATCGTCCACGATCAAAAATCGTGCTATCGCACACCCCTCCACACGTCAGCTTTTAACGAGGAGGGTGTTTTGGATTCGGCGCTCAGTCATCGCGTCTGCGTCTGTTATGTGCACGCCACAGACGGTCCGGCCACTGCACTTCTGCGCTTCAGAGTTCCGCCTTTCACGCGCCGTCGATATTACGTTATTATAAAAATATATATAAAATATTTTTTTTTTTGGAAATTCGATTTTTGACTTTTGTGAATCGATTCAGTATCGTCCACGCCCGCATCGCGATGACATCGTAAGAATTCGATTTTTCCCCACCCCTAGTTACTTTATCCACTACAGTAAAAGAAGACCTGGGTGTTATACTAGACCGCAACTTGTCTTTCGAAAATCACATTTCATATGTTTCAAGAAACAGCCTTTTTCCACCTTAGAAACATTGCTAAGCTACGTAACATGCTATTTGTTTCTGATGCAGAAAAGTTAGTTCATGCATTCATGACCTCAAGAACAGATTACTGTAATGCTTTATTAGCCAGTTGTCCTGCATCCTCAATAAACAAGCTACAGTTAGTACAAAATGCAGCTGCTAGAGTTCTTACTAGGTCAAGAAAATATGATCATATAACACTGATTTTATCATCTCTACATTGGTTACCTATTAAGTTTCGTATCAATTACAAAGTACTACTACTGACCTATAAAGCCCTAAAATTAGGGCTTTATAGGTCAGTAGTAGTACTTTGCAATTGATACGGAACTTAATAGGTAACCTTAATAGGTAATAGGTGGATTGCATAGGTATACTTAATAGGTAATAGGTGGATTGTAGGGTGATAGAATGTCCATTAAATACACAGGAGCTAAACCATTTTTGGCCCAAATGGTTTAGCTCCTGTGTATTTAATGGACATTCTATCGCCCTAAAATCCACCACGTTTTTTAAGATCACTAAATTCAAGGCTTCTGGTCATTCCAAGGATATCTAAGTCCACTAAAGGAGGGAGAGCGCTCTCGCATTTAGCTCCAAAACTCTGGAATAGCCTTCCTGATATGGTTCGAGGCTCTGACATGCTGTCACAGTTTAAAACTAGACTAAAGACGCATCTCTTTAGCCAAAGAATTCACATAATGCTTATCTTTTATTCCTCTGTTGAATCAGATCGAATGCATTTAATAGTATAAAACTTGAAGAGTCTGTAGGTTATTTGTATAGGTTGCATAGTATTTACAGTCATTACTGTTCCTGTGTGTATTGCGTGAATGATGGGTGGTTGGGTAGATGTTTTGCGGTAGGTGGTATGCCATACGGAACCGTTGCCACTGAAACGCATTACCGCGACAGTGGGGCTTGACAGCCTTAGTCAAACGGGTTGGCGCGTATGCGTATGGTTGGGTTGTAGAGAGTTTGACTTGTGGAGAGTTTGTGAGATTGTGGTTTTTAACATCTACTCCCATGTAAAGGAAATCATTATGAACATCAGCTATGCTAATTATTTCCCATCCAATTATTTCAAATATACAAATAAACTTGAATTGAATTGAACTGCAACATGCCAGAAAAGAGGAATTGAGAATAGGGAGTTCTGAGAGTGTTAAAGGGTTAGTTGACCAAAAAGAAAATTCTGTCAGTATTTACTCACCCTCATGTTGTTCCAACCCCGTAAGACCTTCGTTCATCTTTGGAACACAACTTAAGATATTTTTGATGAAATCTGAGACCTGGTGAGAGCTCCAAGTGACTACAGTGGCTCAATCTAAACTTTATCAAGCGACAAGAAAAACTTTTTGTGCGGAAAAGCAAACAAAAATAACAACTTTATTTCAACTATTCACTTCATTCTCTATAAGCCTCTGGTCAGTTAACATAGTTTGATGGCGTAGAGCAGGGGTGTCAATCTCAGTTCCTGGAGGGCCATAGCCCTACAGAGTTTAGTTCCAACCCTGCTTCAACACACACACACTTGCAGTTTTCAAATGAGCCAGAAGGACTTGATTAGCTGATCAGGTGTGCTTATTAGGGTTGAAGCTAAACTCTGCAGGGTTGTGGATCTCCAGGAACTGAGTTTGACACCCCTGGCGTAGAGTTACCTCACACGTAGGCTCACTATTGGCTGACGCTGGTCATGTGTGTGATGCGTGTGATGTACAACAACAGATCATACGCTGTTAAAACTAGTAACCTGACTCGAGGCAGAGAGAGAAGTAAATGTATAGTTGAAATAAAGTCATTATTTTTGTTGTTTTTTGGCGTACAAAAAGTGTTCTCGTCATTTGATAAACTTAAGATTGAGCCACTGAAGTCACTTGGACTATTTGAACGAAGTCAATAACTTTTCGAGGCCAGCAAGTTTCAATTCCTCAAGAAGCCTATGGACTAGTATGCAGGAGCAATCCAGCTCTCAGATTTAATAAAAACAATTCTTAATTGTGTTCCGAAGATGAACGAAGGCCTTACGGGGTTGGAACAACATGAGGGTGAGTAAATACTGACATAATTTTCATTTTTGGGTGAGCTAACCCTTTAAAGTACATTGTTGGAACCAAACATGGACTGGTCAAAGATCACTAGTTGTGTACAAAAGAAAGATGAAACTGTGCGTGAGTACACAGAAAGGTTTTGTCAGTCAGCGGTAGGGTTGGGTATCGGTTGGGTTTTATTCGATACCAGTACCTACTCGGTATTTTTTAAACGGTTCCGGTGCCTAAACGGTTCTTGAAACGGTACTTAAGAAAACGAAACCGCACACACTTTGTCAAAAAAAAAAATAATACCCCTTTATTTACAGGGCCAAACTGGACACAATATTAACTTACAATATAAATACAAGTAACATATGGTAATAATAAATAAAACCAATATAAAATAAAAGTTCATATTTACATAATATCAAATAAAACAATATTATATCAAACAATGTAATTATACTGGAGATTAATATGATTACTACTACCAGGGTAATATAATATCGACATGGCTACAGGTTCCCATGTTTTGTCTGCTTTAACTAGTCATGTTATTTTGTCATTTACTAGTTAAGCTCTTAGCCAGTTTGATATTTCGTTCCCACTGCGTCTTATGCGCAGCTTTGAGTAAACATATGAAAGAGAACGTCTCTTTGTAACCCATGTTCTCTGAATAGGGAACGAGACGCTGCGTTCGCTGCCAAATATCTCGCGCTGCTTTTCGGCAGAACTCGAAGAGCAGATGATGCGCGCGTAATATAATATGACGACGTGAGCGTCAAGGTGGCACGAATGGTGATTCTATATCCATAGACAATCGTTATTCTGACTGCGTAATTTTACACGTGAAATGCAGCCAAACATTTCACATGTACATTCACGTGTGTTTAATCCCCTCGCGTATCAGAACGTATCAGCTGACGTTTCGGGAGTCTCCCGCATATTGATAACGGCTCCCGGATGATCGCAAATTAGTTCAAATCTCCCGGAATCTAGTGCGAGCGAGCAAGCGCGCGTGCGAGACAGATCAGACAGTGCTTCAATAAACCTTATAGTGCGCGCACGTCGGAGAGGGAGAGGGAGACAGCGAGAGACTGCGTGTGTGCGCCTCATGCCACCGCATGCCACAGACTCAGGCATCGAAATCAGGCACCGAAATTTTCATTCTGATTCGGTCTGGTTACTACCGTTTACGTCAGAACCGGTTCCCTATTAGAACCGAGTTTCGGTACCCAACCCTAGTCAGCGGCCACACATAGCAGGATAGCTGACACTTCAGAGAAGGTGCTAGGTGACAATGGTCCACTAGTTCGCACATGGTTTGATGGCCTTTTGTCAGAGCATTGAAAAGCATTGCCTTTCTTAGATGTCACATGGTCCACTCAGAACCCTACAAAGTAACCTAGACAGGTTAGCTACATGGGAAAGAGACTCTGATGTTAAGGCAAGCGTAAACATTGCAGCAGCGTCCTTTAAGGTCAACACAGAGAACCAACAGAAATGTAAATGTCCTAAGAGAGATGGCAGTTGTTATTGCTGTGGGAAGCATGGACACTGGAGAAAAGAGTGTAGGAAAAGAAAAAAATAACTTTAGAGAAGTTAACAATATTGCTCAGCTCCTACTCAATCTGCTTGATACTCTAAAGCAGTCCTTACCACGCCATTGAACTGGTGGGGCAGCTTGTTAAGGTGTTGACCATTTGGGCTGTGAGTGCTTAATTTCCACAGTAACTCACAATAGAGATAAAATATGTCTGTTTGTTTAATAGAACAAAAGGAAAGTGACTGTCTCAGCTGTAGACAATTGTCTCCTGGTTATGTAGACTCACAGCCTTAAATGTTGTCTACAGTACAGGCCCTTCATTAGTAATGAGTTTAGGTCAGGCTGTAAGACGTAAAATGCCCTCATGTAGTGACCGCAATAATGAACCAAGCAAAAGTCACTTCTGTCACCTCCTCCCGTTGGGGAAATTGATTAGCAATCTCTCAGCCCCATCATTGCGTTCTGAGCGCTGCACCTGTTACGAATCCACCCTCATGTGTGATGTCTACAATGACTGAAGTTCTGTTAGAGGATAAAGGAGAAATGACTCATGATTGTGTTACGCTTACATTTAGCCCTACAAGTGAAATAAAAGAAAATCCTATGGAGAATTCAGAATTTGAGTTGTTTGTTGACGGTTCAGCTCAAGTAATTGAAGGTAACAGACGAGCTGGGTTATGCAGTAACGTCCACCACTGAAGTGGTTGCTTTAGGTCATCTTCCAGATCACTTTTCAGCTCAAGCTGCAGAACTAGTAGCAAGAGCATGCATCGCTAGCTTCAGGATCAATTGCTAATGCTCTACATAGATTCCAGATATGCTTTTTGGGGTAATTCATGGTTTTGGTGTCATTTGGCAAACCAGTTTTAACTTCTGCTGGATCCCTTATTAAGCATGCTGAATTAGTGAAAGATCTAATGTTTTCCATGAAACCTCCGAAGAAATTAGCAGTGATCAAAAGTGAAAGCACATCTCACAACTAATACTACGGAAGCTAAAGGTAATGCTCTTGCTGATATAGCGGCTAAACATGCAACCGTACAATTGTGTTCAGGTAATGCAGCACAGAAGACGATTATGCCTCCTGAATCAATAATTGATCTGTACAAAGACGTTCCTCTGTATGACGCATGGACATGGTTAGACAAAGGAGCCACAGTGGATTCATCTGGTTGCTGGACCAAAGGGGAGGAAGTATGTTGCTTCCGATTAACTGCCACCTTATTTGGCTCAACAAATACACAATTTGGGTCACAGTGGTCCTGCAACGATGAATCACATGCTCTTCAAATCAAAGGTGGAATCCAAAAATTCAGAAATGTAGCCACTAAAACAGCCAAGAGGTGTGTGTCAGAAAATTAATGATGTACCAGCAGCCATTATACCAGCAGCACATACCCCAGCTCCACCAGGCAAGGCAAAGCACTTTTATTTATAAATAAGCCACTGCTGACCAGTGCTGTACAGTCAGTTCAGAAAATATAAAATGTGTCAAGAATTTAAGGCCGTTATCAAAAATCACCTCCAAAATAGCCACCAGTGCCATCTCATTACCTGCAAGTTGATTACATATCATTGCCTCGTTGTAAGGGAAAAAAATGAAGTTTTGGTAGTAATAGACAAGTTTTCAAGATGGGTAGAAGCTTATCCAACAGGGCGTGCTACAGCTGCACATACTGCTAAATGTCTTTCTTGCATGTTAAACAATTCGCTGTATTTTTTTTTAAAACTTCACCTTTGAACGTTTGCCGCGCTCTGCCATCGTAAATATAACGTACAGCGCATGTCCAGCAGGCAGGTCCGGCAGATCAATCCAACAGTAAACAAATGCTCACTGCCATTCACCGTGCGTGCGTGTATGCGCGAGCGAGCAAGCATCACCAAAGTAAGGAATCGATAGGCGGAACCGAAATGAGTGTGTCTTATCAAATACCCGGATTTTGGCATTTTGGAACCGGTTCTAAAATGGAACCGGTTCTCGATACCCAACCCTACTCATGACACATTAATGTTGTGATTAGTCATTAATTAGTAATTATTTATAATTTGCAATAATTACGTTCTTAAAGGGACACTTCACCTATTTGCATTATTCCACTGTTCTCACTCATCCTGCTCGCCACAGTAAACATAATTGAATGGCGACTGTAGAACGCAAAAGCCCAATCCCGGACATTTAGTGCGATTTTCGAAATTTTCGGGCACATTTTTCACATTTTCGGGCAGACTCATCACGGAGACTCACTAGTTGCCTAGACTTGTTGTTCAACTACTGCGCTCTGCTACCGGTAGGCGTGGCCTCCTAGGGGAGTGAAGCAAGTGCATTCTGGGAGTTGTTGTCTTTCATCCACATAAGCCAAAATTCATTTTCTGGCTTTTCTCAGTTTAGAAAGCTCCAAATTCTAAAATAATTTCACATTTCTTCTATATAAATGACCCATTTTAAATACACATTCATCTTTCCAGAGGTGAAGTATCCCTTTAATGATCCCAATCCCATTAAGTAATTATTGATTACCTAATAAGGAACTAACTTAGTTCTAAATTCGATATTACTTACTGATTGGTTAAGCTTGTTTCTACACTCACCAAAAGGATTATTAGGAACACCATCCTAATACTGTGTTTGACCCCCTTTTGCCTTCAGAACTGCCTTAATTCTACGTAACATTGATTTAACAAGGTGCTGAAAGCATTTTTTTAGAAATGTTAGCCCATATTGATAGGATAGCATCTTACAGTTGATGGAGATTTGTGGGATGCACATCCAGGGCACGAAGCTCCCGTTCCACCACATCCCAAAGATGCTCTATTGGGTTGAGATCTGGTGACTGTGGGGCCATTTTAGTACAGTCAACTCATTGACATGTTCAAGAAACCAGTTTGAAATGATTAGAGCTTTGTGACATGGTGCATTATCCTGCTGGAAGTAGCCATCAGAGGATGGGGACATAGTGGCCATAAAGACATGGTCAGAAACAATGCTCAGTTAGGCCGTGGCATTTAAACGATGCCCAATTGGCACTAAGGGGCCTAAAGTGTGCCAAGAAAACATCCAACACACCATAACACCACCACCACCAGCCTGCACAGTGGTAACAAGGCATGATGGATCCATGTTCTCATTCTGTTTACGCCAAATTCTGACTCTACCATCTGAATGTCTCAACAGAAATCTGAGACTCATCAGACCAGGCGACATTTTTCCAGTCTTCAACTGTCCAATTTTGGTGAGCTCTTGCAAATTGTAGCCTCTTTTTCCTATTTGTAGTGGAGATGAGTGGTACCCGGTGGGTCTTCTGCTGTTGTAGCCCATCTGCCTCAAGGTTGTGTGTGTTGTGGCTTCACAAATGCTTTGCTGCATACCTCGGTTGTAACGAGTGGTTATTTCAGTCAAAGTTGCTCTTCTATCAGCTTGAATCAGTCGGCCCATTCTCCTCTGACCTCTAGCATCAACAAGGCATTTTCGCCCACAGGATTGCAGCATACTGGATGTTTTCCTCTTTTCACACCATTCTTTGTAAACCCTAGAAATGGTTGTGCGTGAAAATCCCAGTAACTGAGCAGATTGTGAAATACTCAGACCGGCCCGTCTGGCACCAACAACCATGCCACGCTCAGAATTGCTTAAATCACCTTTCTTTCCTATTCTGACATCCAGTTTGGAGTTCAGGAGATTGTCTAGACCAGGACCACACCTCTGGCAACTGCCATGTGATTAGTTGATTAGGTGAACAGGTTGAACAGGTGTTTCTAATAATCCTTTAGGTGAGTGTATATTATTTAATAGTAGTTGCTGAAGTGTTAATATCATTCCTGTATTACTCCCTGCATAGTTACTTTTTAATGATGGACCATTATTCTAAAGTGTTATCAATGAAATTTAAAGTCATACTAGAAGTCTATTACATTTTAATGCTATATTCTCACATAACTTTACACACATACAGTAGCAGTGCACTTTCCACCTAAGACAAATATTTCAAGACATAAATATTTAATGATGAACAGAATCACAGTTGAACCCTTGTGCAACACACAGTAGTACAACTGATATCATGACTCAACATTGTGCCATAATTTCCATGATATTTTCATTCCAAAATCTCATTACTTTTGATGTCATTGTGAAATATGACCGTTGCCAGTTTTTATGAGACCTTTTTTTTAAATCAGGTGTTTCGATGAATTTGGCAAACTCAATTGTCCTTTAGGGCCATAGAACGCAGATAAACACTCCACAAACATTGAAATAATCACATTTTAGTCAGACAAGTAAGATTGTGTTCCGTCATACACAGTATTGAAGGAATGCTTGCTGGGACAAGCCGATGCAGCTCAGGTGACGTATATTACAGTGTGGGCTGCTGAGCATTAAGATTTTCCCTTTCGGATAGTATTACCCGAGTGTGATGCAGTTACCTCCAGGGACAGAAACCTGTTGTGAATGTGTAAATGTGCCTAATGTGGCCTGTAAGACTGCACCTGCTTCTGAGATCCTCAAGCCACAGTGGAACAATGCTGCCAAATGATATGCCTCGTACTACTGAAAAAGCCCTCTGGTGTGTTTGTGACACAAGACTTACCTGTGTGTGTGTGTGTGTGTGTACTGAATGTGTGTACATGTTTTTCTATCCCGGTGAGGACTTGAACCTCATGGAGACCCGTGTCACTGTGGACCTAAAATGAGGAACACATGCGTATAAATCATACAGAATGACTGTTTTTTTTATAGGCTATTGAAAAATGTCAAAATGCAGAACGTTTTCAGTGATGGTAGGTTAGAGGTCAGGTTAGTGTGTGTGTGTGTGTTGGGTAGGTTTAGGGGTCAGGTTAGTGTGTATGTGTGCTTAATGTGTAGGTTAAGGGGTCGGGTTAGTTTGTTTGTGTGTGTGTGATGGGTAGGTTGTGTGGACAGGTTAGTGTGTGTGTGTGTGTGTGTGTGTGTGTTTAATGTGTAGGTTTAGGGGTCAGGTTAGTTTGTGTGTGTGTGTATAATGGGTAAATTTAGGGGTCGGGTTAGTGTGTGTGTGTAATGGGTAGGTTTGCACTGTAAAAAACAATTATTTCAGTTTAATTAATTTTATTATGCAAACTCATTGCCTTAATTTCATTAAGTAAGCATAACTTAATTGCATCAAGTTATTCTCACTTAATCCATTTAAGTTTTGTCAACTTAATTTTGTATGTGATCTGAGGAAGTGTACTCCCAGAGTGCATTGCGACATGAATAAATTAATTGCTTTGTTTTTTCTATTTTTGGCTTTATTTTACCATTACAATTTTATTTATCGTTACTGGGGTTATACTGACAAGAGACCGCAAATTATTATTATTTTTTTATATATATTTATTTGTTCACCTCCTTTGAAATCAAATAATTGTGATTTCACGTTGCATCACTGCAATCAATTGGAAGAGAATTACAAAAATGGGAACATTAATCACAATAGTGGTGAGAAAAGGGAAATCAACAAGTCAACTAAAGAATTTTGATGCTTTCCTAAAATTTGTAGGTGTATTGACAACAATATTTAAGATGACTATTTCAAGATGAATAAAAAGAATGATGACTGCAGAAGTGCAAGAAATAAGTGAAAAGTCTACTAAGAATTGCCCTGCCTCATAAACCATTTGCCCCGCCAATGGCAAGGTGTGGGGAGGGGCAAAATGGTACTGGAACCAGTCAAGTTATGTTTACAAGGTTTTTCTGAGTAATCGAAGGCATAGCATGCAAACAGTACAGATTACTAAGAAATTTTAAGTAACTTCAACAAATTATTGGACTTTAAGTAAAGTTAACAAAAAAATCTTAGTAAGAAGAACAGTGTTAAGGCCCGTACACACCCGGACGAATATCAGCGCGCGTTATTCGTCAGCGCTTTTCAACGCGCTTTTTGTGTTCACACCCAAGCGTTTTTCGCTGACGATGAGCCGAGTGAACATGCAAATTCATTCCCTGACATTAGATGGCGCTTAATGTAAAACAGAAATAATAATAGAATACTATACTAGGGTGATCATATTCATGTCTCAATGTTTCATTATGACAGATTAAAAAAAACGAATGAAATAATGATAGAAATAATGTCTGTATTAGAAAAATAAATATATAAATAATAAATAACTAAAAGAAATGCCTCCAAATGTAACAAAAATAGCTCTCACAAACTTACAAAAACGAACAAACAAAACCTATTTATATCTTTAGTTTTCATCCTCTTTATCCTGTTTTTCTTCCTCATCCACCTTGTTTGCCCATCTATATTTTGCTGTAGAACTGATCTTTCCCAGCATTTTGTTTTGAAAACCAGGACATTTTCATCACTTAAAAACAGTCAGGACAGGACGTGGAAACAGGACCTGTGTAACGCAAAGTTGAAATGTTGCCCAGAGATAAAAACATAGCACTAGTTGTCGGATGAACAGATGCATGAGAGATGAGAGCTGTCGGTATTTCCCCGCGTTTAATAAAACCACTTAAACGTTACACTCCGTCCTCATACATGGGGATCGAGCAAGAAAAAACAACACAAACACAAACAGACATCTGGTCACAATAGAAACATAAAATAAAAGAAAGAATACAAAGAGTCGGCAGAGCGGGTATCTCCTCTCCTCACTTGTCAAAATGTAACTGACACAACGCACACTATGCGCAGTTCTCATCTCAACTCAGATTTCTATAAAGCACAAAGTCACCGTTTTACACATGTCCGGGAAAACAGGACTGTTGGTTACCTATACTATACTATAGGGCTGTAATCAACCAAAAGAAATCCTTAGCTTCGACGCAAGGTCTTGCTCCTGCCGCGACGACTAGTCGACTAAAAAAAAAAAAAAAAAAAAAATCGGATGTTTTGATTTAACATTTTTAAACAATTGTCATAGAGCATTTTATAAAACAACAATCGAAAAAACATCAAAATAAATAAAACTATAATAATTATACAATTCTTTGAAAATTAAGTGATTTTTTTAACTGCAAGTGAGGAGCTCTGTCCTTGGTCTATATTGACAGTCACAATTCGCGCACCTGCATCTACACCACATGCTACAAAATAATATAACTGCTATCTGCCACATAATGAAAAATCCTAACAAAAGCTCTCTGTTTATACAGGCTGTATTCTTCTTTACTTACAAAGCTATGGGTTAACTTTTGTCCAGCTCACTCTGTTAGACGTTTTAAAACAACAGACAAAATAGCCTATAAAACAATCTGAAATTTAGGCTCTGTTGTAAGATAGCATATACGTTTAATTTCGTTTTGTTACATTATTTAGGCTACTTTCAAATGAGTCAAGTGTACAAATAAAAACCTATTAAGAAAACAATCTATTGAGTCAGTACTGATAAAGCTGTTAAAAGAGCTGCTCACGTCTTTTGCGTGCTGAAGTTAGATTTCAAATAGGCACCGATGTGCGCGCTCATAATGGAGCAACGCGTTGCCACCGTCGCCTACCTCCACAAAAATGTAGCCAGACAAAAGATTTAGATTTCTTGGACATTCTGTCGACTAAAGTAGCGTGAACTGAATGAATACAGCAATGCCACTACCGGTACATCCCTTACTGAGCGTCGAGCAGCAGCGCAGCCATAGGTGTGGTTCCCGAGTGTGTTATGTGTGTGCGCTAAACTGTGGCGCAGTTACAAGAAATAGCCTAAATTAAAGCATTTAAAGATGGGGATAAAACATAGGCTAAGTATATTTAGAATACAGTAATAAATAACTGCTTTATAAAGGAATAATATCAAGGAGTAAATCATTGAAAATGTATTTCTATTGGCAAAAAAAAATTAAAAAAAATAATGCGACTGGTCGAACTCAATAAAGAATTTCAGTTAAACCAAGATCGGCATTTAACTGATTAGTCGCACTAAACGACTAAAGTGGACAGCCCTACTATACTATTATTACAGAAATACTAATATAAATATTATCATATAGCTCTTTATGCTCCGAGACCAGCTCAACATTAATCTCTGCCCATAGGTATCTTTTAGGTTATCTTCTTCTTCGCCGTATGTGTGCACTGCTCTGGCAAGACCGTTTTGTGTTTGTGCGCCTCCAAGTTGTGTTTTACTGTAACTTCAGGAGTACCAGACACGTGAGCAAACCCGCCAATCTCGTTGGTCGGATAGGTTTTGACGCGGCGCGTGTCAAACCAAAAAACGAACCCGAGGCGTTTTTTAAAAATGACGCTTTTACGTGTGGCGTTTTCGCGTCGGTGTGAACACTCACATTGGCGCCCATTGTTTAGTCACGAGGCGTTAAACGTCGAACGAAATTTCGTCCCGGTGTGAACAGGCCTTTAGATTGTGTGTGATGGGTAGGTTTAGGGTTAGCACAGTATAAGGGGGCAGAATAAACAGTTTACAATATAACACAAAATTACCCACAAAAATAGCGTACCAGACTGCGTGTGTGTGCGTGTGTGTGAAAGAATGCTTTTCCTTGGCAAGAGGAGATAATAACAGGGTTTTCTCAATTATGTGGAGACCGGTCTGGCATGTCTCAAAGACAGCTGATGTCTGCCCCCGAATTTAAGGTTTTTACAGCACCTGGTCACATGTCCAACCAGTATCATTACGCTGATATGTGTTTCACAAGCCTTACATGCACTAATAACACATTTGACAGATTCAGAGTTTTTGTAGTTGTTGTTTTTTAAACAGGTTAAAATATGTATTTCACCGTCGTCCCTGTATTGCACTGTTTGTGTTCTGGTCTTTTCTCTGGTGTCGTGTGTGATTGTTACAGCAATTGCTTTTGTCTCACATCGAGAACAAAACATGAAAACCATTCCGTTTCTTCAGAACTGAAGCTCAATTCTCAATCCTACAAGTGAATCATCACAATGATGATGAAATGTTCAGTTACAAAAGATGTATGGAGATTAATCCGATAGAACTGCCCACATGAAAACTCCCTGAGTTTTTCCACATAAAGAACTGAAGTCAAGATGCGCTCATTTATGGCAAGCACATACGTCCCAGAATCTTTTTGACAGCTTCCTTGATCTTTTACAAAGTCGACAATTCACAGAACATAAACCGCTTCAGCAATGTCTTGATATATCAAAACATGCTTTAAAAAAGATGATTTGATTCAGTCAAAAGCTTTCCTCTCAGCAAGAACGCTTTAGCTTCCTGTGCCCACTGTGAAGCACTGGATTTAGTCTGACAAGAAAGAAGTCATAGAAACAGTGTACATGTCACAATTACAAAACATTCTCACTTTGGCAGTGAGAAGAAGATAGAATCTGTCAGAAATAGAAACTCTCAGCCTTATCTGAGTGAACTATGAACTGAAAGGATTCAGACACGGCACGAGAGATAGAGGGGAGAGGTGTGTCCTCTCTCGGTGTGTGTCGGACAGGTTTACCGCCTCTGGCCAAGTGAGACGCTCTTATTATTTGCATGTGAAACTTGAGTCCCCACCCTTCACCAGGTTTTCAGCACTTCTCATGTTAAAACACATTCAGGTTTTTTTCTAATTCTTCGGCTTGTGTCATACCTCATCTGCACTGGAACAACACAGGATAGGAATGCTAAGAGACCCCGCATGATGATTTCCTCTTGAGTAAGTAACTTTTTTACAAATGGAATGTCAGATTTCATGAAGTAGATGTTGAATATGTTGGAGGTAATTTGCAGACTGGTTACTTTGCAATTTATCTGCGTGTTTTGTTTTTGCATATTGAAAGAAACGTTTCGGTACTTAAGCACAATGCATGCTATTACAGAGTAGTTCTGAAAAGGTATAGCAGTAACTAAGGGTTCTCACGGACTAACAATGTTTTCTAAACATTATCTTGGAATGCACTGATGTCTCTTTTATAATTGCAAATACAAAAACAATCAAACTTATAAAACTAGTTATCGTTTTATAGTCAGTAAGAAAAATAATATAATTTACCAATTGAAAATGATTTGCCAAGAAAAAAATAATAATAAGGGCCTATTATGAAGCACTGATGTCTTTGAAAAGTTGTCTGAAATCTCTCAAAATTAGCTTTTTATTATTCTTTAATTAAATGAAGTGTTTAATGAAATTGTGCTTTTGCAAGTGAATGACTTAAAGGGATACTCCACTTTTTTTTTTTTTTTGGAAATAAGCTCATTTTAGAGATAAACAGTTGAGTTTTACCGTTTTCAAAATCATTCAGCAAATGTTCGGATATTTAGAAGAATATCAGTAACCAGAGAGTTTCTGGTCTCATTGACTTCCATAGTAAACGTTCTGCATTTTTGACTTCCAAAAAAAGGGCTGAAAGGGTTCGAAAACGGTAAAACTCAACTGTTTAACTCTGGGGAGTGGTAAAATGAGCCTATTTCCAAAAAAAAAAAAAGAAAAAAAAGTGGAGTATCCCTTTAAGATCTTTTGAATATAAATGTATGCATATAAATATGTAAAATTGCAATTGAACGCAATTGATCAATTGAGGATCTCTGCAATTGATCACATACACTTGACATAGGACTTCATAACATTCGAACTTTACTGTCACTATTGCATGCTATTGCACACAGATCAGTTCACTTTCTAGACTAATTATTGTAGAACTGTATATTTCCATACAGAAAGAGTCGCAACCCTTGTGCGAATAGTAATGGCCAACATATAATATCTCTCCCACACAACTCTCATAAACTGCAAATTTAATTTTCATATACCTGTTTCAAGTACTTAAGTGCACTTCATGAGTATCTACACCTTATCCATCTGAACCCACTAGTTCACAGCTTAAATACATGCAGTAGCTTATTAATTACATTCAATTTACATAATATTACACAGGTATAAGCTATTTAAAATAAAGTGTATCAAGATTGTACTTAAGTGTACTACATGTGTATCTACAAACCTTATCCATATGTAGTTTAGTTTTAAATTAGGCTTAACTCCCTCATTCACAGTATAAATGCATGCGGTAGCTTCCTAATTACATTGCAATTACATAATATTGCACAGGGATAAGCTACATAAATTGAAGTGTATCAAGATTGTACTTAAGTGTACTTCATATGTATCTACATACCTTGAAATAAACTTCTTGATACACTATTTTAGAAGGTACAAAATGACCATGTGGAACTGCAGGCTTTTTTACACCTTAGTAACATATTTAAATAGTTGTTGTTACACTGAGTAGTATGACATACTTTTTTATATAATTACATTGTACCAAGTCGGTAACACATATGTAGCTGACTCGGCCTGTTACACATGTGTAACAGTAGCTGCCTATTACATGAGTGTAATTACAATCTGTAAGTACAGGCTGTTCCATAACTTCGTTACATGTTAATTACATTTTGTTACATGTTATTACAATGTTTACTACTAAGTAATTCATTAAGTATTTACTCTGTATCACGGACATTGTAAAATAAAGTGTTACCAAATGTGCCTGAACTGTTTAGTGGAACTAAACGAACTTTTTATATATAAATATACAGTATAAGTATCATACACCAGTTAAGATAATGTTATCGCTGTGATAAGTTTCTCTCACAGAAACGTATTGAACACCCAGCATTTAGTTTTGGCTGACTAAACCTGTAGTCAGCATTAATCAGAGCAGGTGGGGCTCAGATCTCCCAATGAGATCGCTTCAGGCCTGTGGACATCTCAGCACCTGCTCATCAAGTTCAGTCAAGTTGAATAAATTAATTATGCTTGATGAGATGAATATGAAAGCGTATGAGTAACACTGACAGATTCTGGGAAATAACATTTAATGGCATTAAGGTTTTCTATTGTATGGATTTCTGAATGCATGTTACAGTTTTGTTCACCTGTCCCTAATTGGTACACTCATTCTTATAAATAAAGGTTCTTTATTGGCTTTGATGGCGTTCCATTAAAGGAGTAGTTCACTTTTGAAAAACTTTTGCTGATAATTTACTCACCCCCATGTCATCCAAGATGTCCATTTCTTTCTTTCTTCAGTCGAAAAGAAATTAAGGTTTTTGATGAAAACATTCCAGGATTTTCTCCATATAATGGACTTCCATGGGAACCAGACGGTCCAAGCTCCAAAAGATCGTTAATAACAGTTTCAGATCCAGCTTCAAATGTCCGAACACCAGATGATGAATAAGGGTCTTATCATGCGAAACGATGGGTTATTTCAAAACTTATTCCAAAAATGTAAATTTTCTAAGGACAAATGGAAGCCTAGCTCTATTCTGGAGGCGCGTTTGTAACGTCACGTAATACGTAATTACGTTCGAAAGGTCACGGGCGACGTAGCTGGAAGTACAGAATCAAAATCGTCCGAACATCGTTATTTTACCTTTTAATTCCTTTTGTTGTAAACGGCGTTTGAGTTAGTTTGCACGTTAAACTTACTGACTCTGTACTTCCAGCTACGTCGCCGTGACCTTTTGAACGTAATTACGTATACGTGACGTTACAAATGCGCCTCCAGAATAGAGCAAGGCTACCATTTGTCCTTAGAAAAGTTACATTTTTGGAATAAGTTTTGAAATAACCCATCGTTTCTCATGATAAGACCCTTATTCATCGTCTGGTGTCGTTTAAAGACATTTGAAGCTACATCTGAAACTGTTATTAACGATCTTTTGGAGCTTGGACCGTCTGGTTCCCATGGAAGTCCATTATATGGAGAAAAATCCTGGAATGTTTTCATCAAAAACCTTAATTTCTTTTCGACTGAAGAAAGAAAGACATGGACATCTTGGATGACATGGGGGTGAGTAAATTATCAGCAAAAGTTTTTTCAAAAGTGAACTAATCCTTTAATAACCTTTAACACCCATGGAAACTTTCCATTGCGCAAAAGCTTATTTATAGGGAAAACAAGAAAAGAAACTGAAAATGAAACAAAAAAAAACATCAATATAACGTGACAGACAGTTTCCAAATGAATGATCTGGTTGTTTCTGAAGAACTCTTAATCCTTCTTAGTTAATTCAGTTTTTTTTACTCCACAATATTCTATGAAATCATTAATGTTGACTAATTCCACATCAAAGGTCTATTGACTCGCCCACAGTTTCATTAACAGACTTAATTAGTTTCTTTTAAGGTGAAGTGCATCATTTCTATGCCACTAGATAAAAAGAAATCCTCATACAAACTGTAAATATATCATTATATTATAGTAGATGTTTTTACAGGTGTTTTAAAAGTGTGAATGGACTCAGGAGATATAACCATTGAGGGATAACCATTGAGATGCAACCATTGAGATATAACCATTGAGATATAAATGAAACAGCCAATCAGAGCAGAACTCCTCATTACTATTCATGACCCTTCCAAATATGGTAAAAACAGACCATTTCATTCTAAGGCCAATTTCTAGAGTTCAAAGTGGACCTGTAAAACAATTTTAACATTATAAATGCCCTTAAATAAGCCACATACCCTCTATGTCATGAGATAATATTAAAATATTATTTCAACACATACTAGAACACCTTTGAAGATTTTTAACTATCTATGCACCGAGAAGCACTGACTCCGTACCGAAGGCAGCGTGATGCAATAACATTAACATTTTCTCACATTTTCAGACGAAGAAATGTTAATAACAGAGCAGCTTTCTCATTACAGGAACCCTGAGTCACTCAGTTTCATCATCGGCAGAACATGTAACATCTGGAGACTATACTCAGTGCTTTATCTTTTCAAAACTCCTTAAAAAAAGAAAAGTTTTACACATAATTAACAGAAAAAAATGTATACTTTGTGCCGGGTGGTTTAGGGTAGGGATGATTTTACTGGACAAAAAAATAGGAAATAGCCTATGATGTTATGGCCACATATACATTGATTGCATGATTCAAGTGACCCAAATTCAGATTTTTTTTTTTATGATCGGATTTTAACAACGACCTTGTAAGCAGGAAAAAAGCACATTGATTCTGGAAATCTCAGAACGGTTTCAGTCCTCATTCAAATGTGAAAAAAAAAATCTGATATAAATCGGACATGGACATTTGCGCCTGCCATGTAAGCAGACAGATCAGATGTCAATGAAAGTCGACACGTTATTAAAAAAGTGTCTGACAAATGACATCATCTCAGGTGGACACCAACCGCAGCGATTACAGCAGCGCTTCAAGGGCTCTCCTCTTTCTTCCGCCTTAAGAGACCAAGGTTTTACTGACATTTAAAGATGCTGCGGAAAGCAAAAGCTTGTTTTATCATTTTGTCATTTTTATCATTGTTTTATCATTTTTTTGTTTGTTGACTATATCTTTAAAAGTGACCCATATCCAATATCTATGGAAGCTTGTTTCTGCCACAGAATAAAAAATAAAGATAATTGTGACTAATTGTGCAATTCAGACATAAAAGGTTAGAAATGCTTCCATAGATATTGAATATGGGTCACTTTTAAATAATAGTCAACAAATGGAGATTTGGGCATTAAGACCTGCAGTGTAAATGCGGCCCATATCTTTAAAGGCACGTCATATGCACAGCTCACGAGTGTGATGGTATTGATGTGTGGGATCCATCATTTCAGACCAAATGAGAGTGGAGAAAAAACATGTTCAAACAAGCAATCCGTGCAATGAAACACACCGTGAATGCCACAGAGCTGGGACGAGTGGCAGGACCCCAATCTCAAAGCTACAGTATATATTTGGTTGTATAATAAAAGCCAGTGATTAATGTCTTTGAGGGTCTAATTGGGGGCATTTGAACAAATAGTGGTGCAGTAATGGTTTTTTATTGGGCCAACCCCTAAGTTTGCAACACCGTGGTTTTCCTCTCAAACACTTAATAGTGTTTTTCCATTGGCTGTAAAATAAACTCTGCGACCAACACAAGTTCATGATTATTAAACAAAGTTTCTGACAACTCTTCCAGTCTTCATTTAAACAAATCCAGAACGTTTGAGTTTAAATGTTTCATCAAAGTAAGTTACATTTCACCAAAGTCAGGTTCATCAAGTCAGCTTTATTTATATAGCACTTTTCACAATCCAGATGGATTCAAAGCAGCTTTACAGAGATAACAGGAAGATAATGCAACAAAGTTTGTTTCTAGAAGAAAATAGCTCCACAGTCCAGCTAAAGTCAGTTCAGTGATGGTTCATTTTTGTTGTAAAATAGTTATTAATTTAGGAAGTGCAAAAATGCATCTCGTTTCTGGCTTTTGTCCTACAAAAGTGTATTTTGTCTTCTGTAAGCGGCTGAAACCAAAAACCTAATAATGTGCAAAGCTTGGAAAACCAGGCCTTAATAGCAAAGCTGAATAAATATTGCAACAAAATTGTACATGCACCTACATGATTTGTTATATTATTGATGTACAGAATTGTCCCAGATTAACATGATGTGTGTTGTTTCTTAGGTGGCGAAGGCTGAACGGCGTTTGAGGGATCCACATCAACACTGTGATGGAGTCTGATTTGTCACTTCTGTCCTCCTTAAAGGGAGAGTTCAAGGCAGAAGACTTCATTCAGCCGCATTACAAGGAAGCGTATCTGGATTCAGCCATCGACTGCCTAGTCAAAGAGGGAGAAGTTTCTTATCAAAATTTCATCAAAGAGGAAGGCATATGCAGTTTCCTCTCCGAGGAGGAAATCAAGCACATTACACAGAGCGCTGTACAGCCGCCCACAAGCAACCACTCAGAAGAAGCGGACTGTCCGCAGGCCGACACGTCCTCCACCGGCACATACTGGCCCACACACTCAGACACTGACCCGCCAAACCTGGAGTTAGGCTGGCCAGAAGTCCCGCACCGAAGGCATGAGACCAGCATCGACCTGCTCTTCCACCCGCCGAGGCAAAACAGCCCCACTATCAAGGAAGTGATCCGCAAACACATACAGGATGCCAGGCAGGTAATGTTGATAAAACAGCATGCTGAAACGGGTGTAAATAAACGCCTCTTCAAAACCAGTCCTTCAGATCATGTGCGTTTCAGCTGCACTCGGAGATAGAGACACATAAGCAGGCATGGGGTTTTAGCAACATGACATCATGACTTTTGCATAATCATAGACGCCACTTTTAAGTACAGTGGCGTGTTATCTAAACGCATTTTGAGCTATTCGCGTGTATGCGTGTATGTCTACGCCGTTAAATGTCCGAGTGATTCCTCATGTATGTACACGCCGTTAAATGTCTGAGCGAAACGAAGCAAAATGTAGATCTACATCTGGGGAGTGATATTTTTTTCCTAGGATGGTAGGGGAAGACTCATAAATGCTATTAACCCCAGTGACGGGTAGGTTCAGGGACGGGGTTGGGGTTGGTCATATATTTATATATACAGTAATAATGTTAAGTCAATGGCGTTCATAAACACGCTAAAAAGCAATTTTGCATGTTAATAGTGCCGCAAAAATGGAAATACGAATTGGCGTGTCATACACCATTTCATGAGATCAGTCTGGTTTTAAGGATCTAAGCTCATGGTCTAAAGCGCACTTAGGTCGGTCCAAATCCACTCTTGCTAGTTAAACGATGGGAAAAATGGTCGGTTCTCCCGGTGCATGATCTAAAAGGGTTGTCAATAATCTCTTAATGAGTAGGTGTGTTTTTATGTGCAATAGCCAATCAGAGTTTCATCTCCCATTCCCTTTAAAAGCCAGTTGCGCTTGTGCCATGGCGGATCTGTTTGTGCGCAAGGTTAAAGCTGTGTGTGTTTGTGTGTGTGTGTGTGAGGGTAAAGCAAGCAGACCATCTACGGCACAAGCCGGATTCCACGTACACAATAACAATAATCTTTTACATTGTAATCCTTTTATTTGTAATATTTGGCATGTTTGTGTGCTGCAGTGTGTGTGTTAGATTGTAAACGTGTTGTGGACCCACCTATTTGCACATTACTAATGAGCTCTCGAAATAATAAAAATATAATAATTTGCTCGGTCTATTTTAGTTCCTCAAAATAGCCAAGCACCAACAATGCTAGTGAACACACACTCGTTCTCAGACCAGCAGCTCATGGGCGCACAGACGGGCACGTGCATTTGCTATTTAAACAACGTGGCGCGGGACGTGAAAATGACTCTGTCAGGCTGAAACTAGCAGAACACACTTGAGTCGCGCATATGATAGGGTGCATAGAGTACGAACGCTCTGTACTTCAGTTGTTACCTTAAGGCCGTGTGTCCACCAAAGCGTTTTTCCATGCGTCTGGCGGACGTTTGTCAATTGTTTTCAAAGGAAGCGGCCTGTTTTTTAAACACCAAGAGTGTAACGAGGCGCTGAGCGTTTTTCACGCCGAAGCGCCGAGCGCCTGGCATTCTTTACTGGTCGCCGAGAGTTGAAAAATGTTCAACTTTGGATAAAACGCAGCGCTCATCACTGTCACTTCTTACCCAGCCGTCCAATCACAGTGGAGGAGGGGCGGGGCTAAACCACACCGACCAAATGTCACTACATTCTTTCAGTACAACGACATCAACCAGCAGAGCTAACCGAACAAAATGGATGAAAAATAAATTTTTAGTATGAAACAAATTATCTGCGAAATCAGTTACAAGTAAACTGCGCTTCGGATATTCTGTATAATAGCAACGAAATGTCTCAACAACAAACAAACAAAAAACGCTGCGCTGGCAAAATGCTCTCAAGCGCCCAAAGCACGGCGTCTTCAGCAGAGCGTCTGGTGTTTTCAGCTGGATAAAAACGCTTTGGTGGACACACGGCCTAACTGTCTCGGGCTGCCTTTCTCTAAAGCATCGTGAGCTAAGCTGATCATAGAGATCATTGTTGCCAATGGTTGAACGATCTACTGAGGCTTGCGATGCTTTTGAGGGTGCTCTTGGACAAGGGTGTGTTTCCAAAAGCATCGTTAGACAACTACGGTCGCAAGTTCTGTCGTTATCAGCATAGCTCAACGAGTCGGTGTTTCCCAAAACTATAGATTCAACGAACATTCGCAAACAGCATCGCACAGCTGTGTGTTTGGAGTGACAGCTCTCGGTCTGTGTCTTAGAGGCAGAGTTTCTTGTTGGTTTTTTTGTGATCAATATTTTTTATTTTAAGTTAACATATCAGATACAGATCAAGGATCTCTGAACTATATACAAACAGATGCCATGAAAACTCTCCACATATAAGAATATATATACACTCACCGGCCACTTTATTAGGTACCCCATGCTAGTAACGGTTTGGACCCCCTTTTGCCTTCAGAACTGCCTCAATTCTTCGTGGCATAGATTCAACAAGGTGCTGGAAGCATTCCTCAGGGAGTTTGGTCCATATTGACATGATGGCATCACACAGTTGCCGCAGATTTGTCGGCTGCACATCCATGATGCGAATCTCCCGTTCCACCACATCCCAAAGATGCTCTATTGGATTGAGATCTGGTGACTGTGGAGGCCATTTGAGTACAGCGAACTCATTGTCATGTTCAAGAAACCAGTCTGAGATGATTCCAGCTTTATGACATGGCGCATTATCCTGCTGAAAGTAGCCATCAGAAGTTGGGTACATTGTGGTCATAAAGGGATGGACATGGTCAGCAACAATACTCAGGTAGGCTGTGGCGTTGCAACGATGCTCAATTGGTACCAAGGGGCCCAAAGAGTGCCAAGAAAATATTCCCCACACCATGACACCACCACCACCAGCCTGAACCATTGATACAAGGCAGGATGGATCCATGCTTTCATGTTGTAGACGCCAAATTCTGACCCTACCATCCGAATGTCGCAGCAGAAATCGAGACTCATCAGACCAGGCAACGTTTTTCCAATCTTCTATTGTCCAATTTCGATGAGCTTGTGCAAATTGTAGCCTCAGTTTCCTGTTCTTAGCTGAAAGGAGTGGCACCCGGTGTGGTCTTCTGCTGCTGTAGCCCATCTGCCTCAAAGTTCGACGTACGTGCGTTCAGAGATGCTCTTCTGCCCACTTTGGTTGTAACGGGTGGTTATTTGAGTCACTGTTGCCCTTCTATCAGCTCGAACCAGTCTGGCCATTCTCCTCTGACCTTTGGCATCAACAAGGCATTTTCGCCCACAGAACTGCTGCTCACTGGATGTTTTTTCTTTTTCGGACCATTCTCTGTAAACCCTAGAGATGGTTGTGCGTGAAAATCCCAGTAGATTAGCAGTTTCTGAAATACTCAGACCAGCCCTTCTGGCACCAACAATCATGCCACGTTCAAAGTCACTCAAATCACCTTTCTTCCCCATACTGATGCTCGGTTTGAACTGCAGGAGATTGTCTTGACCATGTCTACATGCCTAAATGCACTGAGTTGCCGCCATGTGATTGGCTGCTTAGAAATTAAGTGTTAACGAGCAGTTGGACAGGTGTACCTAATAAAGTGGCCAGTGAGTGTATATACATACACACAAAAAAAAAAAAAAAAAAAACACATATATATATATATATATATATATATATATATATATATATATATATATATATATATATATATATAAGAAATTACAGAGAGAGGGAGAAGTAGGATGTCAAAATCGTAGTTCTTCTAACAGAATGTTTGCAATTTTTGTCCAGCTCTGAATAGTATTGTCACTTGCGCCATTGACCTTGGCAGTGGTGTGAGTTTCTTGTTGTTATGAAATGTGGACTCAATAAATCCTTTTCTTCAGGCAAATAAGCAAACTAACATTCAGAAAAATCTGTATGTTTATTTAGAATAAATAAACAAAATGCCAGCGGTTGCGAGGAACAGTCGTGACTAGTTGATTTCTTCAGCTAATCATCGTACTATGGTGGTAAAGCAGCGAGTTACGCTGTTGTATGGGACACACAGCCCTGTTTGGTAATTGAAAGGTTGTGGGTTCAAGGCCCACATGAGCTGATCCAAGCCCGTAACAAAGCACTTAACCTCAGGTTGCTCCAGGGACACGGTTCAGACAGCTGTAAGATATACACCACTATCAAAGATGGGGCAGCATGTTGATAAGGTCACTCTTCTGAAAAATCGTTTCACTGTCACCCTGTTGAGTGTGTGATAAATACATGAACAGATCTTTCGAAGGCTATATAGAGTGCACAGATGTTGGAAGTGTCATATGTTTTCTTTATAGAGAAATAGATTTGTAGAATTATTGTTTTGACAATATTTTGAAACAAAATTGTTTCTAGAAAGGCCTACCATGAGCTCTAAGGCTTAAGCGATGAAATATATACGTCATATACGAATATACATAAGCCACAAGCAAGTGTTTATTTAGCAAATTCTAGTGGAGAACTACACAACCACAATCCTGAAGCAAAACGTAAAGTCAAAGAACATTTGAATAGCATTTTACAGTATTCCAATAATCAATGACTTAAGTGTAATTTTCTCAGCTTTTTTATTGTTACAATAGGTAGTATATATGTACTGTAAATAAAGAATGTTTACTCATTCTCCATGTTATCTTGGGCCAAGTCGACACCATAATGACTAAAAGTTTACTAAGAACTGTTTTCTACTAAATCAAACATATCCATGGCAGACTGCATAGTGACATGCCCAGAACATTATGGTGTTGAAGTTTTCCTACATATTTGGCAAAAAGGAACACAAAAGCCTTTTTCTCTGATTTCTCTGATCAGCACTTTCTACTGTATAGGTTTTATTGAAAGCCCATTTTGCCAGCGGTGAAGTACCACTTTAAAGTCATTAATTGTATATTGTGTTAATGTTTGATTACATAATTCGTACTGCTTCATGGAGAGAGTGGATCATTCACTCATTAAAAAATCTATTAAGAACAAAAAAAGTGTTTTTCTGAAGATACTGTTTTGCTTCATGTTGGATTTGAATGCCTATGGGAAAAATAAATGGTGAAAATGACCCAATGTAGCTAGCACAGGGGGACACCATATAAAAAATCAAAACCCTCCATTTTTTAACCATTAGGCTGGTCATACCAATTCACGTAATATGTTAGTTTAAATAGTTTATCTAAATAAAAAGTCTCTTGGCATCATCTAGATAAGTGAGTTTTTTTCTTTCTTTTTTTGCATCTTGCTGTTTTTCTTCAGGGCCTAATAGCAACAGATCAAGGCAACATGAGCAAATCTCTTTTAACTGTAGATACAACGCACGTCTTTGATCTACACAGGAATCACCTATCATATAGACATGCTTCTTTAGCATAGCGCAGCTTCTACCTTGAAAGTAAAGTGAAATCTTTCCCTAAAGAAATGTCTTTTTAAATAAATATTGGTATGCAACATGAAAACATCAGGCTCTCAGAATACTCTGTGGCTAAAATAAAATCAATTATAGCATACATTGTTGTCTAAATTAAAAGAAAAATAATAACTCACCTTTAGGTCAATGTGCCTTTTTTATGACAATAGAGGGAATGCTGACGTCACTTTCCCGCCGGAACAACCCCCTCAGCCTGACTGAGTGGCAAAAGATCTGCTGCGTGACTGGATTTAATAGGGGAAAATGCGACTAAAACGAACAATTTTATCAATTTAAACTAAATGTTGTACTTAATATAGTGTTATATATAGTGGCATATGGAGGGCTTGGAGCCAGAGGGGCGTAAGTGGCATTTTGGGCGAATATGAGTTCTATATATCAAAATAAAGGTCTCGATGAGCTCTATTCAATGGTGCCAAAATAGTTATCTGAGATCAAACTGTATTGAATAAAGCAACAAAAAGGCGTATCTGACGCATTTGACTTATTTTTTAAAATTTGAAAATGTTTGAGAAAATGTTCATTGTGTTAATATGCCAGACATTTTTTACTTAAATACTCATTCATGTACAGTAAGTATGCGTGTGGTTGCAATGCTTGTGGTTTAAGGTTAATAATACAGGTGATTGAAGTGTGGTCAAAAATTTTGTTTTGTCTCTCCTGTAAAGTTTGTTAAAAGCCACTTACGCCCCTCTGGCTCCAAGCCCTGTTTAATGCTGACTTATATGCAGATTTGATTTTTTTGCTTGCACTTTATTTTGCATTGTGCGCAGAAGAACGTACTGTGTATGAATAAACTACACTGACTTATCATGGTTCAACATTAGTTATTTTATTTACTGTATTTACATGCACACATACAGAAGAGAACTAAAATAAAGTGCTGTTTTTATGGTAACACTGTAATGATTATGGTAATGAGCACTAAGGTTTGAATGTGCTTAATTGTCATGAAAATAATGTAACAAAGCAAACAATTTATTATTGATGGCATTTTGAATTTACAGAAATACCGTGACGAATCCTGAGGAACCATTATTGTGCCATTCATCCACAACCATCACCTCATGTAATAGATAATGCACGGCCCCATGTTGGAGCATACTCACCGGACATGTTACCCACACTGTGAAACTGAATACGCTTTTTTTAATCAGATTACAAGCAATATTATTAATTAAATTGAACAAATTAGAATTGAGTAATAATTAATCTAATTATTCCTTAAAAGTTAACCATTTAAAATAAGTAAAGTTTACACCAAAAAATTAGACAAAAATATCTGAATAATAGACAGACGTCAAAGATTAATAAAACTCTTTATTTTATATTGCCAACATTGAAGACACCTGATCACTGAAGGAGAAAACCGTCATTTTAAAACAAACCTAAAACAAACACCGATCATCATAATGGTGACTTAAATGTACTTTTTTATTTTTTTAAGTTTTACTCATTTTAAATGGTTAACTTTTAAGGAATAAATTTGATTAATTATTTCTCAATTCTAATGTGTTAAATTGAATTAATAATTTCAATTGCTTTATACTTGTAAATTTTATTGCTTGTAATCTGTTACCAAATGTTTTTTTTTTAATTAGATAAAGTGCATTCATTTTTACAGTGAACTCAACATGGCAGCAGACGCGAAGCTACCTTTTGATGCAGCATTAGATATTGTTTTAAGTAGTTTAGAATGCAAGTTTATTTAAAAAAGAGCCGTTTTTGGTGTTAAACTTCGCAAGAGCCCAGTCGTTATTGTCTCGCCATTAATCACCCTAATGGAGGACCAGTACAGGAGTCGGTCAATCTTGGAATATCTGCCGCTCAGCTGTGTCCCGAAAAAGAAAATGCAATAAAGAATTATCGATACCAAGCTTCTGTTCGGCAGTCTCGAGGCCTGGATGAGCGCAAAGTGGCAATGTTAGCCACAGAGTTAGTAGCAACCTGCTAGGTGTACGTCGTCGACAAAGTCCACTTAACTTATAAATGGTAAGTGATATTTATTAATATCACATTGTCATTATGCCTGTAGACTACCTACTGTGGTTGTCACAGTGCCACTAAGTTTTCAATATCAATATACAGCTACCGCTTTAGTAGCATAACTTTCAGCTGTGCACACGTACACGATTAAAGTTGTTGACACTTTAGTCATTAAATTACTTTTTTTTTTTAACTTGTAAAGTACAAGCGCAAACAATTTCCAATGCAAATAACAACTTCAACATCTATGTTAAACTGACATTAATACTTGTGTTTTTTCTAATTGAAACGATTGGCTATGAGCTACGTACAGGCGCATTTGATAGACATTCTTAACATCCAATAAACAGCGCCGGGCATTCGTAAACCAAACCTCAAATACAGGAAAATGAACATGTGGTTCCAAGACCCAAGTCTCAACAAGAATTGAGAGAGTTGGGGGCAAAATGGGGGCAAAAACAAAAGTGGTGCATTTTTAATTTTGTTCAGTATACATACTGTATATATATATATATATATATATATATATATATATATATATACACACACACACATATATATATATATATATTTCACATACACAACACAGTAAAGTGCCTTATAAAGAAGCGTGCCTTCACTGGAGTGCTTGGATTGAGCTTGTATATCCACATCACTATGATTGATCTGGCGGATGTTTTCTCAGTGCTGTCATTTTTGTTGTGGGTTAAATTTATTTTTTGAGAGGTGAAAGCGTGCAGTTCATATTTGTCTAATGAAACGCCACTCTCAGCAGGGTGGATGAATGATCTCTTTGATGCATTTCCTGAGTAGCTATTGTATTTTATCATTGCTTATTTTGCAATCAACTCTTCTCAATCTCCTTAGTGCAATATTCAGGCCATGATTCATTCCAGCCGTACGCAATTCTACAACTCCTTTCCTCAAATGTGTAAGTGTAATGCCTGGTTCAGATTACACAATTTTAGCCTGATTTTGGCATGATCACTGTAAAAAATATCCGTGATTTTAACAGTAAAATACTGTAAAAATGCTACAGTGCAAAACTGTTAATTGGTAAACAGAAAGTTTCCGTACTATACACGGTAAATAACTGTGATATAATTTTACAGTAAAATACCGTTAAATTTACAGTTTTTGAAAGTGAAAAAGAACAAATCATTGTATAATTTACATTGAAAAAACGTAAATTGACATTCCCACAATTCCCTATGTGACACTTCACATTTTAAGTATTTTTGTTGAAATAACTATGAGTTCCTCATAAGTTTTTTCTAATCAGTTATGTACATTAGGCATTATGTACATTATGTTGTTAAATTAATGTTTATTGCATTTTTTTTATGTGTGTTACCATGATGGTGCTTAATGTTTGTGTGAATGACATTGTGTAGTTTCTTTAAATAAGTATTGCTTTCTACAAGCAATCGCTTGTAATGAACTTGCTCATTTAACTCTTATTACTGATGTGATGATTGTTGGTTGTCAGTGTATTATAATGGTCTAAACAGATATCAATACGTCAATAAGTTGGTAAATCCACATTTTATCAGAAAATAAAATACGGTTTATTACTGTAATTTTTAAGTTAAGTCTGTAAAACCATTAACGTTCCTACCGTATATTTGTCTAATGAGACGCCACTCTCAGCAGGGTGGATGAATGATCTCTTTGATGCATTTCCTGAGTAGCTATTGTATTTTATCATTGCTTATTTTGCAATCAACTCTTCTCAATCTCCTTAGTGCTTTCTTTATAGTGGCAGCCAAAATGAGTCCAGACTTCGGCTGTGAACAGTATAATTCTAGCATCTTGTAAGCATCAAAAAACCAACCGTTTTCACTGCCCTGCCTGTCTGAATCCCTCATAATCACAGAGGAGACAGTAGAGTGATTTCCTTTAAATCACAGTGTTAGAAACCAGTCCCACACGTGTTAAAGGCTTGCTGAAGATGTGAGCGGTCACGCAGGCTACATCACTTTCTCCCTCAGGCATCAGTCATGTACAAATAGTCTTTCCCCAGCAACAGTGGCGGCTAAACCGCGCTGAGCAAACAGAGCAAACAATGAAGTTGTGCAATATGCTATGCCGAAATGATCGCTCCCTTTGCAGGTGATGACACAGGAGTGCCAGAAATATCTAGGTGTGCCCATGAGAAGCCAGCTTTACCACAAAAAAAAAATTGTCATGCAAAGAAAGCTCTGCTATGGGGTGTGGAGCTCATTAGTTATAAGCGAGAATACAATGTGTTGCTTCTGAACAATGCATTCGTCTTTGTGTTTTGATTATGAGAGATGATTAAAGCGGTCTAGAGCTTCTGCTGAACACGGCACATTGAGGGACTCATCAATACAATGCAGTTCATTTCAACATTGACTAATACATACATTATGAAAAAATAAAAATCTGTATCCATTGAGTAAGGGATAATGCATGTGCATTGTGGGGGCCCTCGACCTCGTCCTGCTCGCCACATGCATTAAATGATTTTCCACCAATTAAATAATAGAGACTCTATAAAAGGATTTCTGTCGATATGACTTAGATGACGAAATTAAATTAGTCTCAAAAATCTTAGCATATTATGTATCACTTCTAAACAAATTATTGTTCCCAGTGCTGAGCCAGACCCAACAGGTGACATGGGCGATCTCTTGGGAGACATAGATTTATTAAACCAATTCCAGTGTGTCGATAGAACTGCCTCGTGTGGTCCTGGCGCTCTGATTACATGTTTTCTCTGAAGTAATGAAACGCTTGACGGATGTATACAGTATCTTCTCGGGGTGTGTGTTCTCATCTAGTGTGCCAAATGATATCGATTGATATAGCCTAGCCAAGATTCAATTAAAGCAGATATCAGCACATCAGCAACTTCTTCAGTAAATGTGTTTGTGCTTAAAAGAGTGCAAACAGGTGTGAGAAAGGGCATTTTCTTGAAAGCTTCCTATATCACCGTAATTGCCATAATACACATGTACTTTTATTTACAAGTGCTGTGTTTTAAAGGCATTTTAAAAGCAGTAAACAAATTATAGCTTTGATTGTGGCTGACAGTAATGATGCCTTTTCTGTATTTCAATGCCTCTGAAGTAAATTGGAAGGGCTGAATGGCTCCTTCGAGATGAGAGGAGACACTTTGAATAAGAATGTATGAGCCATAAATGAAAAGTACATGTAGAAAAACACATAGGTTGTTGTAATGTTTAAGTAAACAGGATAGGTTGAAAATGAGCAATATTCAGGCCATGATTCATTCCAGCCGTACGCAATTCTACAACTCCTTTCCTCAAATGTGTAAGTGTAATGCCTGGTTCAGATTACACAATTTTAGCCTGATTTTGGCATGATCACTGTAAAAAATATCCGTGATTTTAACAGTAAAATACTGTAAAAATGCTACAGTGCAAAACCGTTAATTGGTAAACAGAAAGTTTCCGTACTATACACGGTAAATAACTGTGATATAATTTTACAGTAAAATACCGTTAAATTTACAGTTTTTGAAAGTGAAAAAGAACAAATCATTGTATAATTTACAGTGAAAAAACGTAAATTGACATTCCCACAATTCCCTATGTGACACTTCACATTTTAAGTATTTTTGTTGAAATAACTACGGTTCCTCATAGTTTTTTCTAATCAGTTATGTACATTAGGGTATTATGTTACATTTAATGTTGTTAAATTAATGTTTATTGCATTTTTTTTATTTATGTGTGTTACCATGATGGTGCTTAATGTTTGTGTGAATGACATTGTGTAGTTTCTTTAAATAAGTATTGCTTTCTACAAGCAATCGCTTGTAATGAACTTGCTCATTTAACTCTTATTACTGATGTGATGATTGTTGGTTGTCAGTGTATTATAATGGTCTAAAACAGATATCAATACGTCAATAAGTTGGTAAATCCACATTTTATCAGAAAACAAAATACGGTTTATTACTGTAATTTTTAAGTTAAGTCTGTAAAACCATTAACGTTCCTACCGTATTTTTAACGGTAAAGTTCTGGCAACCACAGCTGCCGTTTTTTACCGTAAAATTTACGGTTTATTTTTTACAGTGTAGGGTGTTGTGGGGATTCGTAAACGACAATGGGCGTCGGGACGCAAGATTCGATCGTATCATCTCGAATAGTGAGTCATTGTGGGCGGCAACCTACGTCGTGTCTTCACGACATCACGGCAAAAAGACTAGCATGTTTAATTTTTTTAACGGTCGTCCACGACGGTTCCGTCACATGTATGAGGTTGACCAATAGGAGCACAGAAGCTGTTCCGTACACAACTTTCAAAAATGGCGAAACGAAAGAGAGCCTAATGTTACAACTAAAATTAAAAAATATATAAGAAAACAATATTTTACCTCAAGTTACCTCACCTTTGTGTCATACTGTCCTCTTCGAGCAATCCAGGAACGTGTCCATTGTCGGATTTTCTTTCTTTTTTAAAACTTTTTTCTGAACATAGGACAACCAATACAACACTCACCGCTTCATCCATTGTTTCATCGTTTCACCGCTTCATCGTTTCCGGAAGTCACTCGCTACTAGTTTCGCCTTCTCGATGACATCACGCGTGCTGTTAAAGACGGCACGCGATGACTGGTCAGGAAGCTACGTGTAGTCTTGTCCACGACACGACAAGATTTTAGGAGTCAAAATTGCATAATCTGACACAGTGACTATCATAACAGACAAAAAAATTGTGTAATCTGAACCAGGCATAAGAACCACTGATAAGGGGAGGAATCAGAGTGAATTAGCCTAACTAGCCGTATCAGTCGATTTCAGCAAATCTGAAGATAGATCACATAATTACAGACTTTAGGGAAGATGAAATGAAAATCAGGGATTCCCAAGACAAAAATGCTCATGCTACTCCTCCTCCCTGGCTTCTCCCGCTGTTTGCTCCGCTCTGGCTCCTGTGGTCTTCCCTCATTCCCTCGTTCTCCACCTCACGACCCCTCCTGCCCTCATCTGTTGGACTGTGTGTTTTGTTATTTGGCATCTGATGTGGTGGAATTGTACGTGATTTCTGAGTTTGCTTTTGCCTTGTGTATCCTATTGTTTTTTTGCACGAGTTCTAGCTCTGGTTCCTGGGTTTGTTTTGCGTTCTATAATTTCTCGTTAATTTCATTATTTCGCACACCTGTTGTTGATTGTTTTTTTTTGGCTTTTACAATGAATATGTTCGCCTTTCTGTTATAAATAAGCTAGCGTGCTCCAAAACAACGACGAATGTCGCTTAGCTTCCCTCATCGATGATTTATAATGACTTCACCCTGCACTTCAGCTATTCATCAGATTTTCTGTCCTATTGAATACTGTCTAGAATCTGACTAGATTACATTCAAAATGCTGTCCCTGTGCAAAAGGTCATGTTGAAGCTAGATTTATTACATTATAATAGTTTTACAGCGTTCTGTTCGAGTGTTGCATCTACAGAGTAGCCGTGGATTAATCTCCAAGTCTTGCGAGTTATGAGATTTGATACAGCAATGGAAAGAAGGTATACTTGTAAAGTATTGAGTCGAGGTGGATTAAAGGGATAGTTCACTTTGAAATAATTTTTTTATATGTTTTAGCTTTCCTCAAAGGCATCCGAAATGCAGGTGTCCTTGTTTCCGCAGTATTTTCAATTTTGATATCAAACCGTTGTTGTCTGTCCGTCATATAATCCAGGTCTATGGTCACCGCCTCAAAGAGCATGCACAGAGAAGTCCAGATTAAACGTGATTTAATGACTCGTTCACATTGATGGCCTAAGACACAAAACGAGCGGTTTGTGTGAGAAAACGAACAGTATTTATATTGTTTTACCTGTTGTAACCACAGCCACTAAGCGCCCGTACCCTCAAATCACTGGACGTGACTTCTCTGTGCATGCTCTTTGAGGTGGTGACCATAGACCTGCATTATATGACTGACAGACAACAACGGTTTGACCTGAAAAATATCAAAATTGAAACTACTGCGGAAACAAAGACACCTACATCTTGGAAGCCCTTGAGGTAAGATAAAACATACCAAAAATTAATTTCAAAGTGAACTATCCCTTTAAGGTCATTGCGCGGTATCTTGGGCATAGAGTGCTTGGGTGGATCAGATTGAGTATTGCATGGATGGCTGGTGTTGTGTGAGTGGAGTACGTTGGGATTGTTTGGTGAATTTCACCGAATATACGTCATTGAAGACTGTAGTGTTTACTTTCATTATTCAGTCTTATCAGCATTATCTGATACGTTATTAGGTGTATAAGGGATTTCTTCAGTTCTAAAAAGAAAAGATGTTATATTCTGCATCTATAATGTGTTTGCGATGTTTCACGTGTTCTCTCACATGACGTGATAATGACACAGCGCTTTGTTATATGAATCTGATCAGAAAACAGATTGATCCCGACTGATCACCTCATTGCCAGTTCTCCCCTTCACTGTATCTTTTGAACCAAAGTCTAATTTAATTTATTTGTGTGTTTATTAGCTGCGCAGGCCTGTATTATTTTGTATTTTATTTGACACATATTTATACTTCCATTGAGAAATTGTGAGTAACGAGTCTATTCTGCATTGCCAAATACATACATTGAGTGAATCTGATCCATGTCTCTGGCTTATTCACTCCACTCCACAGTTACTGGACATCAATTGGGTAAACAGGCCTCTAGGGTGATTTAGAACCATTATAAGTGCATTATACAGCCTATAATACAGTACATGCTGAAACTGTGGCTGAAATCGGTCACTTGTTCACACATTTAGTATTTTTTACATGGTGAATATCACATAGAGCACTATATACGGGATAGGGAACAATTCAAAAGTGTAAATATGCTTTACATTTGGGAGAGAATAAAGTCTGATTTCATGTTAGTGTTACGTAAACTCGAGGGCTGTAGTCAAGTCCACCTTTGTCGAGTCCAAGACCAGGACTAGAAGAGGCAGAGTCAAGTCCAAAGAGGTTCGAGTCAAACTCAAGACAGAGTCCATAATGAAATTAAAACTAATCCTTTTCAAGACATGATCTTAACTATTGATAATGTAAGTGATAACAACATATGAAAGAGTTCAGATGCAAAAGCCTCTAAATGCCATTTGAAATTTTCTTCTAAAATGACCATTTTTATCAAGCTTGTATATTCAAGTTCAGTAATTTCACTTAAATGACAATTAATAGGTAATCTTCATTGCCATTTAAGTGAAATTGCTGAACTTAAATATACAAGCTTGATAAAAATGATCATTTTATAAGAAAATTTCAAATTAGAGGCTTTTGCATCTGAACTCTTCATATCTTCTATTCGTAAGATAATAATTTTGCATTATTATTTGCATGTGTGCATATCAAAGTGTGCATATTAGCTGCCTGGTTTTAGAATAGAATATTTGAATAAAACTAAATGTTGTTTCTAGAACAGCAACATTGAGGTTTACAGCAGCAAAGTCAATAAATATTTTCTTTTTACTCACAAAGGTTTTATTGCACATACTTACAGTAACGAATGTAACGTTAGCTTTTATCAACTCGCTTCTTCACTACACTGCAACCGCTGTGTGTGTGTGTGTGTGCCCGTGCTCGTGTGCATCATGTGACATATGCCAGATGACCAATGTCAATGCTCATTCTTGATGGATTGTGTATCAAACCAATAACGTGACCCGTTTTCTGAACAAGCGCATTGCATTAATGGTTTTGTTTTCGAGGTAAAAAAGCATATAGGCCTATTACTGGACTCGGTTCAGAACCAACTAGAACATTTGGCGAAACCAATGACCAAGTCCGAGACAAGTCCATGTGCTAATGCCAACTAGTCCAAGACAATAGAAAAAGACTTCATGAACCGCTGCAGCTCCGGTCCAGAGACAAGACAGCAAAAAACGTATCATATGATGGAGTCCACTCAGACCACAAAGCACAGTTTCCCTGTTCTTCTCAACTGTCTATCTGAATGTGTTGGCACCACGGACTCAGAACTCTCCTGGCTCCAGTTATATCTCTCCAATAGGAAACAGTTTATCACCTTTAGAGACATTGGGCTCTATCTTGCACCTGGCGCAAATGACTTTGTACACTGACGCATTTATCATTCCTATTTTGCACATTCCTATCCACAGACGCACGTCTGTAAACTAGGGAATGAACTTGCGCTGCCTGGACGGGTCGGCGCAAAAGGAGGCGTGTTTCGGCGCAAACATTTCTTAGTGCTATTTTACAGTTCCAGAAAACGATTGCGCCAGTGACCACAAAAACACCTGGTCTAAAGTCTGTGGCATGTTGCACGTACATGCAGATGCAATTTTAAGCGCATGCTTGGCCATAATACAGGGTGTGAACAACGCGCATACACTGTAGATGATTCTCTCATCTACAAATGCATTTTACTTTTTGCTAATGATACAATATTGTAAGGAAAAATATGTAAACACAAGGGAAATCATTGTTGTGTCCATGACGATAGGAAAAATAGACATAAAGCTTACACATTTACCCAAATTATCATATGCATGTTTAACCGAAGCTAATGTGGGTGTTTTTGTCCCATCCCCAATGTCCCTTCTCTTTCTTTTATGGCCCTGACGAGAACATCGATCTCTCTCGGCTGTGAACCGATTGTGAAGACGCGCCTTGTAAATGCGCCGTTATAATAGAATTGCGCCATGGAACAAGCGCACCTCGTTCATCATGCTCTTAAAGGGAATGTTATACAACGCTCTTATTGGTTTGTTTCATGTTACGCCCAAACCACATCCAAGCGTGCCGCACAATCCCTCAAGTGACCGGTCCTAGTATAGGTCCACCTACCCATGTTATTCAACGGGACGTGAGACCAACTAAACAATTCAATTACACTTCACATATCCTTGATCCAAAGATAGTTTCCGTCATTTACTGTAGTTTATATAACGCTGATGTAATTTCAAGTGTTTGTTTTTAAAATAAGTTTGTTTTTAGTTAGTTATGCTATAAAAACGGTGCAGGGACATCATGATTGACAGCTGTGATTGACAGGTTCTCTGTGCGAGGTAGTCACTGAAGCACCAGTGGACTTTTTTTAATAATGTTGACTATGTGGTTAGTAGTTGTATTTACCTTATTTTAACGAGGTACTGCAATCAGCAGACACCACTGGAGAGGAACGAAGCAGACAGAGGCCACTTAAGAAAATTGCGGGTCGTGTGCTTGTGTTTGATTCATCGAGAATGAGGGCGCGGCCTTGATTTCATGGCTTTACTTCCTGCTCACGACTGCGCATGACTGGTCCCGAAACACGCAAGTGCGCAGACTCAGGTCCCAAGATGTCAGCGCCATATCGAGACACTGGCGGCTTCAGTTCTCTCTGATGGAAAAGAGCGAAGGGCGTCATCCACACCTATGAATAATGAAGCTACAGACCAACCCCTTTAAACTTGCGTCGGGTGCAAGAGTCATTTATCCCGCCGGTAAAATAGCAACAGAGCCGAAATCCGTCCACAAAGATACTTGGGCTTCGCGATTGATACTTGCGTTTCAGATCGTTAAAATAGTGCCCATTGCCTTCATTTGTTTGGATTATATCCGTGTTGGATTATGCTCTTTATTTTTGTAAATAAAGACTACCTTCATCTTCAGTCAACTGAAGTCAACATGTTCTTGCGAGATTTCCCCAAACAGCCTACAGTTGATGCTAATCATGAACTTTTGCTTTATTTGAAATGCAAAACTGTAAATGTCCCAGTCAGACTGGGATCAAGTTATGTATTGTATGACGTCATCCAGTCTTGTCAAATTCTGTGGAAATTCTCGATTTAATCATTTGTTCTAGGGTGTGGTGAGATACAGCTTATAAGACTCGCTGGCCTTTAGCTTTAACAGAACATCTTCAACCTGTCAAGGCTTGAATCCTGGAATGCTGGTATTCCTGAAACACAAATGTCTAAATCGTTTAATAAAACAAAGCCAGTAGTCTTCTCCCGGACTTCTTACTGTTATATTAGGCACAGTGCGAATCCCCTGTCAGGTTCATGAAAGCCTAAGTTATTGAAATCGACCTAGATTTGTTTGACTACGCAGAGAAACGAAGGGTGCCGATTAAAAAACACAAAGCTGACACCTCTGCTTCCTTCAGCTCTGTGTGTAATTGCTTTTATGTTTTCCTTTTTATGTCTACACAGGTCATAGCAATCGCAATGGATGTTTTCACTGACGTGGACATCTTTAAAGAAGTGGTGGATGCCTCAGTCAGGGGTGTTCCTGTCTACATTCTCCTCGACCATAATCACTTCAAAAGCTTCCTCACTATGATAGAAAAACAAGACATCCAACTCCAGAAACTCAGGGTAAGTGTCCATAATAAGGTTTAATGCCCGATGAGGTGTCCATTAATACCTAGACAATACGCGCTTATTACATGGTCACGTGCCAAATAACACATTTTTAAAACATTAGTTTATATTTTAATTAGTTTTACAAACAAAACTTAGATTTCCCTGGTTACGCCTGATGGTTTATCTAAGCAACCGGAGATATTTATAGTCCGCTAAGCTCAGTGAACCCTTCAGTTTAGCTAACTCACGAGCCAGAAAGTTGGCTTTTATAGCCATGGTCATTACACTTTCGTTTGTTTTTTTGTTTTCTTTTTTTATAATTAAAACGCACAGCATAGTATAACGGCTAACTAGTATATTTGTTTTGATACAATAAAATTGTAAACGGATTCTTTAACTGCCTGTTGCTATGGTTACTCATGGCAAGAAGTCTCTTTAGGTGTTCTCTATTACTTTTTAATGGACAGCCCGCAGCCAATCAGAATCGATATCCACCCACACCATGGTATAATGTATATTAATGCACAGGTCACATGCTGCATTCAAGTCAAGTCAGAATAAAAATGTCCTCCATCCCAAGGAAAAATGCATGGTTAGTCCACTTTAGACACACTAACTGTGTCACCTAATTCTCATTATACTATTAGTAGACTGTTAGGGTTAGAGAGTTGACATGTGTTTGCAAAGTTACTTATAAAATAGTATGTTGTTCAGCATCAGAAATAAAGAGTTATCAGATATTAGGCAGACAGTCTACTAATACTGTAATGACGGCTAATTGATATGTATTTGAAAGTTACAAAGTTATATATGTTATTAACAGTTTTACTTACAGTATGTTTACTAGAAAACAAAATAACCCCCTCAGCTGATATATGGTCAATCAATTCAGAATTAGGGTTGGGTATCGTTTGAATTTAACGATTCTGAATCCGATTCCTTGTTTCGATTCCGGTTCCTAACCGATTCTTATTTCTGAATTCTTTTAAGAGGCAGGGTCAAAAAGTTTCAGCTAACCTTGCTAACCAACGGTCTTTCCCGAAGGAAATACTCCTTTTGTCACAAATTTTGCATTTTGCCGAGATTTCGTTATTTTTAGAAAAGTGAAGCCACACTTTGGACCGCCTGACGCAAGCTATCTCATGTTCGACTCGCGCGTATGCCAACACTTCCGGTAGAGCTTCTTCGTTGGTGGTGTTCCAGCGGTTTCTTCTTCCGGTCGACGGACTGTGAATATTCGAAACTAGGAATCGAAATTTTAACTTTTGCAAATCAATTTCGGAAAAAACTAAAAGTTAGTCCGGTTCTAATCGATACTCGATCTTCAATACTAACCCTATTCAGAATTAATTTATTAATTTTAGACATAATTGGCCATGTTGTACCAATTCATTCCCTTAAATAAGAGGACACATTAATACAGGGGCCACAATTTAAGTAACAAAAGGAACAAATTTGTTAATTTGTGTTACGGTCAGGGTTAGGGAAGTGAATTCTTAACAGTGATACGATTCTTCCTCTGCAACGCATATACAACTATTAATAAAGCAAGTAACATTGCTACTGCATATCAGTGGATATATGTCAGAAAGTGTGGTGCATCTGGATGCGTTTCCATCATGTGATTTCACTGAAGCAGAGAACAGGAAGTGTGTGTGTGTGTGAGAGAGAGAGAGAGAGAGAGAGAGAGGGATGCAGTGTCTCGTTCTGCTCACAAGAACAAATACATCACCTTTACCAAGGTTAACCACTGACTGACTGAAGCATGTTCCTTAATGTATGAGCCTGTGCATGAAAGAGTTTATCTCGATTGAGTACACTCGCTGAAAGAGACAGAATGTGTGTACTGGATCAAATCAAACTGGAGCATGTAATGAATTGACAAACTAACTGTCAAAATGCAGTTTCAGAACCAATTTAATCCTTATTTACGAGACGAGCGCACATGAACAAATACTGATTTTGGTTGTTCAAGTAGTCTGGCATATTAACATTATGGGCTCTATCTTGCACCCGGTGCAAATGACTTTATACACTGACGCATGTCTCATTCCTATTTTGCACGCGCGCAAAGTGGGATTTTTCCCTCCACAGACGCACGTCGGTAAACTAGGAAATGAACTTGTGCTCCCTGGGCGGATCGGCGCAGAAAAGGAGGCGTGTTTCAGCGCAAACATTACCTGGTGCTATTTTACACTTCCAGAAAACAATTGCACCACTGACTTTAGACCAGGTTTTTTCTGGTCAGTGGCGCAATTGTTTTCTGGAAGTGTAATGTTTGCGCCAGAAACACGCATTGCGCATTGTTCATAATGCTATTTTAAGCGCACATGCTTGGCCATAATGTAGCGGATGCATAACGCGCATACACTTTGATTCTCTCATAAACACAGATGCAGCATTTTTATTTTTGCAAATCATACATTATAACAAGGAAAATACTATTGTGGTTGAAGATGGTAAGATGAAAAAACCTTATTACCCATTTTTTTAAGGCTAATTGTAGTACTAAAGGATCAGACCTGTTTGCCCAACAGTGGCAAGAAACATACGTATATAATGTTTAACCGACGCTGATGTGCGAGGATTTCTCCCATCCCTATACAACGTCACTTCTGTCTTTAACTGCCCTGACAAGAACGTCGGTCTCCTCGGCTGTGAATGCGCCTGGTAAACCCGCCGTTATAACAACAATCCGTCATGCAACATGCGCACCTGTTCTTAAAGGGTATGTTGATGACACTCTGATTGGTTTATTTCACGTTACGCCCAAACCACACCTATGAATAATGAAGCTATTTCAGACCAACCCCTTTAAACTTGCGTCGGGCTCAAGAGTCATTTATCCCGCCGGTAAAATAGCAACAGCGCCGGGAGCCGCCCACAATGTTACTTGCGCTTTGCGCTTTTACACTTAGGTAAAAAAAAATTTCAGATCGTTAAAATAGGGCCCTATATCACTTATGAAATCTTTGGTTAAATGTTGTAAAATATACAGGCTGTAATATGCACTGTTATACAGGCAATTTTAATACATTGTAGTTTTTGCAGTGCATTTCTAGCATATTTTTACAGTGATGGTGAGAAGGAAATTGAATATTGGAAACAAATTGGTATTGATTGTTTTAAAGGTGCATTGCGTAACAATTCATGTTAAAAATAGCCGTTTTCTAACCCATACATGCTTAAACACTTGCCTGATGGGCTGAATGAGCCCTTCTCTGATCACTGCAATGTCTGGCCAACATCTATTCTCATCCCAAGGCGCCATATTTTGACACTTTTGCAAAAGCGTAAATATCCAACGCACATGGCACCCTTTAAGCGCCAAATGAGACGGTTAAGTTTTAGGTATGGGGTAGGGGTAGGGTTAGACCACTAGGAGGCGCCTTCTGCCCTATTTATTTTTACGTCTCATTTGGCGCTGAAAGGGTGCCATGTGCGTTGGATATTTACGCTTTTGCAAAAGTGTCAAAATATGGCTCTTTGGGATGAGAACGGGTTCGTCTGGCAGTGTTTGTGTATTCGCTGCCATTCTCCGTTTCAGCGAAGACAACTCGAGCGACACAACTTTAGTCAACTTTCCACAAAAGTAGAAGAGACCGGGTTGTAGTTCATTCCAAACCCCGATGCAAACTTAAGACAAAGAAAATAAAACTTTAGTCTAGTGCCAGGCATCAGAATAAGACTGAGAGTCGACATTGGGAAGGCTTTCAGCAAATGGAGAGATCTCCGGTCGTCTCTAGGGCTCAAACGGGTCCTATAAAAAGTAATAACTTATTTTGTTCCTGAACGTGTTTCCATAATACTACAATCATAAGTGGATACAGTAAACACATAAAACAGTTCAACATGGAGATAGATAGAAACAAAAAAACAACGTTTTCCCCTCAGACACACACATAAGTGTGTAATTTACTCAAATGTCTTTCCTTTCATATATTTAAAATGACTTGCAGATTTATAACTTTATTACCTCTGAAGACATTATGACTGTAACAAAAGATTTGTGCGGCTGATGCTCGTTTGGTTATAAACAGCCCGACGAGGCAAGCGTGCGTGTGTGTGTTTGGTCCATGAGCGTGCACACCTCTGGTTGCAGTTTCACTTGTCGCCAGAGAGGGCGTAGTTCTGCAAAAACTCAGAGACTTGCGCAATGCACCTTTAATTGAATTGTTTATTTCAAATGTTGTGCACTAATGAAGAATAGTAATAATACTTCCAAAGAAATATGGCTAATTTTAATCACTTGCATGAAATTAAATCAACTTACATTTTTTACATTTTGTTAGCAGATTTTAGAATTAAAAATTCAAATGAAAGATTTTAGAGTGATAGAGAATGTTATTTTGTTGTTGTTGTTTTACTGTGCAGAGCATTGAGCAATTCACCACGAGTTAATGACAATCATAGGGACAAAGCAGTCAAAAGATCAGGAGATAAAATGAAGCAACAGCAGACAAACGGCAGAAACAGGGTCACAAGCTCAGTCTTTATATCTGACCTCACACACGCATATTTCATCATGACCTGTAAGAGATCTGAGACTCAGTTTACCTGAAGCGTGTGTGCAAACAAGAGAAAGACATGATACTAATATGAGAATGGAAACATAAAACTTGAAAATGAGAAGTATTGACAGCATTCCTGTTCTCTATGGCAGCATAAAAATTATGAAATACATAAATAAAACATCAGTTACACACCTACATTTGCCACAACAGGCTTTTAGTCCTTCTGATTGAAACACTGACCAAAATCACAGTATATTTGTGACCACGTCGATTCAAAAGCCTAAAAATGCAGGTGTCAAAGGCAATAAATGATATTATCAGATATATGTATTTGATTGTGTGAACAGATTTCTTCATTTATCTGCATTATAGTCTTCTGGTTGATAGCAGAGGCTGAATTCAGTTCAAAAACTTGACTGGCATAACACATAACCAGAAAAACAAAACGTCAACAATAATCTGCAAACCTGTCATGCGGTTACTCTTGTTTCTTTTTTTACAGATCTCTCTCTCTCTCTTTTATTTCTTTGTGCAATGCGCTGGATGCGTATATGCGCTGAGAAACATATACATTATTGAAATAAGAAAATATTTTCAACTGAAGGCTGTTTTTGCTCTTTGTAAGCAAATCGTTTTCTGCTTCATTCATGCACGCTCTTGTGAAGTGATGGGAAGCCATGTAAAGAAGCTCTGAGCTGGAAACTCCCACTTCTTCCCAGAGGGTATTAACTATTATTATGTGAAAAACAAGTGATGATTATGTTTTTTCTCACCACACCTCACTAAGTGCCTTTATCAGAGCATTTTTCTGCTACTGACATTTATTCTATGAATAACTCCTCAGTATTCAAAGGTGACTTAACAGCACAGCGACAGCTACTGAAGCAGATCCGGATTTCTACTGTATGCTTGATTTACTTTGAAAGTTTTAAGTATCTCTACATTTTCTTGCTTTGCGGGAGGCAATTTTTCACTGCTGGGAGCAAACTGAATTGTACAGTTGCACACACATTATGCCCAGTGTCGTCAGTGTTGTTTGGGTGTGCAGATGTAGTCAAACAGACGGGATATAAACTTCAACAGCCTTGTCGCTTTAGCAGCGGTGATAAGAAATAACCCTTGGCTTCAGCTGACAGACTTGCTGTCACTATCTTTGTTTGCGAAGCAGTAATGAGGTTTGTTTGCCTTTCGGTAGTTTGCTGAAGATAATTTATCTTAAAGGGATACTCCACTTTTTTTGGAAATAGGCTCATTTTACAAGTCCCTCAGTTGAGTTTAACAATTTTCGAATGCATTCAGACAATTTTCTGATATTTGGAAGAATATCAGTAACCAGACAGTTTCTGGTCCCATTGACTTTGTTCCAAAAAAGTGGAGTATCCCTTTAAAATCAACTTGAAACACTAAACACAACATGAGCAAAACAGGATATTCAATGGGGAAAAATGTTGGAGGGGACTTTATTTTATCCATTGGGAACTGACCGGATGAAAACTTTATCTCTTTCTGATGTCAACAAGAAGGGAAATTATTTCACAGGCGGTAGTCTGAGTAGTCGAACCTCTTCGAGTCACGTTCAGTTTTGGCATTACAAGTTGACCTGGTTGTCCCTGTGCGTGTCTGATTAATCACTCTGTTCACCTGTTGTCTAATTAATTTGCCTATTAATCCCTTGTTTGATTTAGTGTTGTGTTTCCTGAGTTTGTTTGTCCTGTCCATGTTAATGTTGAGGTTGTGTGTGTAACATGCGAGTTTTGTATTGAAGACTGTTTTTCTGATTCCTTCATCTTGGTGCACTACTTATATATAACCACCTGTGACACCAATCATGTTTTTATTAATACTTTTTTTAATAATAATTTGAGAAATCTCTTAGCAAAACTACATCTAAAAACTCTTAATTTTGATGATAATTTACTCATCCCCATGTAATCCAAGATGTCCATGTCTTTCTTTCTTCAGTCGAAAAAGAAATTAAGGTTTTTGATGAAAACATTCCAGGATTTTTTTCCATATAATGGACTTTAATGGGAACCAAACGGTCCAAATGAGAGTTTCAGTGCAAACTGCAAACTGTTCAAAGGGCTTTAAACGATTCCAGACGATGAATACGAGTCTTATGAAGCGAAACGATCGCTCATTTAAAAAAACAAAAAAAAACAAAAGAAAAGTTGGTAACACTTTACAATTGACGTGTACTAACATGATTAATTCACACTGAACTAATGCACAGATAATAATGAGTTAATGTATAACTAATAAAGAACTAAATCATTAATTAATGATTACTGCATCAGCAACTAATAAAGAGTCTATATGATTAATAGATTAGGTAATACATGAATTGCTATTAATTCAATGTGTCATTGTGTATTAATTCCTTAATAACATATTTTTTTTAACGTAATAGTGTAAATTAATGTGTTAATTACCACAATTAGTCAAAGCTATGCACTTCAACTTCCAGTTGTCTGCCTTAATTAATCATTAGCTAATGATTTGCAAAGGTATCATTATGTTATGACTTTACTTGCTGAGGCACATCATTATTAACTAGTCATTTAGTAATTGTAGTAATTTGCACATGAATTTGCATTAACAATTAATTAATTAATCATGTATTAATGCATATTAGTGTACCTGTCATATTATCTGGAAGTTGAAATACAAGGCTTTGGCTCATTCTGGTAATTAACATATTAATTAACACGATTCATTAAAAAATGAGTTATTATGGAATTAATCCACAATTACATATTTAATTAATAACAATTCATGTATGAACTAATACATTAACCTTACAGACTCTTTAATTAGTTCCTAATGTGGTAATCATTAATGAATAGCTTAGATAATCATTTCAGTTACACATTAATTCAGTATTATACTGTGCATTAGTTAAGCATGAATTAATGCTTATTAGTGCACACAGTATTGTAAAGTGTTACCAAAAAGTTTTATAAGCTCAAATGGTAGAGTATGGAGAAAAATCCTGGATCAAAAACCTTAATTTCTTTCCAACTGAAGAAGAAACACATGGACATCTTGGATGACATGGGGTGAGTAAATTATCAGTAAAAGTTTTTCTTTTAAAGTGATCTACTCCTTTAACAGTAGGAATTTGAGTTAAACAAAAGAGTTAAGATTCCATTTGACATTTCCATTTGCTTTTTTTCTTGCTAAAGGTTATCTAAAAGATGTTTTTCTTGAATGCAGACTATGAGGATACGTACAGTGAAAGGCCAAGAATACCTCTGCAGATCTGGGGTGAAGTTCCACGGAGCAATGGAGCAGAAATTTCTTCTTATTGACTGCCAAAAGGTGTTTTATGGGTCATACAGGTGAGGTGGCATTATTTATTTATTTATGTAGCTGAACAAAACAAATTTATTGTGAGAACTATTTCTTCAGAACTAACTTTTCTTTTCATACAGATAGAAGAATAACAACAGTTGTAACCACATCAGTTATATTACAATCATATACGTTTGTATTCATTGTGAACAATATATCTATTTTGTAAATATAATGTAACTGTTACACCTAAAAATGTATATAACCTGGTTCCCCAAGAAGGGAATGAGACGCTGCGTCATGGCGTCACGCTGATGGAAAACTCTCTCGCGTGAAGCACGTGAACACACACCATTCCTACTGGCCGAACGTATGGATGTCGTGACGTAGAGAAAGTGTGTCACAGAGTACATAAATAGACGCCTGAAATGAGCATCGACAGATTCTAATTGTCTGAAGAAGACGCGCAGGTGTAACCGAAGTATGGCAATCAACCCGGCATGTGTTAACATTCGGAACCTGTGATGTTCAAAGAGGAACTTCGTCATGTCCAAACTGCAACCTTAAGCTCTCTCTGAATCCGACACAGAAGTGACTTAAACTGCAGTTCATCGACTGGCCATTAGAGGCAGGCTCCAAAAGAGAGTCGATCTCATAGACCCCATGTTAAAATGGCCAACATTACAAACTGAAAAATATATGTTTACAGCCTGCAACAAAAATAGGTTTTGGTCTATATTGCTAATTTTGCCCTTCATTACAACTGTGAGGGGGGTGAATTGTTTTTATAACTCATCCTTTTAAATGATATTAAGCCTTAAAGTTATGCATAATTGTAGGGCATGGCCACTTGAGTGACAGTTTATTTATTTATTTATTTTTGCTGATGTTACGACTATCAATTTTTTCTGCTTCTGTTTCAGCGCCACGTCACCTCAACTGAAAATGGAGTGAGACACACTAACAAGATGGCGACGACCGAGCCTCGCCCTCCTTGGGCTTAAAAAAAAATGCTCTTCAGAAACCTACGGGCGACGTCACAGACACTACGGCCTATATTTTTTTTACAGTCTATGGTCATGGCATCTACGCTGATCGGAAATGAAATTTCAATTAAATTTCCGGCTCACACAGAAGCGTTTCGTTAGCTCTATAGTTCAATTTCCGAAAGGGAACCTAATTTTTGTTTTCTGAAAGTTGCTTTAAAATAAATTGCACATGTATTGAAATGATAATATAATCCTAAACCATTTTTAAATTGGGCTTAAGTGACCAAATGCATTTTGGAACACCTTTTTTATAAGGACTTTCTGCATTTTTGCATTTCACTTTTTACACTTAACATTCAGCACATGTCAACAAACATGCTGTCAGTCAAATGTCTGACTTTCAAAGAGCATATATTAAGCAATTATGTACACCCTACCCAAGATAAACTGCATTCCAAAGTATTTGCATATGTTGCTAAGGCTGAATTGAATTGCTGTATTTATCTTCATTTCTCGTTTGACAGCTTCATGTGGTCCTATGAGAAGATTCAACCTCAGCATGGTTCAGGTTATAACAGGCCATTTAGTGGAGACTTGTGAGCAGGAATTTCGGACATTATACGCCCGATCAACAATCCCAGATCCATTTCAGACTTTCGCCGTGAATCAGTGTGAGATGAAGCCCAATGGCAAAATGGATGGCTATTCGACACATTCAACCAAGCCCTTTGAAAGGAAAGATCATTTAAGGCACACACTTGATGCTGTTTGCCGGCAAGCCTGTGAAAGGAGATCAGGGATTTCGCCGTTGAGAGAGGTGGACGAAAGGCCGGTCGTTACGCCGCATGCTCGACTCCTTCAAGACACATCAGAGTTTTACAAAAGACACAGCTACGCGGGTGAACGTCAGGAGCCTGTATATCTGTCTGAAACTGTCCAAGTTTGGCTCTAGTAATTGAAACGTGGCAGCAGAGAGCAGCCGCCACAGCGGTTACTCCAACAACGTGGACAACCAGTATGAAAGTTACGTCACCAACCCGATGTTCAAGAGGCTCAAACATGCGGCAGTCGTACCACGGCCACGACAAACAAATTCTCAACATAAGGCAAAACATGCCCAGTTTAGCAAGTACTTCCAAGTCTTTCCTTCGGACGTGGAGGTTAGAGTCTTACCTCAACAACCACAATGATGCACCTTATGGAGAGAACTACGATTATCTGGACCAATACGAGGAGAATAAATTGGCTCCTCCGCAAACCTCTCGCATCAGGTCATCTTTTGTTTTCACGCCCACCATACAGGAACAACCAGAGATGAACAGCTACTCCAATAATTCGTCGTCCTCCAACCACGATCTAGCACGTAATTCAGCCCAATGCTCAGATTTATTCTTCATCACACTGCGAATCAGACCGCGCAGCCTGATGACTTCATGAAGAGGCGCAGTTTACAGATTTTAGAAAACTCAGGGAGTAATGCAACCTATTGCTCCGGAAGGGATGCAATATATGCAAGTTTAAACCGAGCCAAAAGTAGATTTCCAAACAGTGAGCAAGAGGACAGATACAAGAGGCACAGTTTGGCTGCTCCCAGGGGCAATACATATAACAGTGACACAAACGGGCCTTCCAGTTACATGTATGCATCTTTACCTGAGAAAACAAAGAAACTGCAATGCGTCTGTACAGGAGAATCCCAGAAATCAAGCGTACACTCCAAATTTCAGCGAGGACCAAAGGTCCGTCTCACATCATGATTTCAAAAAGGCAGATGAGAGCACAACTACCTCAGGAAACACATGGCAAGATCCTCCTTTGAGGACTGTGTCCGCATCGCTTCTGGACCAAGAGGACAGTCCGCCTTCGAAACCAAACAGTGTATCATCACAACGCTTCTTGAAAAAGAGCACCAAGAAAATCAAATCCCTTCTACACATCCCACAAAAAGGGGACGGCTCAACGAAAGGAAAAAGAATGCACAGAGTCTTAAAACGGGAAGCAGCACGGATACAATTCTCTCGGATTATGATGACACCGTGGGAGACACCAAATACCACGGAAGCACTGCCAATTCCTCCAAGTCTGTTGAGAGCATCCGACTGAGGCGAGCTAATGGGAAGATCTCCGGAGATGAAAGCTTGGCGAGAGAGACATCTGCGCCTCGCTTTAGCACTGAAGAGCTTCATCCGCCTCACACGCCTGCAAGTGCAGAGCCTTCCAACACGCAGGAACAATCCTCGGTTATTGCTCAGAAAGAGAAGACAGACTCGACGGCAACAAGTTCAGATCTGCCAAAGCAACAGGTATCAGCAAACAGGCTGTATAGCAGATTTGAGCCGCTTTGTTCATTCGAACCCAGGCGTCCCGCAGCGGGCCAGCCTGCCTATGTGTCTCCACAGAGCCACGCAAGTGACAAAACAAGGAATACTGTCTATTTAAGAACACAACCATCGAATGACCACAACACGTATACATCACAGGGGCAAGACAACAGATTCGGCCGGTTCATTCAAAGGGTTGGAAATTTAATACACAAGAATAAGTACTGAAAGTGAACTGAGCTGTGCACCACTAGACTGACTAAATGGATTTGACAAACATTGCACAAATAATTGTTTCCAAAGCCATTCCCCTTCCATTGGTCAGACTTACAGATCGTCCTGTCCCTAACTTATGGCATTGATTGAGCCAAACTTGTTATGTCAAACCGTTTGGGATGCTCTGTGCTCGAATGGTTTGTGTAAAGTGGTTCTGCGTATATAAAGGAGTAGTTTACTTTTAAAAAAAAACTTTTGCTGATAATTTACTCATCTCATGTCATCCAAGATATCCATGACTTTCTTTCTTCAGTCGAAAAGAAATGAAGGTTTTTGATGAAAACATTCCAGGATTTTCTCCATATAATGGACTTCAATGGGAACCAAACAGTTCAAGGTCCAAAAGACAGTTTCAGTGCAAAGGGCTTTATGTTTAAAGATGATGAATGAATAAGATGATGAATAAGGGTCTTGTCAAGCGATACGAACGCACATCACAGAACAGAGCAAGGCGAGCATTTGAGCTTAACTTAAAATTTGTTGTATTTATTTATTAAATGAACGATCGTTTCGCTTGATAAGACCCTTATTCATCGTCTGGTGTCGTTTAAAGCCCTTTGAACAGTTTGCACTGAAACTGTCTTTTGGACCTTGAACCGTTTGGTTCCCATTGAAGTCCATTATATGGAAAACAAATCCTGGAATGTTTTCATCAAAAACCTTAATTTATTTTAATTTTATTTTCAGCTGAAGAAAGAATGACATGGACATCTTGGATGACATTGGGTGAGTAAAATTATCAGCAACAGTTTTTTTTAAAAGTGAACTACTCCTTTAACTCGCACAGGAGAGAGTATTTTTCAGACCCAAAAAAATACACACTTCGGCTTTTAAAAAGTAGAACGGTGCTGTTTACTCAATGCGTTATTGTGAACGCCATTGTTCAAGGTGTGCAATATAACTGGTGAAAAATGCTGGACTATTACACTGTTACTTTGTACTAGTTTTTTTCACTAATAATATTGGTAAATTTAAAGGCATGTCTGGAGTGAGGATATGGGCTGATTGGCTTTATACATTCTGTCACTTGAATGAAAGCAATTATGAAACATTTCCTGAGGATAAAACCTCTAATTTGGTCTGATTAAAATCTTTAGTCAATCATCCATACAACCTTAAATTGCACTTCAGCATCCTCAAACACTCTTCCAATATAATCCAGATTGTTGTTGTTTAATTGACATGCTGGAACAAATGCAAGATAAATAAATGCTGGTTTTTGGGTAATTGGTGCTTAGATATCTTTAAGGGTGACTACAATACTGGCATATACTGCGCTGGCTCTGCACTATATATAGGTCATGATTTTGTTTGTGTTTCGATTGTGTTATGAAACTGTTTTCTATTTAAAAGCCATTCATTAATGGCTCTCATTTCACAAAGTGCACATGTTCTGTAAAGTATATTGGAAAGGACAAGCAATGTCAGAATGACATTCTCTTACAATATGGTTGCAATGTCATTGTGGACTCTCAAACAAAAAAATACTCTATCACTGATGCCTGTAAACTGGTCATGAAACTGATTTGACTTAAAACTATTTTATGATGTGCTATATAAAATACTGTCATTTTAATACAAGAAAATAAACGTAATATTTTGACTTATATGAGTTGTCAGGCAGCAAATGTGGTCAGGAGTCCTGTACTTTATACTGACACCTATTGGTGAGGATTAAGCATCACAAAAAAGGCAAAAGCATATTGTTGCTGAGATGTCTGGTCATGTGACAATCCACTGAGTCGGTTTACGCCAAAACCCAAACAGCTTTTTCTTCATTTCATGTGTACATCAGTTTAAGCATATCAGTGGTTACACTTTATATTAGGTGTCCTTAACTACTACAATTATTGTGTTAATTGTATTTCAAAACACTGTGTGCTGTTATTGAGCTGGGTAAGGTTAGGACAGGTTTGCTGGTATAGGTTTAAGGATGGGTTATATTATAAGGCAAGGTACTGTACATGCACTGTAAAATAATATTTTCATGTATTTGTAATCACAACATTATTTCTTTTGTGAAATCAACTTAAATAATTTATGTAGTTCAGATAACATAATATTGTAAGTTTCTGATGATTAAATCAATCACCTTCATTGTATTAACTGATTTTTTTCCATTTCAATGAACTTAAATTTTTAAGGCAGCCAGGTTACTTCTTTTTAAGTTAAACCAACAATATGTTTTTACAGTGTGCAGGGATTTTGAAATATTTATAAGTACAATGTAAAACATGTGACACAGGAAGTGCATTGTATCAAATTATTATTTTAAATAATTAAAATAGCTAAGGTAACCTGTCTTCGGGTTATGACTATAACCCTTGTTCCCTGAGAGGTAACGAGACACTGCATCGAGAATCGACTCTTTGGATGAGCTCCATTCCCCGGGCCTCAGCCTGCCTCGACAGGATGCTCTGCTCCCTGATTCTGAAACCCCCGGAATATACATTGCTTTGATAGACAGTATTTTCCCTTGGGACCAAAGAATAATTTGATGCGCCAGCTTGTACAAAGGGTGCCGATCTGCAGTCCCCTTGTTGGTTCCAGATAGGCTACCACTTATGACATTGTCCGAACGTCTGTATCAAGACATGATAACCCTTGATGTCTGGAAGGAAGCTCCTCAGAGCCCTGAAGACAGCCTCATCATTTATTGACAATTTATGTGCCAAGAATGAGGATGGTCATGCCACAGACCCCTGGCAAAGCGGCCGTCCATGACCGCGCCACAACCAGTGAGGGAGGCGACTGTTCGAACGGTTTCCCGGCGACATGATGCTCCCAGCACTGGCCCTTGGGATAGGAACCAAGGTTTCTTCCAAATTCCATTTCATGCCCAGAAGAGCAGTCTTCTGAACTGGGTCCAACACATTTTTCTTAGTGTTGAGTCTCAACCCCCGATTCCGACTTTTGGCCAAGGACGACATAATAAAGTAAGAGCCAGTCATCAAAGTAACTCAGAGCCTAACAAGAGCCCAATAAGAGCCAGTCATCGGAGAACTCTGAGTACCGGATGCCCTGAAGCCTCAGCTGGAGCCAGATTTGCATCCATATACCTACACATGAACATGCGGGGAGAGAGTGCTAGGCCGGGATCGGATCTAGAGAGAACCAGCCTCTCGAGACTGGCCTCTGGTGTTTTTCGAGCACCCTCCTGACTGCCTGAAGCGGAAGACCGGCAGGCTGTAGTCCGTACGGTTTCGGGACCATAACTGATGCTCGTTTTTTTTTTTTTTTTTGAGGAAAACGTACGCAGAGTGCGTTCGCTGGAGAATGATGTGGCCCGAAGTGCCAAAGACGGCGGGGCAACAGCATTCGTTTCCTAGAGGGCCTTGATTGCCCTGCAACTGAGTGGACAGCCCCAACTTTTAGATTCACCATGCCAAACCAGTCCTCGGATCTGATTTGGTTTCTGATAATGGAAATTGTAAGCATTTTGAACCTGGATCTCCTCAAAGAACAAGTCAATAGCCTTAGATCTAAAACTGGCTTCAGTCCACCATCCTCCTTCTGGAACTAAAAAGAACCGGCTGTAAAACCTGGACTCCCTATCTGGTAGGGGAACACTCTCTATGGCCCCTTATATTCCAGTAGAGTCTGTACTCTCTGTTCTGGAACCCGAGCCTGTCCGGAAGTCATGCAGTCGGTACGATCCCAACAAACTTGGGAGGTTGGTAACCGAACTGCAATCTGTACTCATATTTAAAAATATTCAGGACCCATATAGATATATTGGAAGGCCTTGCCATTCTACAAAATCTACTAAGGGAACCAGCCCCTCCAGACCGGTCCCGGATGTTTCCGCAGCACTATTTTGTGACCATAGTCGGTGCCATTCATAGTTTCATTCATACTTCAGAGGCGCATGCTTAGGGAGCGTCCTCAAAGAGTCGATTCTCGACGCAAAGTAGGGTCCTCTCGAAAGGGAACCAAGGGGACCCGGTAGAGGCGGGCCAAAAGGAGTAGCCTACACCCACCTGTCAATCAATCATGTTGACAGGTAGTGTCTGGTATTAACTACTAATTAAAATAACTAAGGAAACTAAGGGGGATGGATCCTTTGCGTGGCGGCACTCGAGTTCTCTGCGAATAGTCTCCCTTCATCAAATCCTGTGATTACATTGAGTGCTTGTTGAAGACTTATTTATTCTTTGCTGCTTTTAACTGCTCTACATGTGGTGTCGCGTGTCTCTTTGTGCTGTTTGGTGTTTGTGTAATTTTGTCGACATGCTGCTGAGTCTGTAAAGCACTTTGGTCAACTCGTGTTGTTTCTAAATGTGGTCTGGAAATAAATTGATTTATTTAAATGTTAGTACAAATCTTTGGGACCAAATCTACTTTTAATTTCTTTAGAGGTAAAACATTTTAATAAGAAAATTGCATCTATTGTTGTCCACAGTCTTATTTTGTCATAAGTCCATTTGGGAAAGCAAATTCAATGATCTGATTTTAAGCTGAAACTGCAGTGCATTATTCAACAGTAGTGCATTATTCAACACTCTCAGGACATTTTCTATTTTAATATTTGGTAAAAAATGTTCACAGGACTTTTCCCATTGCACAATTTTTATACTGTTATATACAATTATATTATATGTTTAATCTTTAACCAATAAGTAAAATTACTTTCAAAATTACTTACAAACATCACATTTGGGTTTATTTTGTCTCTACATATATATATATATATATAGCTATATAGCTGCTGTAGTAGTGTTTAATGTTCTTCTCCTGTTGTCTATTCTTCTGCCATCCAGAATTAAGCACAGCTAAAAGGTTTGTTTGAGTCATTTCCCTTTTGGTGAGAAAGGGCCTTTACATTTGCCAAATAGTTTTTTGTTCATGCAATTTGTTGCTTTTTTACATACTGACATTTTAATGCATAACTCTGTCTTTCTTCAACGCTGTGACAGGCATGATTACCATTTGGTGATGTGTATAACTACGATTGGTAAAAACCGCACATATAAGATAACACTGTCTATGATTTTGCTATTATTATCCACCACTAAAAATGTAACTGAAAGTCATGTCATGAACATAAAAAGTAATACCGCTCACAGAACATGATATATTTAGTCCCCTGTGTGCAAGTCAAAAGAAACTGTCCGTTTGATGTTAGATACCTGGGAAAAGAAAGCCTTTGGGAGAATCCATGCAGGCAACTAAAATGTTTTAGCAATTATGTGGATAATTACGTCATTCTGAAGTGATGCAGATGTTGATCCTTGGCAGAGGTGGCGATTTGTATGTAGACATCAGACAACAACACTCTGTATGTGCAATCTGCTCCAGAAGGGCTGATCCTTCACGGTTTACCAACAAATCAAGTACATTTTCCAATGCCAAACCCTAACCCACAGGGACAACACTCAATGGGTAGTACAAATTCATAAGGCAGTACTCTGAATCTAGACTGAAAATAACATTGCTAACTGAGCTTATTCTCAAATGAGTTTGTGAAATGAATATATTTTAATTCAAAAATGACAACTCTGCTCATAATGATACTTTGCACAACCTTTACTTCACAGAATAATAATTTTGCAGGTGAGAGCAAGAGGCAGGTTCTGCACAAATTTTCTGCAAAGATGACGTGCATTCAATATCAGTGAGACACATATAACAAAATCATTTCTGCCGGGTTGTTGTAAGCCAAGGAATAATGCATGGTTCATATGAACACCAACCTCCAGGATACATTTATCAGTTCCTGAAAATGGAGAAAGTGATTAACCTTAAACAGTTTTAATTTTTGCTTTTAAAGCGATGCTCACATGTGATTTCCTCATGAACATATCTTGTATTTCTATATCAGCATCTATCAGAAACATGAATGCTTGAAAGGTTGACCTTGGAGTGGTCAGATGCATTATCCCTCCCTCTACATGGATCTTAACCTGTGTCGCTTTAGCTGTATTACCCTGGAAACCTTTTGCATTTCATAGTATTCCTCAATGCCATACAACTAAAGCACTGCTCTGAATAATCCTGTAACCATATGTTGGCTGAGGCTAAATTTAAAGGGATATTCAAAATCAATTTACAAACATATATTCAAATGATTAAAACATGACTTACTTATATGGATATGTATTATTTAAATATAAACATGCTGCTCCAGGCACAATGAAATTCTACTCCTGTTGACTTTTTTTTGGATTCATGTTGGTTTTAATAGAGCTATAGGTAGTAAAATTAAAGCATTTTCTAGTGTAAAATCCAATTTGTATTCACAGCTGACATTGGCGGGCCAATTAGGGACTGGTACTTAATTTGATATCTCTTTATACAACATACACTATCTTTTCATTGAATTTCAACACAGTTTGTACAATGCTCACGGCAGAACCGCATTTTTAATGCAATTGTCACCTGAATCTGCTTTGCTGCGATTTACCTGAAGGACCGCGTATTTCCATGTCTCGTGTTCTCCCTCACCACAGACTGTTTCTGCACTTTGTGTTTGAGGGACGAGCATATCAGTACAAGGTCCTGCCCTTCGGGTGTCCCTGCCTACCGCTTGTCCTTTATGAAAGTCACGGAGGAGGTCCTTGTTGCCATGAGAGAACATTGCATTCGCATCCTCAACTATCTCGACGACTTGCTCTGAACTTGTACACTCTCAGATCAGCTGTGCGGACCTGGTGCTCAGTCACCACTGCCAGTTGGGTCTTCAGGTCAATTGGGAAAGAGGAAACGCTCCCCTGTGCAGAGGATCTCTTTTTCTCGGTATGGAGTTGGATTTGGTCGCTCAGACAGCCCTCCTCATAGAGGAATGCGCTCGATCATTGCTGAACTGCTTGAATACGTTTCTTTTCAGGAACCGCGGTCCCACTGAATTCTTTTCACGTATATAACTCACTGGCCACTTTATTAGGTACACCTGTCCAACTGCTCGTTAACACTTAATTTCTAAGCAGCCAATCACATGGTGGCAACTCAGTGCATTTAGGCATGTAGACATGGTCAAGACAATCTCCTGCAGTTCAAACTCGAGCATCAGTATGGGGAAGAAAGGTGATTTGAGTGACTTTGAACTGATGATTGTTGGTGCCAGAAGGGCTGGTCTGAGTATTTCAGAAACTGCTAATCTACTGGGATTTTCACGCACAACCATCTCTAGGGTTTACAGAGAATGGTCCGAAGAAAAAACATGCCAGTGAGCGGCAGTTCTGTGGGCGGAAATGCCTTGTTGATGCCAGAGGTCAGAGGAGAATGGCCAGACTGGTTCGAAGCTGATAGAAGGGCAACAGTGACTCAAATAACCACCTGTTACAACCAAGGTGGGCAGAAGAGCATCTCTGAACGCACAGTACGTCGAAACTCTGAGGCAGATGGGCTACAGCAGCAGAAGACCACACTTGGGTGCCACTCCTTTCAGCTAAGAACAGGAAACTGAGGCTACAATTTGCACAAGCTCATCGAAATTGGACAATAGAAGATTGGAAAAACGTTGCCTGGTCTGATGAGTCCTGATTTCTGCTGCGAACATTCGGATGGAAGGGTCAGAATTTGGCATCTACAACATGAAAGCATGGATCCATCCTGCCTTGTATCAACGGTTAGGCTGGTGGTGGTGGTGTCATGGTGTGGGGAATATTTTCTTGGCACTCTTTGGGCCCCTTGGTACCAATTGAGTATCGTTGCAACGCCACAGCCTACCTGAGTATTGTTGCTGACCATGTCCATCCCTTTATGACCACAATGTACCCAACTTCTGATGGCTACTTTCAGCAGGATAATGCGCCATGTCATAAAGCTGGAATCATCTCAGACTGGTTTCTTGAACATGACAATGAGTTCGCTGTACTCCAAATGGCCTCCACAGTCACCAGATCTCAATCCAATAGAGCATCTTTGGGATGTGGTGGAACTGGGAGATCGCATCATGGATGTGCAGGCCGACAAATCTGCGGCAACTGTGTGATGCCATCATGTCAATATGGACCAAACTCCCTGAGGAATGCTTCCAGCACCTTGTTGAACTCATGCCACGAAGAATTGAGGCAGTTCTGAAGGCAAAAGGGGTCCAACCTGTTACTAGCATGGGTACCTATAAAGTGGCCCGGTGAGTGTATACTTTATGACGTTATTTTCGATTTTGATTTAAGAACGTAAACTTGCCAACGCTGTTTGTGTTTAACATTAGTAGCCAGTCAGATGCTATTGTGTAAAACAAACATGCATAAAGTAAAAAAATAGCAAATTATCATTCAGAATCGTTTAGTAAGAGCCGTGTGTGGTGAGGTTCTGTTTGACTCACTTCATCTCGGCTTTCTCGGTCTGATTCTGCCTCAAACTGAACTGCAGTTCAAGAACACCATTATTTACATCCTGGACCGCAGCTCGCTGTCTTCCCGTGAAGGTAATGGGGCGTGCAACCTTCCGGAGACGTAGAGCGACAAGTCTAGCCGATCACAACACACCGGGCCAAACTAACCAATCTGAGTATATCTCGAGGGGAGCGGTTTCATAGAATCAGGAAGTGAACCGCTCGTTCAGGGGACAGAGGAGAGCGCGGCTGACAATAAAGGTCAAGTTTATGAAAAATAAGACTTAAAAAAAAGAAAAACCACGAAAACATGTTATATTGCACCCCATAACACAATCATGCGAAGAAAAAGCAGTCAACTCCCTTTAACACACGGCTCAAAAACAGGCTCAGTGCATCCAAACACACTGCACAACCCTCACTGAGATAACACACACTGTCACTCAGAACACACTGAAAAACACTAGCATCAAACACCAAAACAGAAAATATTAGTTTATACTTTTGACTTAGTTTGAACAATTTTAGTGACTTCATACAAAGTATATTTTCTTCAAAGAAAAGAGTGACATTCTTTTACATGATTTATTTCAATTTTTAGAACATAATCTTTACCGTTTTTTTTCGATTGCTAAACGACAGTGGAGCACAACTGGAGCTACATGTGCAAAACTCTATTTAAACAGCAGTTCATGTGGACCAAACTCTAGTTCGTTTTTCATTGCTTGAACAGAGTTTCAAAACTCTACATATCCCATGACTTACCACAACCTGCACACCACTGTGGATTTACAGCACTTTGTTCAAATGCTAACACACTGCTGTCAAAACTGGAACCACACATTCAAAACCTTGTGCCCTTCACACACTGCTGATTTTCAAACAATTTCAGCTGAACGGCTAAACACTTGTGGCCTAATGCTTGAGAGAGGCAGGGTTAGTCCAGTTATTTGTGCGAATTACAGTACTTTTAGTTTCTACCTTTTTTTCCTAATTACTGTAATTCTGTAAATTACTACAGACTATTGAAGCAAACTGCAAATTTTCATTTACCTTAAAGAATTGTTATGTTCTAAAAATATATGTAAATCATGTGAAAGAATGTTAAATCAAGAAAATATTACTTTGTGAAGTCACTGAAATTGTTGAAACTGTAAAGATGAAAAGTTTGTATTTTCTGTATTGGTGTTTGATGCTAATGTTTTTCCTCTCAGTGTGTTCTGAGTGACAGTGTGTGTTATCTTCAGAGAGGGTTGTGCACACTGAGCCTGTTTTGAGCCGTGTGTTAAGGGTTGTGCTCAGGTGACTGTTGGGTAATGCAGACTGGAGCTCCAGTCGTGCTCACTGTCGTTTAGCAATTAGAAAAACTGTAAGGTAAATGAAAATTTGCAGTTTCCACAGTGAATCCACAGTGTTGTGCAGGTTGTGGTTAAAGTCATGGGATAAGTGTGGAGAGTTTTGAAAACTGTGTTCAAGCAATGAGAAAAGCGAACTAGGGTTTGGTCCATGAACTGCTGCTGTGAAGACTGAGGAGTTTAAGAGTTTGCACACGTAGCGTCCAGTTTGGCTCACTGTCGGTCAGCAATGCAGAAAAACTGTAACACTGCATGTTGAAGTGCAGAAGCGCTTTGGTCTTCATGGGATTCTGTCTACATTTCAATGGCAATGTTTGAGCAGTGAAGTAATCTGCTGCTGAGGTGAGGTAACAAGTACGGAAACGTCAATGCAATGTAGAAGAACAGAAAAATATCTGAATTCAGCCAAACATTTCAGCTACTAGAAGAAACAGGTTCTACATGGGACCTTGGAAAGGTTCTAAAGCACCTACGTGTTGGAGGTGCCTGAAATGTAAATGACATGGAAATTTGAAGATATGAGGGTGATACCAGATTTCAATTAATCAATATCACATGAGTAGCGCCATTTGCATTTAATTTATTTTCATTTCATTTCATTTATTATTTTTTTTTTTACAGGGACAGTGCTCATTAATTAACAGTAAAATAACTATAAATGAGCCAGAGTTAGCTCAACAGGCTAATTTTCATTTGTTGTCCCTGGCCAGTTGTTATGATGGCAACCTAAAATCAAGATATAAAACAAGAAATGACTTTTACAGTCCACAAATAATAAATACATAGAAAAGTAATAATAAGACAAATACGACACACAACAATAAGTAACGAAACAACATCAGCACACAACATAGGCTAAAATAAAAACAAGTTTGACACAAGACAATCTGCTAGCAAGCCACAATTTTCAGCAGGCAGTCAATGGTTTAATGTGCACATATCTGATTATCAATTAGCCAGTTCTTAAGCTGACCAGTAAAGGAACGATAAGTCTTTGCTTCTCTTATCAGACTTGGCAATAGATTCCACTGTTTAGTTGCAGTTACAGAGAACGCTGACTGACTAAAGGCACTTTTTCGAGTGGGAATGATACAGTCCCTCTCTGTAATACCTCTGGTGACATGAGTACCTGCTCTCTGCATAACAAATCTCTTCAGTGGAGGTGGAGCAGTGCTATGCAATATCTTATAGACTAGACAAAGGTTACTGTAGGTGATTAAATTTTCCCAACTCAGAAGTCTATGGGTATTTAAAATTTGACAGGTATGAAAACTATTAGGTTTCCAAACTAAAACTTTAAGAGTACGTTTATAAAGACTTTCTAGTGACTTCATTGTAGACTTGTTAGCTTGTGCCCAGCTTGTCAAACAGAATGTAAAATGCGGGATAATCATGGCATTCATATATAACAAAGCAGTTTTGTTTCAGTTTTCAGTTTTCAATTTCAGAGTCACAGGAAAGCAAGTGACTCTTCCTGGTAGATTGTTGTGTTTTAGTAAGAGAATTGTGTATAGGGTTTTGAAAAAGGTGTTTTATGCAATTAAAAAATCGAGTCAAAGGCTGAGAAATAGCTTATGATTTTGAAGATTTGGCATGTAGTTTTGTACTTTGAGTGAGAGGTTTCTAAAATTTGGTGCAACATGAAAAAGATTTTGTGTGTAAGCAGTTGGTAAAAAATGTAAAATTGTTTTCACCTGGGTAATTGTGTGCTGAATTGAGCTGAAACTATGCTGATTTTAGTGAACAATACTGAATGTTATTTCTAAATTACCACATGGTCTAAGCAATTAAATATTAAGGGGTAATTTGTGTGTAGAATTTTGTAGTGACAGTTCAACAATTCTGACTCATGTGTCAAAACAGGGAAGTTTAGTGGAATGGGTGTGCTTTATGATAAATGGCTTTATAGTTTTGAAATGTTAGTTCAAAAGCCTGGTTATAGGCGTTTAAGCAATTGAGAAAAACTGTAAATGCAGCACTATTTGGGCACCATTTTGTGACTACTTTTATGATTTAAACCTCCACCATTAAAAGTGATGTCCAAAATCGCATTGTCTTCTCACTTTATCATTTACCATGAAGAATTATAATTCAACATGATGAACCTGTCACAAAGAAAAATACATAAATAAATATACTAATTCAGCATAATAAGATTGTTTGACTGTGGGTAGGCTATCATTAATTATGCGACATAGGCTACACCTGACAGCTACACCTGAATAAACATGAGTATCCTCATGAGACATTAAGAACCATGCAGCAAGCACTCTATGGAATCTATAGCTTCTGTGTCTTGGTAACTAATTGATAATAGGCTGAGAGGTGCACGGTGCGTCACTACGCCATCAACTCTGAGTCTGTATCCACCTTCCCTCTCTTCCCCTCAGTCACTCATGTCAGTCATCCGCGATGCTGGAGAGAGACCCGGCTCCGCGCGCTAACATGTTCCGCGATCACCGCTAATGACGCGTGCGATGCCTGTTCCACGCCAGCGCTGCACATCAACTCCACGGAAATTTACTCGCATGCTCACGTTGATGACGACGACGAACTTCTCAAGTACATTTGGAGGGAATATTTGCATCCTAAACAATACGAGTGGGTGCTCATAGCTGGATATATCATGGTTTTCCTTGTATCCCTGGTCGGAAACACACTGGGGAAGCAAGTTGCAGGCGAGAGGAACTCATGAAAGCGTTTTTCCGAAGTGCTTCGGATATGATTTCACTAAGACGAATAGCTTAGCATTCCACAGCTCTTTCCATCATGTTGCCTACCATGTTTTGCGCATGGGATCTACATACATTTTTGCGCATTTGGCGGGTGCTCAAAGAATATACAGTTTATCGGTTGCTTTCTCTGGGGATCAAACCCACAACCTTGGCGTTGCTAGCGCGTGTTCACTCTGTAATTTACAGGAAGGCATCTCACAAAATAATCATAAAATATTAATATTTCACTGTACATACTTCTCTGACAGGTTTACCAGAAGTGGGAGGTCAAGATTCAATTACAGTTAGTTCAGATTTTTAAGTCATTATGTATGAAAAAATGCAATTAGCTGCACCCTTTTTTCTATTATTTGCGTTTCTGTCAATTTACGAATATATTCATGTATAGCCTACACAAACGCATATAAGTTGAAGCCTCTAGCTTTCTTTTTTTCCTTGACTTTATATTTATAGACCTTTGGCAAATCACGTGTTGCATTGCTCTTTTGGAACAAACTGTGACGGATTTGCTTTCTGAAAGAAAGACGTTATGAATGTAATACCGTGCTTTTACATTTGGACATCACAATTATGATTAACCCCAAATGGTCTGAATCCAAGATTAAGTATATTTAGCATATTAATCGTAGGTCCTTTGAAATGTTACATTGACTCAGAATGCTTCAGTGACATCTTTCATGTGCTATTTCTTCAAGGTGCAGTGAGAGAGTATTTTATTTAGGGGTTCTTGTTGCATCAAACGCAATTGCAATCTGGCTTAACCTGTGAGCTTTGGACAGAGCAATCTGTTTTCCAACAGGCAGGGTTTTAAAATGACACACTTTACAGGATTTTTTGCACGAAAAAAGAAAATAAATAAAACATTATTTCCTTTGCCATCATGTTGCTCAAAACCGTAATGCTGTTTTTTTCTTCTTGTGTGTAACATATTTGAAGAATATTTCACTGTTCGTTGTGACCATGTAGTTTAAATCTCAAAACAAAGCAAAAAAGGCACCATCAACATAATCCAAGACTATATTGTAAACCTTCTGAGGTTGTATGTCTATACATGAGACAAAGTGGTTATTGGACACAGCCTTCCCCTTCACAAGAGCTCTCAAACCAAATATGATTATGCAACATTTCTGTATTTATTCAGGTAAAGTCTGGAAATCCTGATACAAAATTTTCAGGACAGTAATATATAAAATATAGTATATAGTTTGTGTGCATCATACGTGATAAAGTGCGTATCATATGCACGCGAGAAAAAGCGTACTATAGTGAACATCGCAAAAACGCGTATTTGGCATATAAATGGCCACAAGAAATGACAACTTTCATCAGATCGGGCTCGTCATCCTTTAGTTAGCGCACAAGATCCGGCTCTTATTCATGCAATTGCTTTAAAGGGGTGGTAAAGTATGATTTCACTGTTCTAACTTAAGTTAGTGTGTAATGTTTCATTTTGAGCATAAATAACATTATTAAAGTTACAACGCTCAAAGTTCGAAAGCAAAGGAAGATAAGTGCTTTTAAAGAAAAGGACTACAACAAACGGCTGTTAGGGACTACATGACATTCCTCCCTGTTAGTGACATCACCAACACTAAAATTGTGCATTAGCACATTTTCCTCTTCTCAACATGGAGTGGGAGTCAGCTCAAACTTTAGCATCCATCTTTTCACATGCAATAGAAAGTCACTATGTGTGCGTATCACAACAATTCCTACATTTACTAACCATTCAGAGACGTCCTGTTGCATTCATGTTGTCACTTCTTATTGAGTCTCTTCTTCTTTGACTGACTCCATTTATCATTAAAGGGATAGTTCACTTTGAAATTAATTTTTGGTATGTTTTATCTTACCTCAAGGGCATCCAAGATGTAGGTGTCTTTGTTTTCGCAGTATTTTCAATTTTGATATTTTTAGGTCAAACCGTTGTTGTCTGTCAGTCATATAATGGAGGTCTATGGTCACCACCTCAAAGAGCATGCACAGAGAAGTCCAGATTAAACATGATTTAATGACTCGTAAATGTAAGTACACATTGATGGCATAAGACACGAAACGAGCGGTTTGTGTGAGAAAACCAACAGTATTTATATCGTTTTTACCTCTTGTACCCACAGCCATGTCCAACTGATCTGGGCGCGGGTATATGCTTTTACTGTAGCATATATATATAAATATATGACCAACCCCAACCCCGTCCCTGAATATTACCCGTCACTGGCGTTAATAGCATTTACGAGTCTTCCCCTACCATCCTAGGAAAAAATATCACTCACCAGATGTAGATCTACATTTTGCTTCCGTTTTGCTCGGACATTTAACGGCGTGTAGACTAGGGCTGTCAACTTTAGTCGTTTAGTCGACTACTCAGTCAATGCCGTCTTGGTCGACGGACATTCTTATTGGTTGACCAGTCGCATTTTTTTTGCCAATAGAAATACATTTTCAGTGACCTACTCCTTGATATTTATTCCTTTATAAAGCAGTTATTTATTACTGTATTCTAAATATAATTAGCCTATGTTTTATCCCCAACTTTAAATGCGCCACAGTTTAGCGCACACACATAACACACTCGGGAACCGCATGCTGCTGGCTGCGCTGCTGCTCGCGCTCAGTAAGGGATGTACCGGTAAGGTAGTTTTGCTGTATTCATTCAGTTCACGCTACTTTAGTCGACAGAATGTCCAAGAAATCTAAATCTTTTGTCTGGCTACATTTTTGTGGAGGCAGGCGACGGTGGCGAACGGTGTTGCTCCATTATGAGCGCGCACATTCGCGTGCCTATTTGAAATCGAACTTGAGCGCGCAAAAGACGTGAGCAGCTCTTTTAACGGCTTTATCATACTGACTCAATAGATTGTTTTCTTAATAGGTTTTTATTTGTACACTTGACTCATTTGAAAGTAGCCTAAATAATGTAACAAAATGAAATTAAACTTATATGCTATCTTACAACACAGCTTAGATTTCAGATTGTTTTTTAGACTATTTTGTCTGTTGTTTTAAAACGTCTAACAGATCGGCTGGACAAAAGTTAACCCATAGCTTTGTAAGTAAAGAAGAATACAGCCTGTATAAACGAGAGCTTTTGTTAGGATTTTTCATTATGTGGCAGATAGCAGTTATATTATTTTGTAGAGTGTGGTGTGGTCAGGTGCGTGATTGTGACTGTCACCATAGAGCTAGTGCTCCTCACTTTTTGCAGTTAAAAAAATCACTTAATTTTCAAAGAATTGTATTATTATTATAGTTTTATTTATTTTTTATGTTTTTTCGTTGTTGCTTTATAAATGCTCTATGACAATTGTTTAAAAATTTTTTTTTTTTAGTCGACTAATCGTTGTGCAGGACAAGACCTTGGTCGACTTAAGGATTTCTTTGGTTAACTACAGCCCTAGTGTAGACATACGTGCATACGTCAGGACAACACGCCACTTGACTCTGAAAGTGGCGTGTATTTTTACGCAAAAGTCATGATGTCATGTTGCAGAATACAGTTGTCTTTCGCGCTTGAATCAACAATAACACACACAAATATGTCAATCCGTGTGGTGTCTTCATAACATGAGCAGACTTAAATGAGTTTAATAAAGTCTTAAATGAAAGAGTTGTGAGAGAATGATGATCAGCAGCGGCTGCTCTTAAAGGGCCAGCAGCCAATAAAGCTGTCTATCATCAAAGTTAATCAAAGAACAAAGTGAATAGAGAAAAATGACTCCCTGCTCTCGACTAAAGGACCTCTGTAGCTTTAATAAGGATTAGTCTATATTCAATCTAATGCAGTGCAGACTGTTTGATAACTTTATTAAATTTCTGTATATTGTTCTGTGTGTGTTAGACTGGAAGGAAGGGCACAGTTAAAGATGACATTTATTATTGGTTTATGTGAGGATTGTTTGAGGTTTAAATTAAAAGTTGTTTTATTTTTTGAAGCCTGGAACTCTACACAATACTTTGAGAAAAACAGCATTTGGTTGCAAAATTAGTTGTTCGTTTACATTGTTCTATCTATCCCTATGACATACCAATTGAAATGTGTTTGCAATATGCATACACTGTTAGCATATTGCAATAGCTTTGATACAGCCATTTTTACAGGTAATTACTTTGATAAATGCATGTGGAAGATATGTCAAATCATAAAATGTTCAGAGTTATGAAATGAAATTGAAAGTATTAAATTATTCAAATGCATTCACAATGGATAGCTAAGAGGAGAAGATTTTAAAAGATATGCACTTGACAGTGCAAAGGCAATTATCATTTGAAATTAATTTATTTTACATTATGAAGTCTTATGAAAGGGTCAAAAAGTTTTAAATATGACTGAATGAAAATGAATATGCCAAGCTACACCAGTAGTAACAATAGCAAGACATATTTATAAAAGTGCTGCAAGTGGAACTAGTAAAGTCATTGGCATTTTTCTTTTCTGCATGAATGATGACAATTAATTAGCACACATATGTTGTTGAGTTCTGTTGATGTCTCTATAAGCTCTTACCATTATCTTTGAAAATCACACAGGACAAAATGAAACGCTGTCATTGTCGATACTGAGCTGGAACTGGTTTTATTTGATTATCTCATGAATACAATAGTCAGTTCTTTCAAATGCACAAAAATGGAAAAGTGTGTTTAATACCAATTAATGTAAATGAGATTATGCCCACTGATTGAGCAAAAAAAACATAAACCAATCATAATTCTTATGCAATAATAGTTTGATTAGTAGTAGATAGTAGTAGTAGCCATTATGACTTTATTGGTAACATCCACATTTTAATTTACGACACTATTAATATGTGCCAACAAAACATGGGTTATGTGTCAAATGGAGAAATGCAAGTTTTCTTTTTTACGGTGCATGTAAATTGGAGTGTCAGCTTTATGTCCGGTTCTGTGATTTATTCGACTCATAATCCCGTCCTAACATCAATTAGCAGAATGCCTCTAAAGGGGATTGGCATTATTGAGTTTTAAATGGTATAGTTCATCTCATTCCCTTCCCTCTCTTTATTGGTTACTTATCTTATAGCAGTTGTTCAGTACTCTGGCAGGTAAGCTATGCGGCGTACCTTTGATAAGTGTCACTTTTTTTCCTCCTGGAAGTGCATGATGTGCTGTGGGGGATTCTTCAAACAACCAGGGCAAGGATGGTCATGTGATGCGAAACAACCACTTTGAGGATACTTTGAACATGCCCTACATGCAATACCAATGCCCCAATCAAAGTGTGTTCTTGCACCAACTGGAAATCCTTAAACCTCAAAGGAAAGTCAGATTTCCCGGCAGAAGGCTGCACTACAGCAAAGCCACAACCACGTCTTTAATATTGGGGGAGGAAGGGTTGTTTGGCCTTATTATTATTTAAAGGAATTAAAAGTTCTCTGCACCAAATTATTCTCCATCCAAACGGAAGTAATCGGGCACTGCTGTGATGTCGATGTGTCTCTCTATCAGGGGCGTAGGAGCCATTATACGTAGGAGCCCCCACATTTCAAAATCTAAGTTTTGTCCCCCCCACTATTTCCCAATGTAGGATTTTGTTTTGCATTGCCTGCCTATCTCTGCCAATTTTGGAGACTTCCGATTAATCCATCCTGCAACTTTTAAATACATAATTACATTTTTAAAAGCGGCCGGTATTCTTCAGCTGTATATGTCGTCAGCCGACCATGATCGCAGCATCGCGCACCGCTCAGCGCATCGAAGCGCGCAGAAGTTCCAGAAATGTACTGTACAAAAGTGCCGTAAAGGAAAGTAAGACTAAACCAAAATTAAATAACCAAGACTTGGTTGGTATTTTTCTCAGGAGATGTTTTGAGCATTTTACTTCAGACACCGGATTATCAGCAAACTGCCAAGAGAACTGCTAACGTAGCTGGCTACTCAGAAAATAAACTCAGCAATCTATTCAGTCAGCATATTTGTGTTTGATCTGTGTGAAAAACTTGAAATATAATTGCTAGACCTACTCTTAGCTACCAAGCAACCTTTCCACAAGGGATAGATTGATTTTATTTTTTAGTATTTTATAGTTAATGGAAATCAAATCAACAATTTATTTGATTTAATCAGTACATGACTAATTAACAGTAATGTAAATGCTAAATGCCCTAATACATGTTGATACTACAACAAATGCAAAGTATATGAGTATATGTAACTGAACGAAGTACATC